>OY728163.1:96196465-96229440 GCA_963277665.1 Viscum album
TCATATAACACACTTCTACAGATAAACATTCAAGAAAACATGATATCCCATATGAAATTAAAAATCCATCATTTGGTTATTATTATATATCTTTCTTCTTCTTTGAGCTTCTTGGACATGGTTTTGAATAGTCTATACAATCTATACTGTTTCTTCTATAAGATTGGTGCCTAAAATCATCATTTCACCAACTTCATCCCAACATGTTGGTGTATGACCTCTCCTTCAATACAATTACTCATATGGTTCAATTTGAATACTATAATGGAAACTATTGTCATAGGTAAACTTTATTATGGGTTTATACCAATCCCATATACCTTGGAAATCAAATGAGAAATATATTAACATGTCTTCTACTATTTGGATCTTCCTTTCTGACTAGACATCATTTTGAGGGTGAAAAATAGTACTCAAATGAAGCTAAGTATCCTATGATTTGTAATGAATTTTCCATAATATTGATGTACATATTAGATCACAATAAAAAATAATTTATAGTGGTTCTCCTTGATTTCTTAAAAATTATTAAATATAGAGACGTGTTAGGTGATGCAGTGGAAAATCATCCCGTATAGAGTGGAAATGAGTAGATTTTGTATGTCAATAAGAATTTACCCATATCACGTCATTATTTCTTTTATTTGTTTGAAATAAAGTGATAAACACCATAGTGATTTCATCTCATTTCCATATAGGAATAGGTCAAGGTTTCATGAATACACTAGGATGTTGTCTTTTAGTATTCACCAGTTTAAAGAATATATATCTTGATACATAATCACCAATTTCCCCCTTCATGTAATCCCACTAAAAATTTTCCTTCAAATCTCAATACATCTTAATGATATAATGGAGAATATATAATTTCTAACATTGGGAATCATCCAGTAACACCCTTTTTGTTCGGGTATATTGGGAACCTATAGCCTCTTCCCAAATATCATAATTCCATCCCCACACACAATGTTTTCCAACTTCCCATCAATATTGAATTTAATTTTCATTTGATGATTCTAAAAATTAGTCAGATAACTTTTAATTATTTCCATTATAGATTGTTGGGAAACCAATTGAAAATTTAGTGGTGCTTCATATTCATTGATAATTCCAATATTCATATTTTCTAGATCCATGTACATAGGATCATTGTCCATCCAGATTTTTTTCAGAACTCTATGACCCTTCCAAGTTAAATAATTTTCTACCTTATTTTCCTTCCCAGTCTGTTATTGTATTGATAATTATAATACTTGAGTATCTCAAGTTATCTTCTCTGCCTCATATTGAGTTATTTCAGTGAAAAGATATATTTCAATCATTTTGGATTTGTATAAATCTCACATCATTCACTATAGAGATGGTTTATCCACATCATAAGATAGATTATTATAACTTTTAAATCAATATCATGTTTGGCTGGTTTTTTCATGAGTTTTAATCTACCTTTATTCATAGGCAATAACTCTATTTTTTTATAAAGACACAACGAAGTTCGTTCTTTGATTCATCACTATAAATCACAAACCCAAAATTACTCGATGGTAGAGTTAGTATCATATAATTATCTAATAACCAATTAAACTCTTAAAATAATTCTTTTCATTTGATTTTCCATACAAACTTAACGCCATTATGTGTAATATTTGTTAACTTGTTGGCTAATCGGGTGAATTTATGAATGAAATTTTGATAATAGCATTATAAACCAATAAAACTACATATTGTGGTTATGTTCACTTGTGTATGCCATTCTTAAATAGTTTTTGTATTTATAAAATCAACTAAAATTCCATCCTTATAGACAATAAGCCTATGAAATGAAATTATTTGAATCTAGAATTCATAATTTCTAAACATCCCATATAACTCGTTTCATTTAAGAGTCTTCATAACCATGAATAAATGATTATCATGATCTTCATTGATTTTTGGGTATACAAAGATATCATAAATAAATACCATAAAAAATGTATTCAATATATTCCTTGAAAATTATATTCAATAGATCCATGAAAATATAGTGTGTATTATTTAGTCCAAATGGTGTTATTCTAAACTCATATTTCCCATACCTGCATTGAAAAGTTGTCTTTAGAATATCATCATTCCTTACATTAATCTAATTATATCCAAATCAAAGGTCAATATTCAAAAATATTTGGATTCTTGATGTTTATCAAAAAAATCATCAATGTGATGGAGAGGATAATGGTTCTCAACCATGATATCATTGATCTCCCTATAGACAATTCAGGGCCTCATAGATCTATCTTTCTTCGGAATGGAATGAACAGGATCTCCCCATTGAGAAACACTAGGGTGAATAAACCCCTTACTAATCAACTCCTCTAGTTTTTTCTTCAGCTTTACAAATTTCACTATGGTCATTCTATAAGGATTTATTAGTATAGGCCATACACCCAGAATTAAATCAATTGAAAAAACAATCTCCTTTTCCAGAGGATATCTAGGTAAATCCTCTAGAATCACTCCAACGTATTCTTTCACAATATTTATATACTAAACTTTAAGATTTCATTCCTCACCCATATCTTTTTTTCTCTTCCTCATCATGAATTTAATTTAGTAGATCTACACATGGTCTATCTAGATTAAAAATAGATGGATATGTTTCTACTATAATGATAAGGTTTTTCATGTCATTCTCAAAAATGATAACTTCCTCCTTACAGTATATTTTCACATCCTAATTTAAAATCTGGTCCATACCAAAAAATATATCAAAGTCAATCATAGGTAAGATGATAATTTCCATAACTAAAGTATGATTATGAGACATAAAGGGGACTAATCGAAACATATTTTCTGTAATTATAACACCCTTGGAATTATTGTCTAAAACGCATTTATTAAATAAAATTGTAAGTGTCAAACTATCTTGGAAAACATAGAATATATGAATGAATAAAATTATTGAGAATCCAATAAACCATTGGATAAATTTGAGTAAATGATTAATGTACCTTCCACCACATCATTAGGATCATACACATCATGATTTGTGACTGCATAACCTTTGCCTTCCTCCCTTGGCCTTCTTTGGGTAAATTATAATTGAAATATAATGCATTGATGTTCATAATTTCCCATATTTTTATAATTATATCATTAGAAATTGGCATATTCTTTATTTCCCTTACAATCACGGGCATGGTTCCCTTTTCCCCAAACTTGTAACAGACTCTCATTCCATTCAGGTAAGTATCAGGGTGTTTCTTCCCACAATTAATATAGGGAGGAAAATCAACTCTCCATTCTTCTCCATTTCCTTAGTTCCTTTTCTAGATTTCTCAGTAGTCCTCTTCTTCTCATGTGTTCCTTTAAAATCATAAGACGTATAGAATTATTTTTCTATATTGACATCCCAATATATTATTTCATCATATGATGAGAAATTTTGGGAGATCAGTTCCCTTTAGAGGAATTGATTTAAACTGCCAAAGAATCAATCAATCGTCCTCCTTGTTACATGTATATAGTCCAAAACATCCCTTGAAAACATTTTAAATATTGTTTTATACCTGGTACAATTATCATCTTCATTTTTCATTTGATTCAATAATTTCATTTCCATATCTTCTAATAGTTCATGAGGAAAAGATTTTTCTTTGAAGATTTCATTAAAATTCCTTCATTCAATTTTTTTTCTTTCTCTTCATTGTTTTTTTAATTAGTGACAACCATTATAATACATATACCGGTAGATGATAAACATTCATGGCCACCTTCTCTATTTTGTTACATCCAATAGAGTGAAGTATCTTCTCGATGGAACTTATCCCTTACATAGGATCAAATGTTTTTTTTAGTCTCATTGAATTATGGATGTTATTATAGTATAAAGATTTCTAACATTACTCCTCCATGTTGGGGATCACAATGCTTTATATTTGTAAGGTTAAAATTCATAACCTATGTCAATTTTCCTAGTATAGTTTCAAGTGGCTCAGCACAAGTCGAATCTCTAAAACCAACATCATTGTTTTATATAAGTGTGAAATCCCTACAAGGGATATATGCATTGATATGGCTTCCATTACTTTATCTATGTTCTTTTTCCAAATAATTTCATTCACTAGATTTTGTAATGAATCATAATTTGTAATATCAAATATCAAAATCTTAACATAAATTGATGTTATTTGCATAGATAATATCAAAATCATAATCATGGTTTCATTGAGGGTATATTTTTATTTAAATCATTTATAGAGTTTTGTAATTAAAATTTGAATTATCCTAATAATATCCCACCAGAGTGTCAAACCAAGTCCTTAGTAAGGACTATTATCCTGTACCAGGTTACGCCGAGTTTGTCCTTGGAAACCTTGTTAGAGTTGTTAATGGTAGGTACATATATACCACATCCATGTCCACTTTTGGTATCTATATAGGGATGTATTTCTAGGAAGATCCAAATAATACCTCTATTGTCAATATTCTAGTATGTTCTTGTATGATTCTCTACAAAGTCTATCTTAGGATTTCCCCCAAATTTATGTTTTCTAAAACTAGTTTCCAATTATTTTTCTAAACATCATTTGATAACAAATATAATTTAGGTGGCTTCAATATCCCTAAGACAGTTCCTTAAATTATTACATTAGCATCTAAACAATGAGGAATTATCTAGAAGGACCATGTAGTTTATTATATTTCGAAAATAAAATACATGCTTAATTGCGATAATTTAAATGAATCATTGTCTCCTTTAGAAACACTCATATTATTCTAAAATATCATTTCATGTCATTCATAAAAATCAACTTTGAATCCTGTGAAATAATAAACACAAGAAAGGTGTAGTCTCTGATTCTTTCTAAGTATAAGCATTTATTGGAAGCTAAAACTAAACCATAAGGTAAGTTTAATAACTAAAAACACTTTCTATTATAACAAAAACTTAATCATAATATGGAAGTAATAAAAACTGGATAAATAATACCATATAAGTATTTATGTTAAAAATGTTACTTACACATGGATATACTACTATTAGAATTATCACAGTGAAAATAAAATACTACACTCATAATGAGTTAATGCATAATGTAGGATATCATAAACATACCATCAAGGATTTGTTCCATGACATTACATAACTTGGTGAAAACCCAAACAAGTTTGTCTCATGAGACCTTCCAAATAACCAAGGGGATATAGTGGTCCCCTCAAAACACTTACTACTTCCAATTTATTCCTCATATTAATGAGACTAAATATAATATACATATAAATTTAAATTGATACTAACATATAAAATGTAATTAACTTTTCCCAATAAGTAAACATAACCACTAACTATTCTGAGTAATATGGTGAATGGTATCAAGATAGCACATCCACAGTCAAAAAAATATTAGAACAATTAGAAAATATTTTAGATAATATTATAAAATATTATTCCAAAATGAATATTATATTCAACAAGGGTGCTTAAATGGATGAAAATACTCTTATAAAATCATTGAGCAATTATTGAGAGAAATATTGTTTTTTACTTTGCAATGAAAAGTTCTTTTTGAAAAAATATTTGTAAAAAATAATAAATTTACAAAGATAGTTTATCAAGAAAAAATTAGTGACGTTAGAAAAATAAATACTTCTTACAAAATATAATAGTTGGTACTTGAAAATGGGTAATAAGTTGAGATGTTCCTTTCAACCGGGCTTGAGTATCTGGATGAAATGAGATGGGAAAACTGTAAAACATTTATTATCCAATGAAATATTGATGAAATGATTGGAATAAATGATTTTCGAAAATATAAATATAAATTTTAATTATTATATAAAAAATAATGATGAATTACATATGTGTATATTGGATGAAACGATAATCTGGATGAAAATGGTGGTTTTGGAAGAAAAATCTTACCTTTTTTTGAATTAGTTATACACTTGACCTTAAGGTCATGGAGTATTAAATTAAACACCTTAATTATTTAATTCCAAAAATATTAGACATTTTTTAGTTTATTATAATTTTATTATGTTCATTTTTTGTCTTTTCAATTGTTAAATGAATGAATTTTTTCCTTCTAATGTGTTTGTTTCTTTAATTTTCATGATTTTTTCGCTTGATTATATGCAATGGAGTTCATGTAAAATTGGTAAAATTATAGAAAATACAAAATACATATTATTAATGAAAACATATAAATTTCATTTTTATTCATTATTTTTTTATATATGAGGATGAATCATTAAATAACATGGTAATAATAATTGTTTAGCTTAATTTTAGATGTTTTTCGATAACAACAAACTAGTTTTGTTCTATTATTTAATATCATGTATATATAATATATCAAGAAAAACTAAAAAAATTATAATTAATATTTCATGATATGGTTCATCCTTAGAAATGGTTTCATTACCATCCTTGAAGGAGGAATTGATGAATGCCAGTTTTTCATCCATGAAGGTTGTAAATCAGCACCTCTTAGATGATGATTTCCTTGTAAAAATAAAATAGGGAGTGAGATTAAATATATTGATAATAGATATTGCATTAACGTGAAATAATTATAGTATATAAATGATAGTGTATTTATCATGATCATTTAGATAGAGTAGGTGGGGAGAAGATTAGAAAAGAAAATTAGTTGATATTAAATTAAGAGAAAAGGGAAGAGTATTTTCATCTTAAATTATCCTCCATGAGAACCACCTTAAGGAGAGGGGTTTCAGAATTTTGGCAAGACTAAGAGGTCATGATTTTGGGAGAGAGACTAGGGAATATTATTTTTGAATAATTATCATAATAGTCATGGCCTATAGGTTTGAGGATAATAGGTGATAGGGGTGGTTTTTATAGTAAATGAGATGGGTGATTTCTCATTATTTTATTGAAGATCATACTATTTTTCTGAAGACTAGAAATTGTGTTTATTACTATGACAAAATATAGTAACAAGTGAATTTGAGTTATAACCACGGGTTCCAACATCATTCATACATCATATATTACTCCATAATTCATGTATTGATCAGTTATTCTAAATTATTTTGTTGTACACTTCCCCAAAAATTCAAGTATGTTTGAAAAATCATAAAAATTCACCCTAATAATTTTTCAATGTATAGAATAAAAAAATGATCTCCATTTTATTAAAATAATTTTCTAAATATGAGTAATTTCTTTTTTAATTAAATTCATCATTTACATGAAAAATACAGTTTTTAAAATTTTACTGATTTTATAACACATTTAAACTTTAACTAAAATCATAAGACAAAAAATAATTTATTTATGAGTAAATTTTATGAAAATTAATTTTATAATAAATAATTTTATTGATAATAAAATTGTAATCCAATATTTATGACTTACAGAAATAAAAACACTTAAATATTGATTTTTAAATTATTCATTTATTTATAATATGATATAATTATATCACTCCTTCATTTATATGATGTTTAAATTTAATTTATACACTACTAGGTAAGGATAATATTCATTAGGATGATTCACTATTCATAAGGTTTATATTACTATTCATAAGATCAAGATACTATTTCAACATTATAGGTTCCCTAACTTCAAGACATACCTCTTATCTCATTCATTCATCAATAATAAATTTTCTATTGTGTTCTATAAGTGATTTTATGTCATCTCTACAATTTGAATTAAAAATAGGAAGGGAAATATCATTGATATAATTATGGGTTCTTAGAGTAATGATTATAACACCTCAAAATTCTAATGCACATCTTTGTATTCGATATAATGCATGACGTGCATCACTAAGCACGCAATGAGATATAATATCCTCAGACTCTACTATAAAATATTTTTAAAAAATATATTTAATACCTGAATTAGATTATAATAAATTAAACACATAGTTATCTTTCATTTCATGCTAGAGTGTCCTTCCTCAATATCTTGTTTTACATGTAAGAGTGACCTTCCTCGATAGCTTTTGTTACACGTATGACCGATTTTCACCAAATAACATTGTATTATTAAAATATTATTTTTTAATATAATATGATATAACATAGCTATTATGTTAGCAGTAATGAATATTATTAACCAACTTAGAAAAATTTATGGTTTACATAAATATAATATGATTTCAATGTTTACCAACTACTGAGAAATGAACATAAGAACCAATTAGATATAAATAGAAATATTACTATTTATGTGTTTCCAAAGGAATTGTTTCTTAATAAAAAGAGTTAATAATAATTATTAAATTATTTTAATGAAATATATATTTTATATACTCAATAAAATATTTTTGATAATCATTCATTCTGTTTGATATACATAAGATAATAACTAACCCAATTTTACAAATCAAAACCTGTATTTTTATAAAGTTAATTTTACCACCTTTTAATTAAGAACCCATTTTAAATCAGATTTTTGACACTTTAATATATTTAATATGTCAATATAAACATCATTTATTAAATAGAAATATAATAATTAGGTTACGTTGTTTTTTTTGATATTTTTATAAAACATTTGAATTTTTAATGAATAGTTAGAAATATAGAATTTTAGTTCAAAACATCTTATTAAACTAATTTTTTATAAGGTTAAATTATACATACAATTATTATAAAGATTAATTAGAAAATATTTTTATCAAATAATACTATTTATTTCACTGGAATCATTTTCCATTTAAAATTATTTATAAATACATAAAAAACATTCTAAAAGTTTTACTTTAAAACCTACAGTGTCGTTCGTACTCTTAAATAAGTTTTATATTAATTTTTCCCACTTATATGATTGGAATTTGGAAAAGAGGATTACATTTCTTGAATCAAAATAATTTATAATTTATAATATGACCATTTTTTTGACCAAATAGATTATCGAATGCAACTAAAAATTATTATAATTGTTATGGTTAAATTATGCTTTATAAAGGAATAAACATTTAATTTATGGGCACAATTAAATAATCCACTTATCACAGACCAATTTTAAGGTCATATATACACTATATCCACTCTTTTATCTAAATTTGACATTATTTAATCCCTTTCAACATGAAAAACGTGTCTGGTATTCCATTTAAAAAATATATCAAGAGTGTAACTCCTCCTCCACTATGAAAGCACATCCTCTCCTCCAACTTCCTCACACCACTAAAGTCGTAGTGGATCTAAACATGTTTTCCAAAATATATACTCAAAATCTATCTCCAAATCCTATAATCCTCCCCTTGGGAAGAAATAAATCCAAGGGAGCTCTTGTTTCAAACCAAAAGGAGTTACCCGACTAAGAGGTAACATCATACCTTAATCCTTTTAGTTTCATTTCCATTATCTGACCCATAAACACTTATTATTTATTTAATTTATAATAAAATTAACTCAACTATAATAGTATATTTTTATGATAAGGTTTCTACCTAGTAATACATACAAATCCATCTGATGGGTAATGAACAAACATTTTCTGTGTACGGTGATCTACGACCTCACAAAATGGTGATTGTTAATTTTTCCTCTACCACCTATAATGGTGGCCATTATGATGGAAATTTTGTTTATATATTATATGTATGATATTTATTATTTATTTATACTTTTTTAAACCTTATATTTCATATAAAATTAATACATTACTCTATACATTAATCAGAAAATATTGTTTATTGAAGAGTAGACTACTGCCCCCTCGAAGTGATGTGATTCATTAAAACTATACATCAAACATATTAATAATGGTTTCAATTAAAAATAGGTTAAATAAAAAAAGTCAATATGATATTCATTGCATAATTAAATATCTAGAAAAAGTCTATGTATATATATTTATCATTTTCATTATTACCCTTTCAAACACAAAAAAGTTATAATGTCATTCATGGATGTGTGGACTAACGCCTCCTCAACACGATGTGATTACTTTTACATCATAATAATTCTATAAATAAGTATATATTATTAAATAATATGTTATTTATGATATAATTATCATTTTTTAATGATATGTTATTACATAACTTCTTTCCATAACAATCATTGAAAATGGGAATGTTACTCGTGTGTACGTACAGCCTACTATATCCATGATTGTAACTTTGATTCATTTTTCATATTTATATTTAATTATTGATTAAAAAATTATAATTTATTTATAAATATAATAATTATGTCATTCTAATTATTCTTTAGATGTTATATAATGACCGTTTTGATCTAAGTTTACCAAACAATGTTGTTTTTGAAAAATAAACTGAATTTGGTAAGACATCTGATGCAAACTTAATTGTTTCATTTTTTGAATAAAATATCAAAAAATGTCAAATAAAAGTGATTATAAATATGAGAAAGATCTAAAAATGTATAAAATTAACATATGTTTATTATAAAGGATTTTAGAGGACATTACACCGAAAGGATATGTAAGGTAATGGATTCTTGTCTAATGTTTCTTTCTATGAGTCAAACCTTAATGTTGTACACCTGATTTAATGTGTATGATGTACATAATACCACATTTACTAGTAATATAATTAATTATATTATCTTCATGGGTTTTAAATGATTCATTTTATGATTACACCTTTTGTGTTTTCCAATTTATATGTTACCATATTTGTAAGGGATTATCATCTCAATTTTGTCATCTATGAGATATATGTCATGTTCACCAATTACATCTTTTGTATGGTGTATCAATAAGAAAATTGTATATATTATATAATAAATTCATTTATCTTAATGGTATTTGAGACCATCATTTAATATTATTACTTCATGTTTTTTATGAATTAAAATGTCTCAAAGTGGTATATGACACTTTGGAATGTTTAAAAATTATTTTCCTCAATAATAAATTTAATTATATTTCAATGGTATTTACATTTGCTTAAATTATGTTAACATTGATCAGTAAACCCTTTCATTTTCCCCTCCTCTTGTAATTTATAAACTTTTTCATGTATTAGTACCATTTTTAACCTATTTGGTATTCAAGGTGTTTTATAAAATGATTTTAAAAAAACCCGGCATCTTTTCTCTGTTTAGTCAGAGAACCATATTACTTAAAAAAACAATGTTTCCTTAAAAAATAAAAAAATGTTTTTAAAATGATTTGGTAATGTAATTTTTATCTTTTTTTTAATTTTAACAATCATTTCAATGGAATCTTCTTGTTGTTTTGTGAATAAAGAATTTTTATAACAATTTAAAGTACCAAAGGAATTCTCTTTTATGGAATATACAGATTTACCTTCCTTCAATCCTACCAAGCTTCATTTTCATGTCTAAAAAATTAATTTCTAATGAAAATTTTTTTAATGTTATTTTCAAAGAAATGGTTTCCAAAAGGACTTCCAGAAAAAAATGCTATTTTCCTAAATAATTTTTTTAAAAGATGTTATTATAATATTTAAATTCCTTAACAACCAACCATTATTTTTATCCACATGGGGTATGATGTATTGGTACCATCACTAATCATCCTCTTGATGGTTTATGATTGATTTGGCCTAGGATAGTATTCACATTCACTTCCTGGATTTCTTTTTTCTCGTAGAAAATTTTAATTCCCTATAATCATCAAACATTTATTTTCCCCATTTTATCATATCATTGTCACAAATATCATCATTCCCAAATCCATATATAATTTTTTTATGGTGTTCAATATTAAATTTATTTCATTATTTCTGTAAATATTTATAAATCTGTATCTCATACTCCCTAAAAATATTTGATAAGGAAAATTGGTAAATCTATTATTTGATATATGAGGAATGTTTTGGATTAGTACGATATGGGTGGGTCCCACTTATATATATATCCCCTCGATACATCAATATTATCATGGGTGGGGTCATTTGGATAGCAGCCTTATATGGGTTTGACCTAATATATTGTAAATTGTCTTGTGAAATGTCTTGATGGAAAAGGATCCATGTACCTAGGAAATATGGAATCCAATAACAAAAAATATCCCACAAATTAGTTTAACAAATTATTCATCTATGATATTTTGTGTCGAAATATCTTTTTTTTTAAGAAGGTGTTTTTTTGTTGAAAAACCAGTGCAGTTTTAAAATTAAAAGTCAGCAATACAAGAACTGAAAAGATGGGATTAGATTACAATCATTCACATAAATGGGGTGTAAGACATTGGGGAGATCCTTCAACCACATAATTCCCTGACATAATCTTTTATATTCAATCCTATCTACAATAGAATTTTATTCACAGTATGTATGAGTGGTAATGTGGTTGATTTCTTGGATTGAACGGAGGAACTACATCCATTGAGTAGTAATCTACAGGGCCAGATGAACCACCCAATTCCAAAGTGCATGGAAAATGGTAGTAGAGTCTCTCTCAATTTCTATATTGTTCCAACCATGATCTTTGGAATAGGAGGTAGAAAGAATGAAAATCATCATTTTGGCTTCTAGAGAAGAGGCGATATCACATTATCCAAGAATACACCTGAGAATTCAACCATGAGGATTATGAAATATGGTCCAATAACCCACAGGCCATGGATTCCTTTTGGATTAACTATCAACATTAACATTGATCCATCTAGATGGTGGGGGCTACAAAAAAAATCAAATGTGCTCCGCGGTTGGAAAAAAATTCCATATTCCTGTAGTATTTTCATAATTATGAAATCTATAATTGGATTGTTTCACTTACCCTTCCGAATCAAGGGAACTTCATGAATAGAAATGATAATATGAGTTTGACCTGTAATGATGTTGAGTGAGCAATTATTGTGAAAAAAATGCATTTTTATCATAGAATATCACATGAAAGAGGTCAGTGATGGCATCATGGAAAATATTTTTGATTTTTTGAGATCTATCCATATCCACACAATTCATTATCAGATCATTAATAGTGACAAGAATCATCCATCTTCTCTCAAAGATATAAAAAATATAATAAAAAGGGAATTGGTGGTGGCACATGAAAGAAATAAGTGAATGATATCCTCTCTATGTTGAATACGAAGATGTAATTTGGTACACATGTGAATCCCAAAATATTTTAAACTCACCTCATTTGGGATCCTTTTATAGGAGGGACTCCAAATAAGAGTAATACATTATATTTTTATCCAAGGCTTGTAGAAAATCATGATCCAACTAAGGCCATTTCCATCATCATGGAACTAATCAGTGTAATAAAAATTTGAGTCTAGGATTACATTATGAGTATGATCATATATAAGAAAATATTCCATGTTTGAGAAAGTATAGTTGTCAACCACATAACTCACATTCATAGGGAGGATATTAAATTGTGAATTAATTACATCTCAGAAGGTCTCATTGATATTTTCAAGAGTTTGATCTGGGATCATAGTAGAATGAGGGGAAGCATTCAAGTTGTCCAAGAAGAATTTCATAAAGTAGTCCCTTGATACCATCCATCAGTATTTTTTTATATGGTTGGAATATGTTTTTTTAATGGATGTCCATGTGGACGAGTTGAGAAAATTCATTTATCCTTTTTTCAGATTATCAGGGAACATATTTCTGATGAAATAAAAAGTTTGATAATCATTGTGAATCAGATTCCATGTATGTCTCACATGAAGTGATTCATTAAAGTTATTCATATTCTTAATTCCAAGACCCCCCCACCCCTTTAAAGAGGATTGCAACAATTAGACTAAGGAACATTCACAAGATTCATATCTGAACTGATAATTGAACAAAAAAAATATTTAATTGAATATTAATTTTTTTAAAGACTGATAGGTCATTTATAAACCATCATGGAGTAAACCATTTTGTAAAAAATAATTGACATAACAATGAATATTTTCCTGACCATAGAGAGAGTCATCCTCTTCTAATAGGATAGTCGACTAACAATTTAATCAATAATGATATTGAAATAGCTTGATTTGGGCCATCCCCATAACATGTGGACTCCAAGATAATTGGAATGAAAAATATCCTTCCTTAATTCCTAAATCATTGATAACATTGGTTTTTCTATTTTTTGTAAATCCTCTTCCAAATAAAAAAGTAGATTTCATCCAACTGATGACGAGACATGAGACTTATTCATAGTGAGAAAGAGCATTTTTTAGAATTTTGATACTTTTTTTACCAATTTCAAGAAAATAAAATTGTCTTTTGCATATAAAATATGTGTAGGGACGTTGATGTTCCTTGAAGCATGTATGGGAGTATGTTTATTTTGTTCTACTAGTAGAGTGAGAAATCAACTTAAATAATCCCCAACAATAGAAAAATTAATGGAAAATAGGGGATCACTATGTCTATATCTTTGATACTTACTTATCTAGTTATTCGAAAGTAATTTGTTTCCTGTTATTACCTTTCCATATTTATTTTTCACTTCCCTCTAATTTTAATTATTATATGCAATGTGAGTTTAGTTATTTATCATGTCTCAATTATTATTCTCATTGATTCATTATTTATTCCGCAATATATTTCCCTTAATGAGCATTTTATCTCATCCTCGTTATTTTTATTTTTCAACAAATACAACAACTGTATTATGAAATATATGTAGTAATTTACTATATGGATTAGAGGTATCCTAAATGATATATATTTAGAAATAAAAATATAAATTATGTTGTAATTTGTGTAGGAATTTTAAATTCATGACTTATTTATGTATCTGCTTTACAAAGACTACTAAACTCATGGTCCTTAAGTTCTTTATTTATTATAATCCTGCCAATGTAATTAGTAACAGACACCGTCTATGGGATATCGGGGGTCAGGTATCTAAATTTGGTTTTATCGGAAATTTAGTAGCATCCATTGGAACTATATTTAGAAACTGATTGATCATAGAACCTAACCCAAAGGTTCAATTTGAAGATAATCATAGAAGAGAATCCTATAAATTTGTTATGGTTTATATTATGTGGGTATTCCATGAAATACATCTCTTTCTGGATACTAAAAGTGTATATAGTTCTGGAATAGATGTACCTAGGAGTAATAAATTTGATAACATTTTCTGAGCCTGACTTGAGGTAACCTTGTACAGGAAAACGGGCCTTACCTAGCCTCTTGTTTGACACTCCCTGGGGATATGCGTAGGATAATTAATATTTTATATACAAATCTAAAGGATTTAGAAAATGAATAATCTTTGTTAAACCTAATGACTTTTTTATTGAAGATAAGGTTTTATATTTTAGAAAGCTTAGAAATGATATTATTTGTAAACATTATACCAAGGAAGGATATATGTAGAAATAAGTGTATGAAGTATCTTTTGTATTGAAGTTTCATTGAAAATATTGGTGAAAGGGTTATTTATTGATTAACCAAATTTCAATGATGTATATCATATCTATTTTAGAAATTATATTAATATGGTTTAAGAAATTAATATTATGTATGATAGGTGAAAATCAATCAAATCCACCAAGTTTGTGAGTCCTGAACCCATGACTAAAGGGTGACAAGGGTTTAACACTAACCACTTACCTACACAATGTCTTGGTTAATTTCTCATTGTTTTCAGTTAAAAAATTTGACGAATAAATGTTAATGAGAAACCAATATTTTCAAATTTGATTATTATACATTAATCTATTAACAATATTGGTTTTTAGAAGATTGGTATGTACAAAAAGTTATACTTTTCCTGCTTTTATACGCCTTATGATTCTTTAAAAGTTAATTTTAGTGATTAAGAAATAAAAAAATCATTATTGGTAAATAATTTATCAGAGTAATGATTTGAATTATAATTTGATTAAAGAAAAACCCATGGTTTTGATTGATCACATGAAATAGAAACCTATGATGTGAGAATAGTTTCCTATACTATTGTTTAGTAAAATAATTACCCAATATTAGGAAAACGACATTGAAATAAAATTTTATACAAATACCATAACTTTTGTTAAACTGATGGTCATTAGAATCATCGCAGGTTTATTGATTTCAGGCCTTTAATATTCTATTGATCATTTACATGGTTTTTATTTATGACTTCAATCACTCCCTATTAATATTTATCCTTTTCCTCCAAGTACAAATCTATACTTTCCACTAATGTTCTCTTAATTGGAGACCAAGTTACAAGGTAGTCCATGTGACCTTTATACATTACATTCTCTCTTTTTTAGAGGATTTTTTAAATACCCTTCCCACTATGTGTCAATTCAACATAGTAAACATCAAACAATCTATAACCATGATTGAGTTTAAATTGTGAGGATGCTATTTAATTAATGTGGGGAGAATGTAACACCCTATAAATTTAATGTATGATTTTTTAGATAGAGTGTGTGACATTCATCACCTAGAATGTAAGGTAATATAATATCCAAAGACTCTAATATGTATTTACTATTTTAGAAAAATTCAATACATGATATATCTTGTAATGAATGAAAAACTGAGTTAACTTGTGTTGCACGCAAGAGAGTCCTTCCTCGATTGCTTGTGTCGCACCCACGATCGAGTTTCATCAAATAACATTGTATTAGTAAATTATTATTATTTAATATAATATAATATAACAATGCTCAGTTGTTAGTAGTTATGAATAGTATTAACTAAATTTTTAAACATTTGGTTTTATATAAATATAAAATTAATTCATTGGTTATAAACTAATTATAAATGCAAATATGAACCAAATGGATATGAAAAATATTATTATTAATATGTTTCTAGAGGAGTTTTTTCTTAAAAAAATTGTTAAATTCAATTATTCAATTATTTTAATTAATTTTATAATATAAATAGTTAGTATAATATTTTTTTATTCATCTATTATTTTTTATTTGAATAAGATAAGAAGAAATTCTATTTTACATAGAAATACCTATTTTTTTATAAAAACAATTTTACAGCCTTTTAATGGATAACCTAGTTTAATTGTGACTTTTGAAACATTAATTGATTTAATATGTCAAACTAAAATTCATATTTGTTATCAAATCATAATAATTATGATTGGGTAAATTTGTGATATTTTTCTGAAACATTTCATTTTTAATGAATTGTAAAAAATATTGAATTTTTGTTCAAAAGTTTTTTTCATCTACATTAATTATATTGTTCATTTATAACTTAAATTGGTTTCAAATTTTAATTATATAATATTTTTATCAACTAATACAATTTTTGTCATTAATATAATTATCAATTTTAAATTACTTATAAAAACATAACAAGTATCTTGTTGCTTTTACTTTAAAAACCTACATTGTTTTCCTACAAGCGAGATGAATTTTAAACTAATTTCTTTAACTTATATGGTTTTAATTTGGAAAAATTAATTCCATATTTTGAATAAAAAAAATTTATAATTTATAATAAGGAAGTGTTTTTTTTTGAAAAAAAAGGAGTGAAATTAATTAATTTGTTTACAATTATTATGGTAAAATGAAATATAAAAAATTACTAAAGCATTAATTTATGTGCCCATATAACCTATAAATTTATCGAATAACTATTGGATAGAAAAATTTATAACATATCATATATTTTCCTGAAATTTTTATATTATTGGATCCAATTTCATCATGAAAAAAATGCATGGAATTCCTTTGTAAAAATATTTCAAGAGTTCCACTCCTCCACTCTAAATGGACCTCGTATCCACCCACTTCCTCCAACCTCTAAAGACACATTGTCTCAAAAAAATTCTTCTATAATTGATCCCAAAATATCTACCAACATTCTAGAAGCCTCCATGGGGGACGAAATAAATCCAAAGAATATTTTTTTTCAAACCAAAAGGTGTTACCCGATTAAGAGGTAAAATCATTCCTTGGGGTTTTTCGTTTTATTTACATTCTGCAATCCTTAAACCCTTATTATTCTATCTTTGTTTAAAAAAATAGTATCATAAATATAATATAATTTTTTAAATATAAGGGATATAATTTAACAAATACACAATTATATCTAATGTGTAATGAATATATTTTTTCTATGTAAGAAAAATTACTACCTTATGAAACAATGACTGTTCATTTTTTCCTTTACCATCTCTCATGGTGGCTATTATGAATGAAATTATGTTTATATAAGATATTTATTTTATTTATTAATTATTTATACTTATTTAATAATTTTATTATCCATATAATTAATACATTCAATTTTATGTTTATACAATAATATCATTTCAGAAAGTGTGGACTACCTCCCCCTCGAAGAGATGTGATTCGTTCACACTATACATTGAATGTATAAAAGACCATTTCAATTAAGATACTATGTCAAAAAACAATATATTATATTAAATAAATAATTACCATTCATTAAATATATTATAAATATATATATATCATTTTCATTATTACCCATTCACACCCATAAAAATTGATATCTTTGTTCGTGGACGTGTGTACTACCACCTCCTCGACGTGATGTGATTCCTTTTACATCAAAATTATTATATATATAATTAAATATTACTAAATAAAATTTAATTTATAATATAATTATCATTCTATAAAGATATATTATTTCTTACCTTCTTTCCCAAGTTATCATTGAAAAATGGTTACGTTACTCATTTGAACGTACGACCTACCGTCTCAATGATTGTTATGTTGACTTATTTTTCATAACCATATATAATGATTGACTTTAAAGAATAATTTATTTATAAATATAATAAATATATCTGGATTATTGTTATATATATGTTATATAATAAACCCATTGACTAAAGTTTACATACCAAATTTGTTTTTAACACATAAACTGAATTTGGTCAAAACACCCGATGTAAACTTAATTGTTTAAGTAGTTGTATAAATTATAAAATAAAGTGAAAGAAAAGTAATTATAAACATTAAAAAGGTTCTAAATCACCTATAAAATTAAAATAATAATATTATATTGGAATATAAATAGTGCTCTTTTAAAAGGAAATGAAAGGTAAGGGATTCTGGTGTCACTTTTTTTTGTAACACATTCTTTTATATTGTCCACCTGATTTAGTATATATGATGTTCATACTAACATTTTGACATTTAATATTAAGAATTATATTCTCTTATGGTGTTTGAATTTTTCATGTTATGATTACTAATTTTTATTTTTCCAATTCATATGCTACCATTTTTGTAATGGATTCTCATCTAAGTTTTTAAATTCGTGAGATAAATGTCATGTTAACAACATATATATTTTGTGTGGTGCACATAATGACAATATATATATATATATTATATAGTTAAATAAATTATCTTATTGGTATGTGGTATATTCACTTAATATTATTCCTTTACATGGTTTATGATATAAAATGTTTCAATGTGGTATGACACACTTGAGAATGTTTAAAGGTTACTTTCTCAATATAATATTTAATTATATTTCAATGTAATTTTGATTAAATGAAATAATATTACCATTTTTCAATAAACCCTTTGATTTTCCTATCCTCTGGTAATTAAAGACCATTTTCAAGCATTCATTACACTATTCCACTCTTTAGTACTCAAGGTGTTTTAGAAAAGTTTTTTAATAGAACCTGACTTAATTTCTCTCATTATTCCGAGAACATGTTTTCTTCTAAAAACCATGATTTATTAAAATGATTTTAAAAAAAAATTAAATGAATTTCATGAAGAAATTTTTAATATTTTTCTATTTTAAAAATGTTTTTAATGGAATATTCATGTCTCTTTCTAAAGATGTCATTTTTCTAACATTTTACTATACAAGATTAATTCTCTTTTTAGGTATGTATGGATTTACCCACTATCACTCATACAAATGTTCCATTTTCTGTTTAAAGATAATTATTTTAAAAAATCATAATGTTATTTTAAAAGAAATCTTTTATCAAAAGGTCTTTCAAAACAAAAGGATATTTTCCTCAATAATGTTTTTAAAAAATATTTCCACAATATTTTCATTCATCACTAAAAAATTCCCTTTATTTTACTCAAATTAGGATATGTTATATTGATACCATAAATAATATTTATATGGGTGTTTTATGATTTATTTGGGCTAGGATGGTATTCAAATTTACTACATTTATTCCTTTTTCAACATAAAATATTCAATTTCATATGATCATTTAACATTAAATTTCACCCATTTTACCATATCATTTGTCATTGATATTTTCATTGAATAAACTATATGTCATATTTATATGGTGTTCAAATTAAATGTTATTTTATTATTTGGTTAACTATTGATAAATATATATCTCTTAATCAATACAGATATTTTATAAGGAATAATGATAAATTGATTTTTCGATATATGAAGAGTGTTTTGGATTGGAATGACATGGGTGGGGACCAGTAATAGATAGTCCTGATATCCATCTATAGTCTCATGGGACAATTCATTTGGATAGCTACCATATATGGGGTTTTACCTAATATGTCGTAAATATTCTTTTAAAAGTCTTGATGGTAAAGGTACCATGTACCGATGAAACATGGTGTCCAAAAATCAATAATTTCCTGCATATAACATTCAGTTATTATTCATCGATGAGATTTTGCTTCGACATATCTATGTAAACATTTCATTTTTAGTCAATTAGATGGAATCTGTTTCAGTTTCATACCTTTTCATATTAATTTTTCCTTATATAGTTATTTGAATGGTGTGTGTTTCTAGTTATTACCTTTCTAAATTTTTTATGCACTTCCCACTCAGTTTGATTATTATATAGAATGTGAGTTCGGTAATTTACAATGGTGTAATTATTATTGTAAAATAAAAAGTAAATAAATAATAATAAATTTTCATATTTATTAATATTCGTTAATTAAATATTATTTTTTCTTTAAAAGTGATTCTTGTTTTGTTGGAGTACCCGATACCCAACAACTGGTTTCTTTGAAAGCTTGTGTTGCACACAACGTTGGGTCATACTAAAAAATAATAATATAATATTATTTTAAATGGTAGTTAACGCCTAACCATTGTATTGGTGGGAATGAATAGAACCAACTAAAATATGATTATTCATGTGTTTAAATTTTTGTACATTTATCCAATAGATTTTAGAGTTGTAAAATAAGATAGAATCCTATTTTAAGCATAAATACTCTAATTTTCTTTAAAGGGTTGATTTACCACCTTTTGATGGAGAAACCTCTTTAAATCTAGTTTTTTTAACTTTTATATGTCATATTTGAAAAAATAAAATTCCTCCATTAAATCAGGACATCAAAATTTACTTTTGGTAAATTTTTTGTATTTTTCTGATAAAATTCATTTTTAATGAATCGTGATAAATTATGTATTTTAATTCAATATAGACTTTTAATATAATATATTTATATTGTTAAATTATTATTTTTATCTTTTTTAAAGTATAATTAGATTATATTTTTACCATTTAATCCAAGGTTGGACATTTGATTTAATTTCTCTTTGAAATTGGATAAAAACAAGTGTCAATCTTTTGATAGTAATTATTTCTTAAAAACACGCATCTAGTTTTGAGAACATGAATTAATTTATATTAATTAATTCTACTTTTATATTTTAAATTTGAAAAATATAGACACCATTTTTGAATCCATAATATCAAATATATCTTAGTCTGAATTTTTTGTATTTTTTTTTGAAAACCATTAACTTTGGGTGAATAGTGAGAACACTAAGTAGTAGTTAAAAACTGGATTTTTCATTTATTTGAAATTTTACTGATTTTTTGAATTGAATTTTTAATCTCCGACACACATGTTTGTAATTATTAAGTAAAATTTGGTTCAATAAGGTGAAAAAAAATTGGTGAATAGTAACTTTTGACTTTAATTTAACGCAGTTAACGGTAATTAGAATAATTCAAGGTAAAAATAATATTATAATAATATAAAATTACCCTAACATGTGTCCTAATATAATTGGTTGGAACATTTCCGACCATGGTCATCCTTGTATCAATTTTGGGACCCCATAGGGATACTGAAGAGTGATAATGAACTTTATATTAATTAATTTACTGTAATGACAAAAATGACATAAAAAAATATCTTTTTGAAGATAAATTATCATATTGGGTTATATAAGATATATATTAAACTATAAATGATAATTTGAAAGTTAAAACTATTTCCAAAATCATGGGATTTTTTTATAATTTTTATACATCAAATAAATATATTACTTGTGTCACAATAATGATGCAGTGTTTACCTCATTAATGAATCATTTAAGTTAATATGATTATAAAAACTAAACCAATATTCAAAACCTGACCAATTATTAGTGGATTATTTTATTTAGAAAAATTGTCTTATTATATTCTCATTTAATAAGTTTTTGACGTTTATAAACTGAAAATCATTATATAAAAAAATAATATTTTCAATCTTTCATAAAGAGCCCCTCCTCCCCCTTATAAAAACCCCCACATATAACCCATTAATCACACCTCTTAGGCCCCTGAACTCGCCCAACCTCTACCCAATTAAGCTCCCTACATACCTATATTCCACCTAGAAGCCTTACCATATACATAAGGCACATCAAAAAATCCTTTTGGGTGAAACCAATGGTAGTTAACCGATTTAAATGTAACATCTTCTCTTAAGTATTTTTTTTATTTTACTTCTCTAACCCCTTAAAATATTATATTCCTCTACTTTATAACAGAACCAGTATCCTAAATATACTAGGATTTTTTAATGAGAATTATTTGAACTACACTTACACACACCTCTACCTAATGGTTAAGTATATAATGTTTCTATGGGCGGCGAACTACTGCCTCACGAAATGATGATTTTTAAATATTCTCCTGCCGCCTCTTATGGTGTCCATTATAATGGAACTATATTTATATGTGATATATATTATATTTATATTGTCTATATACTTATATATTTTTCATTTATAGAATACCTTTATGGTTTCCATAATGGGTAAATATTATAATTTCATTTGGGAAAGTGTGGACTACAGTGCCCCGAATGTGATATGAATCATCCATGCCATACGTGGAACATATAAAATATAGAGTTAATAAAGTTATATATATGATATTATACTAGAATTATAATATACCTATGCATCATTATGTTTTCATTCCATTAAATATGAAATATAAATGAAAGTATCTTTCATGCGTACAAACAGCTTACCGTCTCCATGAACGTTGAATTTCATTTCTTACCTTAAAATGTTATGTTATATTATAAATACATATATATAATGGATATATATTATATATATGATATCTAAATCATGAATATAATTCTGGAGATAATGAAATTTTGACCACATGAACAACATGTAATTATAAAAGTTCATTTTTGACACAAGAACCAAATATTGACAAATCGACCATTATTAACTCAAATGATTACATTATGTTTATACCATAGTAATAAGTGATATAAAATAAATAATAAACTCGAAAAAGGATCTTAATAAAGTATAGTTTAACTTTAGTTTATTATTTTGGAGATTAAAGAACGAACAGGTCAAGTTGGACCCAAGGTAAGGGACTTCGTCTCAATATCCTTTCATTGAGGCATATTTTTTTATATACACAACTTTATTTTATACATTATATAAAGAAATTTGACTTTTAATTTCATTCAGATGAAATATTTTTCTATGAGGCATTTTACTAAATGAAGAAAAAAAAATTTAACGTAATTAGTGACAAAGACAATTTCTGTCACCGGGAGTATTATTTGATCTATAGATTCCTTGACGAGATTTAATGTTTTAAAAGGAAAATAAATACCATATACCCTTTTACATATTTTGGTATTGAAAATGGTTTTGATAATTGATTGGTTATATCCATATATTTAAATGATATATTGTGATTGAAATGTGATAATATTATCTTACCTTTATGTTTTTGTGTATGTTAGGAATATGATATTATTATTAGGAATTATTAACGTATACTGGTGGTTCCATGATAAACCTAGGTCATCTGAACCAAGATAGCTCTCTAATTCATTGGGTAACCTGATGGAGGTAAAGGTGAATGTCTTTCCTTAGTGATTTAGAAAATATAAAATGATTGTTATTCCAAATATAACTCCCTACATGGATGTGAAATATACAATTTAAGTTTTTTATATAAGCCACAAGTTACATGTATGACTTTTTATTACTATGTGTTATTCATAAATCTTATGATTTCATGATTTATGTAAAAAAGCTTCTATTTTGATGGACTAATGTTTTCTTTCTTTATTTTATAACCCTTACTGAGCTTTTTTTGCTTATCCCACATTTTGAAATGTTTTTCACAGCACATAAAGATTAATAGTGTCAAGGATGGGATCAAGGAAAAGTCATGCTATCTAAAACATGAAACTAGGCATGACCCTTTTTTAAGATTTTTCATTTTATGAAAACAACCGAAAATGAATTTAGGTGTCTACAAGTAATATTCAAGTTGTTATGCATATATTATGAGAAAATTCTCTAAAACCCTATACCTAAAAAGATCCCCATTGTCAATTATTCATTTAATTCAAAATTAGGTAATGTTTTAAGGCTGGGTACATATAGTTGGTATCAAAAGTCAGTTTTGGAAACATTAAAAGTTATGTTATTGTTAAATTAATATCGATAAATTATTTTTTATTTATGGTAAGATTGAAATGATATCCCATTTATAGATTACCATGTTTCTTAGCCTAATATATTTCTGAGTTTAGAATGGTTTTCTACCGAGAAAACAGGGTAGCTATGATGGGACGACATCAAGAGGAAGACCACCTTCCTAATCAGCAACATGAGATGGTCTGAATCTAAACTGATCAATTTTTCTTGGGTGATGGAATAGTTGAGTCGAGCTATAAATGGTGGTGGTATCCACTCCAAGATCATCTAGATCTACTATAGAGGAACATTTCAGTAGTGGAGCATTTCATGAGGAAACAACCCCCATCAATCAGAGGATCGTCTGACCATGTGCTAGTATAATGGTGGATTAAAGCACTTGAACAAATTTTTATGTCATGGGGTTTTCAGAACATCAAAAGGATACTCTTGTTGTTTACTATTTTGAAGGTGAAACAGATTAGTGATGGTTGATCATGAAAAATATAAGGGATAGTGAGAAGATTGGTGATCTTGATTGGGATGAATTCAAAGGTATGTTTCTTGAGAAATATTTTCCTAACTTGGTTTGTCTTAGGATGGAAAAAAATTCCTGGAATTAAGGCAGGAAGATGTCTTAGTGGATGGTTATGAAGAAAAATTCCCTCAACTGGAAAATTATGCTCCAAATTTAATATGATATCTTGATAGTAAAATCAATCGTTTTTACTCCAGATTTAATCCAATATATATAAGGGATTTAGGTTCCTGTGAGTTCAAAAGTTATGAAAAACTTTTTTGATGTGCAGATAAGGTGGAAATGGAGTTTGCAGATGATCAGGTGTTCTTTAAAAAATATCAGAATAAGAGGTATATGAGGCATATGAAAGGAAATAACTCTTCAAAAAAGTATCATTGTAAGAAACTTAAGTTTATAGTTTGTGAAAATTTTGGTAAAAAGCATGCTCAGGAATGTCTTTTGAATTCTCGTAAGTGCTACTGATGTGGTAAAATAGGAAATAAGGCTCATAATTTCATGGAAAATATCAGGGTAATTGTAAGAAAAAATCTGATTTACAATTAGTAAAATGTTTTAAGTGCAATGAAATGTGTAATTATGAAAATGATTTTCTAATAAAGAACTCAGTTGGGGAAACATTCCATACTACGAGCAGAAAGGTGGGTGAAATCCTTTGCAACTACATCAGCATATGTTGGTCTATCAAATGAAGTAGTATCATATACACAATTTTTATATTCAGATAATGCCAACGTATTGTTTGATTCAAGGTTTACCATTCATTCATTTCTATGATGTTTTCTAGTAAATTGGGAATTCCATCTCAAGATATGAATCCTGAACATATAGTAAAAAAACCAGGGAGAATTGTTGAGATAAAAATAAATTATAAAAACCTTCATGTCCTCATGTGTAGAATAAATCTACTAGTAAACCTTATTGTTTAGCCTCAATTAGATTTTGATGTTATTTTGGGTATGCATTGGCTTTCTGTTTATCATGCTAAGATATAATGCAGAGCGAAATAGGTTTCTTTTCTGAAAGATTTTTAGTTTGTGTACAAGAATGAACCCTTACATTTGATAACATATCTAGAATCTAAGAAACTAGTAAAATATGGAATTGATTGTTACCTTTCAAATATTGTTGAAAACAAAAGAACTATTTAGATTAATGATGTGCTAGTGGTAAATGAGTACCTTGATATTTTTCATGATGAGTTTCTTAGTATTATACCTAATTGGGATGTTGATTTTACTATTAACGTAGTTCTTGATTCTAACACAATTTTCAAAACCCCCTTATCTAATGGCTCAAATTGAACTTTTAGAGTTAAAGAAGCAATTTCAAGAGTTTTTAGTTAATGGTTTTATTTTTCCAACCACAACACCATGGGGTGATCCTATCTTGTTTTTCAAAATTAAAGATGGTTCAATGATACTTTTCATTGATTATGGAAAATTGAATAACATCATTGTTAAGAAAATATATCCTTTTCCACATATCGATGATTTGTTTTGACAGCTCTAGGGAGCTCAGAATTTTCTAAAGATTGATTTGAGGTCGGAGTACCATCAGTTGAGATTAAAGGAAGATGAAATTCTAAATACTGTGTTTCATTCTAGAAATTTGCATTATCAATTTGTAGTTATGCCTTTTAGGTTAACCAATTCACCTTCTATATTCATTGTTCTTATTAATAGAATTTTCTATGATTTTTGGGATCTGTTTATGGTCGTGTTTATTGATGTTATTTTGGTTAACTGTCAAATAAAAAAGGATCATTAAATACAATTAAGTGTTGTCTTGAAAACCTTAAAAGAAAAGCATTTGTATGGGAAATTCCGAAATTGTGAGTATTGGTAACAACAAATTTAATTCCTTTGTCACATTGTTTCAAAAAATGGAATAATTGTTAATTATGAAAAAACCAAAGTTATTGAAGAATGGATAATACCCAAAAATATAACAGAGATCCATATTTTTCATGGTTTGGAAGGTTATTACCGGAGTTTTGTTGAAACTTTTTCATGGTTATCTAGTTCAATGAATTACTTAAATCCAAAACGTTTTATGTTCATTTGGAAAAAAGAATGTGATGATTATTTATAAGAATTGAAATGAAGATTAGTGAATGATCTAGTTTTGGCACTACCATCCAGAAATGGTGAGTTTGTTATCTAAAGTGATGATTCGTTGAAAGGAAATGCTTCTATCCTTATGCAGAATGATCAAGTAATTTTTTATGCTTCACGTCAGTTGAAACCTTATGAGTTAAATTTCCCTACACATGATGTGGAATTAGCTTCTTTTGTTTTTTATTTATAATTTTTGAGGCATCAATTTTATGGAGTAAAATGTGAAATATATACTGACCACAAAATTTTGAATTATATATTCACATAGAAATAATTGAACATGAGATAAAGGAAATGGTTGTAATTAGTAATGAATTATGATTGCACAATTCATTACCATCCAGGTAAGGAAAATAAAGTGGCTGATTCTTTGAGTCAAAAAAGTAATGCTTCATAAACATTGTTACATTTAGAACAAGATTTTTAGATTAAAGACTTGATGTACTTTGGAATATAAGTTTTTGGTGCAATAAATACCTCTATTTTCATTAGGGCGTCAGTGAAATCACCTCTATCATGTAGAATTAAGAAAACATGGAAGGAAGATAGTGAGTTGCAGAAAAAACTAGAGTTGGTTTATAATGGTATGTTGTCTGATTTTAACATTGATAATGATTATATTTTGAGATTTGGAAAGAGATTATTTGTGCCTTGTGATTCACAGTTGAAGAATGAGTTGTTATGTAAATCTCATAGTTCTCTATTTTTAGTTAATTCTAGAAGTTCTAAGATATATAAATATCTTTAGGATTATTACTGGTGGGATGGAATAAGCAGAGATAGTGCTAACTATACTATGAAATGTTTGACTTTTCAGCAGGATAAAGCTGAGCGACAGTTACCGAAAGGGATGCGTTAGTATTTATCAGTGCCATAGTGGAAATGGTAAAATATATCGATGGAATTAATTGTTGGATTACCAAATCCATCTCAATGTAGTAATGCAATCTAGGTTATTATTGATTGACTGACTAAATCTTCTCATTTCCTTCCTATTTGATATACTTTGTCTCCAGAACAACTTTCTCAGCTGTATGTCAAAGAGATAATCAGGATTTATGGAGTGCACATCTCTATTGTATCTGATCGTGATCCCATTCTTAATTCTAACATTTGGAAAGGCATTTAGAAGATATTGGGTAATGAATTAAATTTTAGTAGAGTTTTTCATCAACAATCAGATGGACATGAATAATGAACAATTCATACCTTTGATGATATTCTACATGCTTGTTCACTAGATTACTAGGGGTGTTGGGACTAATAGATTTCTTTGGTTGAGTTTTTTTATAACAACAGTTTTTATTCCTCTATACATATGGCTTTATTTGAGGAATTATATGAAAAGCAGTGTCAAACACCAGCTTTTTGGGATTATGTTGGTGAAAGGAAGTTGATGGGACCAAAATTGGTAGAAGTGGTGGTAGAAAAGTTCAGTTGATTTAGAAGCACATGAGAACAACTCAGATTAGGCAAAAACGTTATGCAGATAACCGAAGGAAGGATCTCTCTTTTGAGGTAGGTGATCATGTCTTTCTCAAAGTTTCTCCATGGAAAAGTGTGATGTGTTTTACCTAAGAAGATAAAGCTGAGTCTGAGGTTCATTGGACCATATGAAATCCTATAAAAATTTAGGTCACTTGCGTATAGAGTGGCTTTACCTAATAGATTATCCAAAGAAAACAATGTTTTTCATTTTTCAATGTTGATAATGTATATGTCGGATCCATCTCATGTTTTGATCCTTGAGGTTGTTTAGTTGGAAGAGAATCTCTCTTATGAGAAAAAACCAATCCAGATTGTTGACCGAAGAGACAATGTGTTCCGAAATAAGATAATTCATCAGGAAAAGGTTTTTTTTAAACCCATATGGTGAAAGAGGCAAGATGAGAATCTGAGAATGCTATGAGGGATAAATAGTCCCATTTATTTGATATGTGAATAAAATTTGAAGGACGCAATTCCCAAAAGGGAGGTAGGATGTAACATACCACTTAAATAAAGAATAATAAATTTTCATATTTATTAATATTTTTGAATTAAATATTTATTTTACATTAAATAAATGCTATGTTCGATGGCGTACCCAATATGTAACAATGGATTTCTTTGAAATCATGCGTTGCACACAATGTTGGGTCATACTAAAACAAATAATATAATATTATTTTAAATGGTAGTTAATGCCTAGCCATTGTATTGGAGGGAATGAATAGAACTAACTACAATATGATTATACCTATTTATTAAATGTTTTTACATTTATCCATCAAATATTAGACGATTGAAATATGAAAGAATCATATTTTAAACATAAACACTATAATATTCATTTAAGGGGCGATTTACCACCTTTTGATGGAGAAACCTCTTTAAATATAGTTATGTTCACTTTTATATGTTCTATTTAACAAAATAAAATATTTATTTAGAATTGGGACATCAAAATTTACTTTGGGTATATTTTTGGTATTTTTCTGATAAAATTCATTTTTAATGAATAGTGAAAATTCCATTATTTTAATCTAAAACTAACTTTTAATATAATTTATTCATATGGTTAGATTTACATTTTAATTGGTTTTAAAGTTTAATTAGATTATATTTTTTCCATTTAATAAAATTTTGGTCATTGGAAGTAATTTTACTTTTAAATTGGACATAAATAAGAGTAAATCTTTTGATAGTTATTATTTCTTAAATACATGCTTTTTGTTTTGACAAAAATAATTTATTTTAAATTAATTAATGAAACTTCTATTTTTTTAATTTTGTAAAATAGACCACCTTTTTCAATTTTGAATATCAAATATAGCTTAGACTGAATCTTTGGTATTTTTTAGACAACCATTAATTTTTTATAATTAGTTAAAACATTGAGAAGTAGTTCAAAAAAAGAAATTTTCATTTAAATGAAATTTTACTGCCTCTATGAATTGAATTCCAAAAAACCGACACACATGGTTGTTATTAGTATGTAAAATGTGGTTCAATAAGATGAAAATAATTTTTGGTGAAATGAATCTTTGGACTTTTATTTATCACGGTTAAAGGTAAATAAGGTAATTCAATTTAAAATTAGATTATAATAGTATAAAATTACCCTAACATATGTCCTAATCCTATTTTTTCATACATTTCCGACCATGGGCATACATGAGTCAATTTCGGACCCCATGGAGAAACTTAAGAGTTATAATGACAATTTATATTAATTATTTTAATGTATTGAAAAAAATGACATAAACATATATCTTTTAGTAAATGAATTATTAACTGTGGTATTATAAGTTATCTATTTGACTATAAATATTAATTTGAAACCTAAAATAATTTCCTATATCATGGTTTTTTATATAATTTTTATACATCAAATAAATAATATTATTAATGACACACTAATGATGCAGTGTTCACCTCATTAATGAATTATTCAAATAAATATGATTATTAAATTAAAAAATAAAAAAGACATGTCCAATTATTATTGTATGATTTTATTTCTAAGAATAGTAATCCTATTTTATACTTTAATAAGTTTTGTAACATTATAAATAGAAAATATTTATATAATAAAATAATATTTTCAGACTTTCCTTAAGAGCCCCTCCTCCCCCTTATAAAATTCCCTCACCTCAAACCCATTACTCACACCTCTCAAGCCCCTTGTCTAGTCCAACCTCTACCCAATTAATCTACATACATCCATCTATTCTACCTAGAATACATATCATAGGCATAAGGCCCTTCAAGAAATCCTTTTGGGTGAAACTAAAGGGAGTTACCTGATTTAAAGGTAAAGTCTTCTCTTAAGTCCTTTTCTTTTATTTTACTTCTCCAGTCCCTTAAAATATTTTATTACTTTATTTTATAACAAAACAATATCCTAAATATACTAGGTAGTTATTATGATAAGGATTCTAACTAAAATTACACACACATCCATCTAATTGGTAAAGAACACATAGTTTTTGTGGATGTCGAACTACTACCTTAAGAAACGATGATTGTTCAATCTTATCCTACTTCCTCTTATGGTGTCCATTATGATGAAAATATATTTATATGTGATATATATTATATTTATATTTTCACTATACTTATGTATTTTTTATTTATAGCATACCATTATGGTTTCCATAATTGGTAAATATGAGAATTTCATTTGAGGAAGTGCAAACTACCGCCCCCTCAAAGTTATATGACTCATTCATTCCATACATGGAACGTATAAAGTATTTAGTTACTGAAATTATATATATGATATTATACTGAAATTATACTATACCTATGCATCATTATGTTTCAATTCAATTTAATATGAAATATAAATGAATGTAGCATTCATGCGTACATACGGCTTACCGTCTCCAAGAATGGTTCATTTCATTTCTTAACTTCTTATGTTATGTACTAATAAAAATGAATATATTCATATATATATAATGGATATATATATGACATATATGATATATAAATCATGAATATAATTCTAGAGATAATGGAATTTTGACCACATGAACAACTTGTTATTAAAATAACTTCATTTTTGACTCAAGTACCACATATCGACAAAACAACAATTATTACCATAAATGATTACCTAATGTTTATATCATGGAAATAAGTGAAATAAAATGAATAAAAACATGAAAATGGTTCTTAAAAAGGTAGAAATTAACATTAGTTTTTTTTCTGAGAATAGAGAACGAACATGTCAAATCATAAACGAGGTAAGGGACTTTGTCTCGGTCTCCTTTCATTGAGGCATATTTTGTTTTATACGTGACATTATTTTATATTGTTTATAAACTCCGTTTACTTTAGATTTCATTCAAATGTAATCTTTTTCAATGAGGCATTTTACTAAATGAGAAAATAAATATTTTTTCTTTTTAACATAATTGGTGACAACGATCTCTTCCACTGTTGCGAGTATTATTTGATCTATGGATTCCGTAACAAGTTGTAATGTTTTTAAAAGGAAAATAAATACCATATACTCTTTTAAGTATTTTGGTATTGAAAATGGTTTTGATAATGTATTTGACATGTCTATATAATTAAATCATATATTATCATAGAAATGTGGAAATGTAATCTTTCCTTTATGTTTGTTTTTTTTTGAGTTGTGATTATGATATATTTCTTGAGAATTATTTATGTAAACGAGTGGTTATGTGATAAACCTGGGGTGGGTGAGCCCGGGATAGCCCTCTAATGCATTGGGTAAATTCACAAAGGTAAATGTGAATGTTTCCCCTAATATATTTAAGGAATAAATTGTTATGTGTATTCCAAATGTAACTCCCTATATGGATATGAAAATTAAAATGTATATTTTTTATGGATCCCACGAGTTACCTTTGTGATTTGTGATTATTATTTTTTCTTCATAAATCTTATTATTTCATGTCGTGTGTTAAAAATATTATGTTTTGATGGAGTAATGTTTTCTTTCTTTATTTTATAACACTTAATTAGCTTTTTATGCTCATCCCATGTTTTGAAATATTTTTCACGGGACATAAATATGAATGAAGTCAAGGATTGGAACAAGTAAAAGTCACGTTGTCTTAGACATGGAACTAGACAGGACAATTTTTTTCAAGTGTTTTTATTTTTTGAAGAAAAAATGGAAACTGTGTAGATGTGTCTATATGTAATATTCAAGTGGTTAGGCATATGTTATGACCTGATTATATAAATCTCTAAACATGAAATGATGCTTGATGTGTCTTATTCAGTTAATTCAAGATTATGTAATTTTTTAAGGATAGTTCCTTATAATTATCCTCTTCGATT
>OY728163.1:98029640-98563012 GCA_963277665.1 Viscum album
TATATTTCCTTCCACCATCATATTTTAATGATCATTTCTTTTTCAAAAAAACACCAGGTAATGATATACAATATGATTATCCCATAAAATTTATTCAATCTAATCATTGAACATTCTATATTGTGGATCATATGCTAAAACAATAATCCATTAATATATTTAGGATATAAAAAATTACTCTCATAAAAATAAGTTTAAAGAAACATACCATACTTGATGATCACCATCTTTATTACTTAATATTTAAAATGGTTATGGACATTACAGGAAATATGTCTAATAAAATATTTATGATATTCTTTAGGTTCTCACCATTAAAGTACAAAATTTATAATGAACTTTATAATAACTAGTTGATGAGTAGATATCAATCACACTCCTTAGATTTGTGTAACATGGATGCGTATACAGGCCAAAAACTAACATCGTTATTTGATGTTATTTTTTCCAAAATAGAGAATGAAAGTGTGATAAGAGAACGAATACCCACTCATAAAGTAGTAATGGGTAGTAAACATATATAAATTCCAAAAATAAAACATCCATCTACCTGAATGAATATTTTCAATACACAAATGTGGTGATACATAACACAAATTCAAAGAATATCCTATGGAACTTCATCTTTGTTTGATCAACCTTATTATCCGGAGAGACAAACTCAATAGTTTCAATATGATAAATAAACTAGTTTTTGAGATAAAAAATTCCATGTAGCTATGATAAAAATTTATATGATTCATCTCAATAACCATACACTTTTATAATTTATTTTTGTTTTTCATTTTAAGATTTTCCATAGTATACCCTATATTTTAACAAAAATTGTATTAGTTAATAGATGAGGTAATTTTTTTATTAAAACATTTATATCATCTCAACAATATAATTCAATAAAAATCTTGAATATATTGTAAAAAGATCCTATGATAGGATTGTGTGAACAAAATTAATTGGACCTTCTAACATAGTTATCTCCCCACATGAAAAATATTTTTCATATATTTCCCTCATGTAAAATTAAAATTTTTGGTCTTATTTATGCCATTGGATGATTTATTTTCCCATTTTTTACTTATCTACCATGAATGAAAATTGTGGATCTATGAAGTATTTCTTAACGCCATTTTTCATTACACTTTTACCTTTAAACGCTTTTTCAACATGTAATGTGTTATCAGTTGAGGCAGATGTGTTTCCTACAATGCCTGTTAATTCACTACTCAGTGTAATGACATCCCAATAAAACATTTATGAATATTAAATTCCCTACACTAAGGAAGTTAATAGTGGAGGATGGTTACCATTTTATGGTTCTTACATATATATCAAAGGAACCTCAAAAGGTTTATTGACCACGTCTTAGTCACCCACACTATATCATGTCGTACCATTAGATACTTCCTCATTAGAGAAAGTCTCATTCGTTAAATTTAGAGTATTGATTAGGTAGTATCCTATATTTCTATTGATATTTTATTCATAAAATTAATAATTAGTATTTGTTACTAAATTCATATGATAAGATATAAAATAATAATGGTGTGAATAACCAAATTCAATAGATCTCCCACAGGAAGGTATTGTGGGAGCTAGGTGATCAATGACGCAGAAAGCTGGGGAGGGGCAGTTCAAGTGGGTTGGGCCTACGGGTCATGTATTGGGCATGGTATTCCTATGGGTCATCGGGTCATGTATTTGGGGTTTGTCGGGCCTTGTGCCTTGGGCCTACGGGTCATGTACGGGTTCCCCTTAAACCCTTAAAAGGGGGATTATCCATAATAATAATAAAAGGCCTTCGGTCCATTCGGGCTAAAAAAAATTAGTAAAACAATATATATATTTATACTAAGTCATAAAATACTTAACATTTTTTAATTAGTTCTGATTAAATAATGATAAATTGATCTTGAGACTTTCTCTATGGATTGGTTTATCACTATTCGGTAAACTAACTAATACATAGGGATAAACTCTATGAGACTTTATTGTCTTAGAATTTAGAAACCTCCACTCTCTATTTATGGTCTAGAAATCCAGCATCAAACATCAACACCTCCTTTGGAACCTTGTTTTATTATAATATTTCTCACTAGCAAGTGAGAGGTTATATGGGTTTGAGAAACATAAAAATTTATTGCGAAAAAATTAGTCCTTACATTCTTAGAGAGAGGGATGACATGCATGTCACCAATGAACAAAGTAAATGTAATTATTATAAATTATATATCCAAATACAAAATAATGACATCATACAGTTTCAATCAAACATTGGTTAGTTATCTCCAGACGAGTCATCATCAATTCACTTAACATGTTTTTTATCGATAGTTATTATTTTCCATATAGAGTAAATATATAGTATTAATAATTGTAAATATAATTATATAAATATTATTATATTGTTATATAATTAATGATATTATTTAAATATAAATAATAATATTTTTATATTACTAAGCATATATACAAATATACAATAAATTATTTAAATAAATAATAGTGAATTTTTTAAATTTAATTAACGATAATTATATATATATATATATATTTGTGTGTATATATATATATATATATATTATATATTTTGTATTTAATTAAATTTGTACATAATAAATAATATATATAATTATATTTATAATTCAATTAAAATATATTTATTGATATTTGTAAATATAATTATATATATATATAGTAATTATATTTTTCTAAATATAAATAATAATATTTTTTACATAATTACACTTAATAATATGATATATATATATATATAATTATTTTTTTTAGAAAAATTTAATTAATGATGTAATTAAGTCACGATAGATTTTTTATTTTTATTTAATGAGAATAATATTATCTATATATATAAGTAATAATAAATTATAACTTTAATTACTTTTAAATATAATAAATAATATAATATACATATAATTAATTTTAAATATAGTTATTGATTTTTGAAATATAAATTAATGATTTGATTAAGTAATAATATATTTTTCTTAATGTGGGATATCATCCCATAATCATACTGGGCCTTTGGGCTATGTTAAGGAAATGAATTTGTGTCTCTAGGCCTTTGGCCCATGTAATGTTTGAGCTTATAGGTCTTGTATTGAGTTTCCTTTTAAACTAGTTAAAAAAGTTATTTTATCCTTAATAAAAATAGGTTTGACCTCAACTTGTTTTGATATATATATATATATATATATATATATTAAAATATAGTAACTAATATTTTTAAATATTACTATATATACATTTTTCTAATTAATTATATTTTTAAAATATAAATAATATTTTATTTTACGTAATCGATAATAACTCAAAACAATTTAAATCAACGAAATATAATAATTAAATTTTCTAAGTCATTCAAAAAAATTAAAATCATACATATAATATATTATAAATAATAATATAATTTTATAATTTTAATAATTAAACCATAAAACAAAAATAAATAAACCAATTAAAAACTGATTTTTAAAATTTAAATTTTACATTTCTGAAGATCACAAATAATAAGTTGAGAAAGATAAATACATATAGTTTGGATTCACTATAAAAACAAAGGAGATAAATAGAGAGGGTAATTTTATAAAATTTTCACAGGAAGCGTGAATGTGGTACATGGCTTCTCTAAGACAAGAATCTTATTCGTGTGTGGTCCACATTTCCAATGACCCATTTTTAAAAATATTCTTCAACCTTTAAAATTTTGGGATGAACTTAATTTATAGTGTAAACTGGAAATATCAAGTGGCAATGGGGGGTAACAAGAGGAAACTTAAAATTTTACATAAGATATTTACTAATTTTTCATCATGTGTAAGAATTGGTAGACTCTCAATTGAATAGAAACTGATTGCTATTAATTGATGATAAATGCATCTAATTAATCCATTGATGCTGTAATGGATTTTTCGACCTTGTGTAGCTGAAAATCAAAGATGGATTTCGTTGATGCTGTAATGGATTTTATCTCTCTTCCTTCTAAGGGTTTTCACATTATATTTAGTGTTTATTTTTTGACATTTTTTCCCATTATTTTTATCTTGATATTGTCACAGCATTAGTGTGCCAATCATTTCTAGTCTAAATAAGTGGCATTATAGCGAGGTTATAACTTAGTGATGTTCACAATCTTTGAGTATTAATAATTCACATTAATTTGAGTATAATCTATTATTTCCCATGATTTTGATCTTTTATATTAGGATAAAATTTATTAAGAGTATTAAATACACTATTGTAAATAATAGGAGGTTCTGGATTGATGGTGTGTTTAGATGGGGATGAAGTTTTTGATAAAAAAATCAAAGTAAATAATTTTCTGTTTGGGAAAATGAAGATGCAAGTGATGCTATTGAAGGATAATGGACTGCTGGGTATTGGAGAAAGAAAGATGAAAGGGATACAATAGAAATGGAATGAGATGGACAAGAATCTTATTACCAAAATACATTTGGATTTGGTATATGGAGCCATGTCAATAATTAATGAAAAAATGTGGTGAAAGAAATGTGGTATAATCTGACCCAATTACTCTTTGAATACAAGGTCATCATTGGTACCTAACCACAGAAACTCCTTTAATACCTTATTTCCTTGACTCATAATGTTGGGATACAAAATTGAGGATACTGAATATACAAAGATTATACACTAGATTTTAAATGTTTTCTAAGATTAACTCATTAGTAACCCCACCAATAACATCCTTTTAGATATATTGGTATTCAAATTACTTGTAGTTATAGTTATTGATTAAGAAAATTGGTATAATAACTAAGAATATTGAAATAAAACCTTTCATGGTAAATCTATCAATAGAGATAGGAAGGATGGTGGAGCCTAGATCCAGTGGAAGCTAAAATCATGGAAGTTGCAAATCAAGGAGAAAAAAATAATTCCACGTGTTAGAATTGTAGAAACGAGGGGCATGTAAAGAAGGATTGTTAGAATAAAAAAAGTAGTGTAATGAACTATCAAGTAAAAGTCTCTATAAAAAATTGGTAATTGGTCAAATTTTTTAGTCTTTCTTTATTAAAAATGTGGCTAAATTTTAATATGGGACATTTTAAAGCATGAATAATTTTTAATTTAGCCATATTTCCATAAAAATATATCCAATATTACACATTTTTTAACCTCATATTAATTTTTATAAATTTTTCAATTTATTCTTACTTTTAATAAAAAAAGGCTAATTTAGAAACATTTAAAAAGGTAACTAATTTATATTTACCCATGTTTTAATTTGTAGATAAATTAAATAAGAAATTAAAAGGCATTTATTTAATATATATATATATACATTTATATATTGAGAACAACATGAACCATAGATTTGGAAACCCAAACTCCAAACACTAAAAATTTTATTAATAAAAAACACACACACCCATACAATAGAAACAATGTTGTAATGTTAAAGGAAGTGCCACATCACCACCAAAGTCTACAAAAGACCATTCCCTAAAGACATAAAAATGTTTTCAATACCCTGACATACTCTAGTTGAAATAAAATATTATATCCATCAATAATATTTGGTTATCACCATAAGAACGCAACATTTATTTCATTCAAATTATATAAATAATAGGTTTTAAAGAGGGGCCAAAAGTATAGTCCCTATAACACAAGACTTGTAGAAATTGTAAAAAAGATCCTAAATAACATATTATCAAATAACACAACCAAAGTAGATCCCAACGCAACTCCATAACCAATCAAATTAACATAGTAGGTAGAAAATAATAATAGGAACACCTCAAAGGTAACCAAAAACCAAATGATAAAAGACATTAGACCAAAGTTAAACCTATTTTAAATCTCATGCACATTATGTGAGTCAGAATCCCACATTCTGGTTAGAAACCTCTTTGTAAACGATCACACCTTCAAGGAATAAAATTATATGGTTTGGGGTTATATTCATCTGAGGGTGACTCATTATTAATATCAAAATGTTATTAATTCATATCCTGAATTTAAAGATTATTTGTATCACTATTTAGATTAGGTGACTAAGACACATCTTTTTATTCCCTAGATTTAAACCTAATCATTATTGTTAAATTCTAAATCCTAAGATGAGATATCCCCAAAACCTATGAATCCATTATGAAAATGACATTTGATATAAAAACCTGAACAACATCCTTTGATTTACCAAAATCAAGTATTGAAGTATAACTGGAATACTAAGCATTGGCTAAAAAATAATCAATAATAGATCCAAAATTCACCTCCATTCAAGTAATTACAACAGCAATGTATTACAATATATTTGGGATCCTCCAAGAGTAAGAAAATTTAGATATATCATCCCCATAATTAGATAATCTAACAATATCCTTTAAAAAATATATAATAGCCAACACAACATCATCAAGAAGATGACAGTAAGTAGGCCTATAACTTTCCTACTGTGATCCCTCTTTATTTTGAGGCATAATAAATGGAATGATATTTTTCTGAAATTCCACTTCACTTAGATTTAATAAAGTAAATCTCATCATCACTTGATTATGAATTTTAAAAAAAGAACCTTCAATTTCAAACTCTAAGATGTAGTAGTATCAAATTTCATTTTCTCCTTTAAGATATTTAGCCGAAGTCAAATTTTTCATAGATACCATAATTGGTGATCAAAATTCTTATAAATATCTAACTCACATTTAGACTCATCATGATTATAATCACATTATTCCACCCATATACCATGGATAAAGGAGTCCTCAAAAGTAATTAAAGAACAGGAAGTATGACCCTCATCTTCAATATCACCCCGGGATCCTTCAATACATCCCAAATGAACATGGTATTGACTTTCTCTTGAGACTCCAATGTAGGGTCTATAATACCCAAAATCCCTTGAGATTGCTTTAAAATATGAGCATTCTGAGAATGTCATATACCCTAACCAACCCCATAGTGACCAAAAGACTATCTAGATACCCCAACTCTATCCCTATAAGGAGTTATAGACTCACACATCACTTAGTTAAAAAAAATTAGATCCTTGAAAATATACAACCAACACCTTCCTAGAAAGATTCAGCATCCTATTTTCCTTATTAACATCAGTAAAAACAACTAAAACATACTGTGAATAAACAACCTATTTAAAATCATTAGAGGATTGCCTCCGCTCATTTATCCACCCTTCCCCATTAATAATAAGACCCTCTTCTTGAGATAGTTGATTCCTATGAATTGGACTAGAAATAAATTGACTTTCATTCTTAAGCCTTCTCTTATTCCAAAAAATACTCTGTATATTCCCATTTAAGGAGAAAAAACCAAAATAAATTCCTACAAAACAATTTAGGTATATGTCCAATATATTGGAAAGAAACACAAAAAATGGAGGGTTTCTCATACCTAACTTGATGATCAATGATATCATTAGCAATTAATATGACAATATTATCAATCAAATTAGAATTTATATAAACCTTTATAAGAACCTAGAAAAAATATCCAAATCAAGTATCCTCTTTAGCCTTATCCATATTAATAGGATTACCAATCATTAAGGCAACATCAAATATAATTCAAGGGTGCTATAAAATATAGCTAAGAACAAAAAATGTAAATCAAATTTTCACTTGATTATTCTTACAGTTGAAGAGATTAAAATAAAAAACATAATCTTGGATCAATAGTATACCTACTTTAAAAGGAATAAGACCATTCCCACATGCTCAAAGCTTCCATTCTATAGAAGGGAACAACATATGAAACTAAAATTTACTTATGGGAATACACATCAATTTTTAGAAACCATAAATATCTGAGAGTTGAAAGAAAATAATCATTGGAGGTCCATGGATTCCCACTAATAGGTAGCACAAGGCATGGCATAATACAGTTTTTACATATTTGAAGTATTTCTTGATCATATCCTAATTAATAATAACATGAGTGGTAGATCCCTCCTGAAAAAATCTACCCATGATTGAATCCTTTATTGAATAAAAATGATTCTTGTTGACATATTGTTCATCTATAATACCACCTCGAGTAGAAAAAAGCTCCAAATTTTTCCCTATATGTAGAATCTTCTAACCGATGTGATTTAAATATTGTTACTATACATGGGAGATTAAACTCAAGATCACATGGAAATTCCATGGATCAAGAAGAAGACTAATCACAGTTGGAGTCTCCATTATCACGCTCCAAAACACAAAACATTACAACCTCAATATATATATACATATATATATATATATATCTGTGTGTGTGTGTGCATGTGAAAAAACATATATATATACATAGATAAATACATACATATATACATTTAAACACACACACAAGTTAAAAAACAAGTATAATTAATTTATAATAACTTAATAATTGATAGGTGTGGTGTATATTGGTAAGCTAAGATGCACATGAGGATGGGGTTATAAGGAAACATTTAAAACAATTATGATTGAAAAATATCTGAGATTTTCCCATGTTTAGAAATGCATGTAAAATATTAACAATTTACCTAAAATTAAAAATTTAGGTAAAATATTAGTGATTTTCGAATTCCATGTTTACATAATTTTTAACAAAACATGAGTAAACAATTTAGTGAAATTTAAAAACACAACTAATTTCCAAAAAAATATGGCTAAATGTATTTTTTATAGTGTGTGATGAGTACTTCTAGAAACAGAGACATACCAGTAAAAAAGTGGTAGTGGATCATGAAGGAATACAACATCTCAATTATTCATGGATAATAGACTCAAGAGAAATATGACACATGAAATCTAGAGGGTAATAGTTTGATCAAAATTAACATATCCTATAATGACTGTTGTACCTAGGGAATTATCAAAACATAAATACCATTGGAGTTGGTACCATAAAATTGAATATGAATGATGGTATAATTCAAACCATTCAAAGAGCACACCGTGTGAAGGGCTTGAAGAAGAATATATTGTCTTTGGAAAAATTTGATGAAATAAGGTGAAAGACTCACATCGAGAAGGGGGTGATGAAAAATGTGAAGGGTGTTATGGTAGTGATGATGGCAGAGAAGATCTCAAATAACCTGCATATGCTTATCAATGAAATTTATAAGGAGGAATTGATAATTATCAAATCAACTACCTCAAATGAAGCATTTTATACATCTTAAAAATAGAATATTGTCCATATGTCTAAATGATTCTTGAATATTCTTACTGATTGGAAATTTCTTCCAAGTCTTACAAAGGTATCCTTGCCACTTTTTGAGCATTGCGTTTTGAACAAGAAACACATGTTGAAAGTTTGTGATGTTAGTGAAATGGGGAATAAAGATCTTAAAGTTGATCCATTTTCATATTTAGAATTCACTGATTATATCCGTAGTAGGATCAAGGTACTTTCAATCATTCATTGATGATTATTCAAGTAGATTTTAGGTCTATCCAATAAATATGAAAGAAGAATTTTTTATGTTTTCAAAAGATTAAAAGTCAAAAAGGAACTTGAATCTAGAAATAAGAGCAAGTTTTTCCGTACTGAAAACAATAGTTAATACACAAGTGAAGAGTTTGACATTTTTGATCAATAGGAAGGAATAAAGATACTATTCAAGGTGGTGTACACTACTCAATATAATATAGTAGCATAGAATATGAAAAAACCCTTATTGGATTGAATAAGGGTGTTTTTGAAAACATTAATAGTTTTTGAGACATTATGGGAATAAATAGTGAATGCATCCAATTATATTATCAATTGATTGCATTTAGTAGATATTGAACTAAATAAAATTATTGAGATTAGGATTAGTAAACCATGTTGGAGTTAGTGATCTAGAGTCAACTACTTTGTACTTAAGATTACAAACATATTCATAGACATAAAAATTAAATGTCTTATCACATATTATTTTCTCCTATATGTAACATAAATTTTATATTGTCTTAGAATATCCATCACATTGAAAATTTTATATTTCATTCCCTAATATGATGAGAACCTTGAAACACTATGATTATATTCTTAAATTATATGCCCTATAATCATATAACATTATCTAATTAGATACAAATGATGCAGATTTTTAGGTGTGAGTGTTCATATGTGAATGTGACTTTATCTCATGTAGTTCAAACAAGGTAATATCCATGAAATAAGATTATGAGAATATACCTACCATTAGGAATTTCACATGTTTTGTGTCATTATATATTATAATATGTGAACTTGGGTAATAAACCTTTGAATTTATTACTATTATTAGTTTATACCAAGAGTTTCGTACTTAGATGTATTTTTGGAAACATTAATGAAATATATTAATAGTGAAGGTTGGTATGTTGGGTGAAACATTAGTGATATATTATTAATGAATACGTTAATGAAGGAATTTTCCCTTTTATATTTATGGAAGTTGATACCTCAGAACTTTTATTGGAATGAAATTATTGGGTAAACTTTGTGTCCATTGTGTATGAAAAAGTTCATTTTAGTAATTCAAAGAAATATGTATCAAGAATATAGGTTGATGAAATGAGTATGAAACCTATTTGATAAGGTATTGAGAAAAAGGATTTATATTATAAAGTGAGAATTCATATTTTTTTGGAATTGGAGAAATAACATCATCCTCTTTAGTGCATTTACGTGTTGCTAAATGCTAACATTGGAATTTAGAAAAAACCATATAATTCCACATAGTAATAAGCTTATAGTGTCACAGACTTATTGTTTTTATTTATCTTAGTTAAATTCTATTTGAATTTCATTACTGGAAGAAATATTATTCTCTAAACTTAGGAATAATATTAATTCAGGTTTCACATATTGCTAATATTTAGTGACCTGTGTGAAATGGATATTTATCTCCTATTTTATTCACAAGGTAGAAATATAATTTAGTATTAAATAAATATTTAATTAGTTATAAAAATAATAAATAAATATTTATTCACATGACTATAAATATTAATTAATATTTATTTATTTACAAAGTGAATAGTATTTATTATTTGAGAGTTGGTAATTCTAGGAAAGGTGGACAATTTGAGTGTGGTTACCATTAACAGAAATGATATACTAAACATCATTTAAATAAATATTAATTAATTAATTAATATTTATATTATCCATGATACAATTGAACATAAAATAAAAAATATTATTATTATAATTAATAGTCATGGGGTTCACTAAGAATTAAGAAAATAACTAAGGGTCTTTATGAAATTATCAATCTTTTAAACATATCTTTATATAAATTTAATCATATAATTTCTTTAGGAGTGTGAGAATCATTATTTGTGCACAAAATTTGTTCTCTTTAGATAATTCTATCCTTGAAGAGTATCTTTATGTTTGTTCTCTCAAACTTAGGATAATATATTCCACATTCCTCCTCCTTTCATGGAAGAGAGAAAAATAATCAATCATTTGACCCCAAAGGATAGTGTGGTGATCAAAAAGAGTGATGCAAGATGATTGGTGTTGTTGTTCAAGAACTTGAAGTACCATCAGCGACACTTTAAGTTCAGACGAAAAGATTTGAACTACCACTAGAGGGATTATACTTTGGAAGATCTTGATGCAACAATATTAAAAATGGATTGAGGTTCAGATGATTAATATATAAATTGATGAAATATCTCAATATCAATGTAATATTCTTATTATTAAATTAATTATTAATATAATGTGAATTATCCTCTCTCTACTTCTGATACTGTTTCATTATAGGTATTTGGATATAATCATGATACATGTAATTATTTTTCATGTTATTATTATTTATTCATTGGAGTAAATTAAAATATTTCATTATGTATGGGGTCAATCATCATTCACTACACCTCAAACATTCAAGGGGTATTAGATATTTAATGTTAAAATTTATAATTATTTATTTATTTTAGTTTGATTTACCCATTTATTTTTCATATTTCATTTCCATTTTAATTTTCTTTAATCCAAAATTCTAGATTTATTTTTTTTCACCTTGATATGGTCAAAAAAGGATGAAATAATATGAAGAACATCTAAAGAACCCATTAGGAGGTACAAAGGATTCTTTCCAGATAACAAAAAACTATATGGAGTGTATCCTAAAGGTTTACATTGTGCATCCATGTACATTACACCAATACATGCCATAAATTTATTCTGAAACATCTACTAATTAATGGAATATGACATAATTACACACATTATGTTGACCAAGACATAATGGTAACAACTTTCCATACTTCACGAAGAGTAGATTATGTTCACTCTGTATAGTCCACATATTTTCAAGGTGTAAACCACATAGTCAAATATATGTTATGTATTTATTACATGACACGTAGGACTGGTAGTTCTGAACCACATTGGTTACCATGCATATAACTAACTTGTACATGTCATGTACCTAATAAATGTCCATAGTTAAATACCGACCCATTCCCTAGGAATATATCACAAACAAGTGATGAGTGATATAAACAGCATGTAGATGGATTGTACACATCAAGTATTGTTGGAATATTTATGTAGAAATAAAAAATAATTAATTACACTAACATTCCTAATATAAAAAAATATGTGTCTCATTAGTTGGTAGTACATGCTATGTGATAGGCTTTATAATATATTAATTTCTTAATTAAACTCTACATAAAATTTAGAACTGCACATTGTGTATAGTCCTTACACATCCTATACTCCGCAGTAAATTCCATGTAATACAACATGTGTTAGTGTTCAATTTATCAATAGTATATTCCATATAAATACATTACTTGTCATGTATATGACATGCCATCTGAGTGCACAATTCATGATAAGGACCATGTTGAGTAGTTTAGATGGGTATATGTCAATTTTCCATTATGTTCACTCTATGTACATAATTAATTTTAAATAAAATTACATTATTTAATTTTTGTATAATTATAGTGGATGTGAATCTCCAGGACTGTTTGGATGTATATAATGATAAATGAATTATATAATTAATTAATATAATAAATTAATTAGAGTGAGTTACATCTAAATTAAGAATGATTTAAATGAATGCTATCTATTTTTTTATTCATATTTTTTTCATACATGTATGATCATGATCTTATACTGCCCAATACATGTGTAAAATTTATTTTATTTTAATATCATGATGATGATTATGATTAAATTAAAATTATGGATTGTGTGTCATCCTTCTCCCCTTATTATGTTGAACTTTACTATCGATGTTTTTTATATAAACCCTCTTAACCATTCCAATGGTTTCGCTCACCTATGTTTATGTAATCTTATGTAAGGGATAAATTTCAAAGGAGAGTAGGTAGTTCAGGACCCGATTCAAGGTGAAACCAACCCGAATAATACTAAGGTCGACGTGGAATAGTGCAACATGAAACATTATCATCTTAAGTAGTTTATTTCTCTATATTCATGGGTTATTTTATCATCTACTTGATAAACTGAACATCATAAATCTCATAATAAAATCAAATTATTTATTTTGTTTTTATCTAAGTTAATGTAAAATTTATGGTTACTTTATCACAAACACAAAAATTAATAGATTATAAATCATGAAGGATGGAATTAAAATAAATTGGATCGTACATGATTTAATTTTATAAAAAACAGAGTTAATTAATCAAGAAAAATCCATATAATATTAAAAATTAATTTTTTTGAATAATTAAAAAAACACCTCAAATTAATATTATGTTTGAAAAGCCTTACATTACTTTTGTTATGAATGAAACCACAGTTAAAAGTACTTATTTGTCCAAATTTAGGGTGTTTTTTTATTGGGAGTTCTAACAAAAAGTTTTGGTTGAGTTAATGATGTGATTATCAAGGGTTTACTACCAAAGATAGACTTTATATAAATTAGAGGTAAGTTTTGAATAAATCCAAAATTGGATTTCAAGATCCAGGAGTCCACTCAATGGATCCAGAAGCTACTATAATGTATTTGTAAAAACAACATACCTAAATACCTTTAATAGCTAGTCAAGACAAATTATGTGTTATGAAAATAGAAATATGCATCATTTCCACTATATTATATACACTATAGGATATTTAAATTATATTGGTGAGGGATATTAGGGATTGATAAAATATTAAGAGAGTAATAATAAAAATTAAATTATTTCATCTAACCTATTTTCTAATCAAGTTAAAGTACTTATTTCTATTATTATATCATTATAGTAAAATGGAAATTGAAAAGTTGTGAACACTGTGTCCATTCATTAACTCAACGAATGTCCTAAAAAATTTCCATAACATGTTTAATATTTTAAATAAATAAATACTATAAGATAAAATATTCTATGTGTTATAACTATGCTTGATTAACTTTTCCAACTAGTAAGTGAAGGTGAAAAGGAAGCCAACCAATGATTAATAAATGATTCTTCTTTTGTCTATTGTATCATTCTATCAATTATATAGAAAGAGTTGATGATTCAACATAAGGACATGGATGATTACTCTATGAAAACTCACCTTGTTAATCTTAAAAATGAAAAGGTTAGGATTACGATAATTGATATAGTCACTGCACTATACTAGTTTAAATTGAAAGATCCCGACTTTTATAGTGATCGTGGTTTCAAAATTGTCAGAGTATGTTGACCAGTTAACACATTTATATTTTCATGTGGAAAATAAATTATCTATTAATACCATATTATATTCCTTAACTTACAAGTTATCTATATTTAGTATCAATGATGGGATGAATTAATCAGATAATCCACACAAGAACCTTTTGATTATGCTTCACTAGAAAAAAATATAAAATAAAATTGGGTTCTTCATCCTTAATGGTTAAAAAAATGAAACACAAGTTTAATAATTCCATGACTGATTTAACATCACTTGGTCTTTTACAATTTACTTCAAATGAAAAAAGGATTCATGGGGAGATAAATGAAAAGGGGGATATTTTCTTTTCACATGGAAAGAAAGGTAATTGGGACAAAAAGGTATAATGAATTTATGAAGAAGTATTTAGTTACATATCCATTAGGTATATTCATCATTATAAAAAATAATTTTTCTTTACTTCAAATACAATATTATACAATAAGTATTATATTTATGTATTTGAATACAAGTAACTAGTAAGTATAGGATGATTATAATAAGTATTGTGAATTATTTAAGAATCCGAAGAAGGGTGATTCCTGGTTTAATATAATTAAGTGCAAAAATTCATTCTTACTCGATAGATTATTGTTAAACTATTTACTTATATTCATCGTTAAAAATACATTTATATTGATGTATAATTAGAAAAAATGATAAATTATTTCATGTTTGGAATAAATTTTGTTATGGTATTTTTATACTCAATTAATAGTACAATAATTATTGGATATAAAATATTATAAATTAGTAATGAATAAAGAATATAAATTTAAGAATTAGAATAACTCATTGTGGTACGATAATTATTTTTCAATTTAAACTAATAATAGTTGACTAGTTTATATCCAAAATGTTTTATATAATATTTTGAGTCAAATGAATTAGGTATATTTACTAACTCACTATCTATTTAATGAAAAATAAACCTTTTGAAATAAAGTTATTCCACAAATATTATATATTTAGTTTATCAAAAACCATGTGAATTATTATAAAGGGGTAGCTAAGTGGTAAGTCCATATACTTCATAATATTCCATTAATAGAATTTAGGAATGTCCAGTGAAGAAATAAACACACTGGTAATAGATACACGATCCTTTATTTTATCTTGTCAAAGTGTATCATAACCAAGTACTCATTGATCATTAATATGGGTATTGAAGGTAATCCTAAACTCACATTACCTTATAATTAGAAAATTTATTGGTAGTGAAAGGGGATCAATGGAATGACTTATATGTATTTAAATTAATCAATAATTTCTTCCATGACATGTTTCACCAATAGAAACATAATCACTAACCATGTAAAACGTTTCTAAACAATATATATCATATTAATTGGAATATATTACGTGTAACTTCTAGAGATTTGATGGAAAATATTTATTAAAAATTATCTTTGGATTAAAATTAACGTTAAATGAAAACACTAAATGAATTATAGATTATTATAATATATCCACTTAGGATATTAACATCCTTTACATATTGGATTTATTTTATAAGATGGAAGCACATATAATTTTGATATAGTGGGAAAAGAATATACATAAATGAATTATTGGATCTAAATGCATATGAGTTGGCCTAGGAACACAAATTTCACTAAGAGACGCATTTTGTGTAGGAAATTAAAACCAAATGGGTGGTTTTATATTCACTATATAAGGTGATATATATATATATTATTCATTAAGAGAAATGATTCTTGTAAATAATGATAGATTATTAAATGGTTTAAATGATGTCTATGACATGGTCTATGATTGAAATATTTATTCAAATCATCATACAAATATATTTTTAATTTTACTTGTCATAAAAAAATTGTGTGATCATTTTATTTGGTGATTGGGTGTGAATGAGATCATCCTTAATATATATCCTATATAACATGTCAGTATAACATTACAAAAAGGATTGGGGAAACCAATGAATTATAACAAGATATGAAAATTGCATATATCCATTAATGGATAATATCAAGAATAATGACCATAGAATATTCATTTGAAATGAAGGAGTGATATATTTATATAAATGTTTAGTTAGAGAACTAGTGTTTTATAGTATAGATATATTGATAACATATTAAAAAAATACTTAGTATTAACTAAGGAAACAAATTTCTCCATGAATGACGTAAAATAGAAACCCAGTTTTAGGGGAAAAGTTCTACATATCTACGGGGTTGCTTAATTTAGTCATAGTACATATATTAGACCTTTATTAAAAATATAGAGATGAAAAATTAAAAACTATATTTTTACCAAATTAATATTGAATGAAATCTCTCTATGATAATGTGTCTGAGAATAGGTAAAGATTATGAATACAATTTTATAAGCTTAAGTGCTAGAAATAGATCTTATATTTCATGATATTTATTAATGATTAATAATTAATATACATGTTGCATTAAATGATATTAAATAAAACTTGTAAAACTATATATACATGTAGTTATAACCATATGATAGTACTTCAGAAATTATAACTAGATGAGTACCTGGTAAAAGGAGAAATAGGAATCCTTGGGTTTAAGGGGATGTAACAATAGTCTTATTTCAGATCATTTTGATCTAGGATCATAGTGAGGCTAAAGTAATATGTAAAATAAACATATTACAACTTCTAGTTTCTATATCTAAATTTAACCAAGTAAATTGTGATTTATGATGTAACTTAAGAATCATTTGAACAATAATTTTTTTCACTTTTTGGTTATACCAAAATAGTGGGAGTATTTTTAATATTATGAAAACAATTTACTATGGTATTATCTAAGATTCTAGTTTTTTGACCTAGGGGTGAGAAATGGATACTTAGGTATCATACAAATTGAATTATATTTTCAAGGTAGTGAGGTTACATCAAGTATATGTGTGATATATTCACATTGTAATTTCATCCCTAACATCAAAAACATGTATTGACCAAAAAAATATTTTCATACTTATAAAAATCATGTTTAACTTGTGAGAACCAACCAATTCTTAGTTGTTAGATATAGGGAATGTGGTAGTCTGTTGGATTTGGTTCCTTATAACCAAATAATTTGTACTTTATATTACCTGTATATTTGTATATTTAAATATTAAAAGCATTATTACATATTGATTGTCCTTCTATGTAACATTAATTTGATAATATCCTAAAATGTATATCACATTGAAAAATTCATAAGTAGTTCCCCATTATGTTGAGAACCATGAACTTTTATGACTATATTCTTAAATTATATGTCATATGGTCATATGACACCATTTGATGAGACACGTATAAGGACCCCACTTTATAAATCACATAATCTAGTTAATTTAAATAGAATTCACTTTCTTATGTTCCCAAAGATATTTTACATTCATATTTTTAGAGAATTGGGTAATAACCACTTGCATAGAAATTTCTATACTATAAAGTATAAACTTCTACTCAATATCTATTTCTTCACAAAATGAAACATTTAAAACAAAAAATGATTTCCTTTCATGATAAAACATCACAACTTTAAACTTGAATTATTATTTTCATTTAACCATCCAAAAAACCTATTAAAACATTTTAATACTTGGTACAAGAACAAAAGATCACTAAGGTCCATAAAAGGAATAAATAATCTATTATTCCATGAATGATATCATTTTCACAAATTTATAACTTTTAAACATAAAACATAAGATCTTTATCTTACCTTATTAAATCATAAGTTTCATGTAAAACCTTAAAACCCATACATAAACCATAAAATTTAACTTATGGAATCATTTTCATATCATTATTACATATAATGTAGTTATACCATCTACAAAAGGAGTAACCATTATGGTTATACTTGGAATAACCATTGCAGTATATTCCCAAAATTTGTTAGGAGAAACTAAACCGGTTATCTTTATACCTTTACCCAATACATTAGAGAGCTATAATTGACACAACCACCATCAATTTATCATGGAACCAAACATCATCATAAAAATTCCTAAGAACTATAACATTATCATAACACGTAAATCTTCCATAAAATAAATATTCTTAAGGAAATTTAATTTTCCCTTTTGAAATCTCTTTTCATTTTTAAGAAGTTTCACACTTATAAATAAAAAAATATATTTGAAAATAAGCATGTAAACTTGTAAAAGAAATATAAAATCCGTAAGTAATCACTAAAATTAGGGAAATACTCTTATACTATTTTTGTTAAAAAAATAAAAAAGAGACATTAAAGAGGATTTTTAAAAGGAAATTCCTTTAAAAATATCATATCATTGAAGTTATTATTAATAAAATAAATGGAATATATGTATTTAATGTAAATAAACATAATAAAAAATTAATATAATAAAAAATTAATTTCATATGTAATATTATTATTACATAACCAATGAAGTAGAAGATTAACCCAAAGAATGGAAATTGGCTTAAGAATTTCTTTACCTTATATCTGAAAGTGTTCCTCACTTGTATTTAATCTCCTAGATAATAAAATTAGATTAATTAGTTAAATAATTAAAAAATAACATATATTTTATTGATTAACATTTTATTAAGTTCATTTATTTATATTATTTTGAGTTATAGATATCAGGATCATCATTCCCAGAGTGTTCGTTTAATGGATTTATGGTCAGTTCCCTTGAGTATAATTATGAGAGTTATTTTAAAATAGAATAAAAACAGTAGAAATGGAATTAAATGGTATTAATATGTTTCTAGACATTTAAATAATACCATATATCATTTTTTCTGATATTAATATGATTCATTAGATAAATCATTAATGAATAATGTTTGGTCTGTTTTTGGCGGTTTTTCCGACCATCCCAAACTTGTTTCGTTTTATTTTATTATGTCTATAAATTAGATCTAGAACATTAAAAAAGTAATAATATACATATTTAAATATTTTTTGAAAATACTAATTTTCTTATTACCATCATTGTAGGTAATGATGGAAAATGAAAATCATCATCCACGAAGGTGGTGAATCGACAAGTCAAATAAGATGTTTTCTTTTTTTAGAATAATAGGAGAAGGGAAGATGTTTGATGATGGATATTACATTAACAAAATAAAATTATAGTATATATATCATATTGGATTTATCATTATGGTTTTTATATGGGAGGTGAGGATAAGGTTGAAATAAAGAAGGAATGAATTAATTTAAAAGAGAAAGAAGGAGGATTTTACCTCTTGAATAATGTCTCCTTGAGAACCTCCTTAAGAAACTCGGTTTTGGTCTTTTGGTGAGACCATAAGCTCTTGGATGTGGTGAAGACAACTAGAAATAAAATATGGTATAATTTAGACAATATTTATGGCTTATAATGTGTGAGTATAAGAGGTTTTGTAGGGTGTTATTTATAGGGAGAGGATATGGGTATTTTTTATTATTTTATATTTATTTTTATTATTTAGGATCAAGACTATATATAGTGTTGATTCTTGTGAATAAGTAAATTAACTCATGCATGTGAGTTATAAATAATAGGTTTTTACATCAAAAATGACTCAAATATTAATGTATTTAACTTATGATGTTAAAGACCACAAATTATCATATTTCATTATTCACCACAAAATCAACTATTGTAGAAAAATCCCAAAAAATCACTGTAACTATTTTTTGAGGTGTATATTTCAAAAATGGACTCCATGTTTTGAAAATATTTTCAAAATATGATATATTTAATATTTAATTAAAATAATCATTTATTCTAAAAATATCAATTTTAATATTATAACCGATTTTATGACACTTTGAAAAATTAATTAAGGTCAAACAAACTTCTTTTATAATTATAATACAACAAAATATTAATTTATAAGTATATTTTATAAAAAATATCTTTTAAATAAATATATTAATTATAAAATTGTAAATAAACATTTATATTTCATAAAAAACCCAACACTTACTTTATCACATTTAGTAAATTATTTATTTCTTCCATGATATAAATATATCAAAATTTCCCTTATGAGACACTTAAATTTTATTTACACATTCAATGGAGAGGTTATTATTATAATGGACATATTACTATTCCAAATGGTTACATTACTATTTCATTGATTGTGTTAATGTTCCATTAGTATAGATTCCTCAATTTCTATAAATACCACTTATTTCATTATACATTTATAATGAATTTAAATATTAAATTATAGAATGAAAAAAAGTATTCTATATTTACCGGAGTTGTTATATTCTCCCCCTTCTAGAAATTTCATCCTCGCAATTTTATTCACTTATTAAAAAGTGATGATACCTTTCCCTTATTGCATATTCATATTCCTATGTTCCATCTTCAACCATGTGGTTTCTTTACAAAACCATAACTTGGTGAATTAACTTATTCTATAATACCCTCTCCCTATGATCCAGAATCTGGACAAGATTATCCTCATATGAAAGGTCAAATTCTAAAAGAAAAACCTTAGGGATCATAACATGAGATTAATCTAGAACATACTTTCTTAACATCAAAACATGAAACCCTTACGTACATGGAGAAAACTCAGAGGTAAAGAAACTCGGTAGGAAACTGATCCAACATAATCATGCATTTCATAGGTCCCAATGAACCATAGGCTCAGTTTCCCCTTCTTATTGAAACTCATCACATTTTTCCATGGAGAAACTTTGAGAAATATATGCCCATCTTCCTAAAAAGAAAGATCATTCCTCTAGTTTTCCACATAACCTTTATTCCTACTCCAAGATATCAACATGTGTCGATGAATCACCTAAATTTTATATGTGATTTCCTCAAACTATTATAGTCCCATCACATTTCATTCACCTACTTCATACCAAATTTTGGAGTTCGACATCGCTTTCTATATAATGTTTCAAAAGGAATTATATTTATACTAGAATGAAAACTATTAATATATGAAAACTCAACCAAAGAAATATGTTTATCTCAACTTCCTTGATAATCCATTGAACAATATTGAAGAATATCATCCAATGTATGATTTTTTTCTCTATCGGTCCCTTGGATTAAGGATGAAAATCAGTGCTGAAATTTAATTCAGTTCCTAATGACTTCTGAAGGCCTTTCTAAAAGATAGAAGTGAACCTAAGAAAATGATCAGATACAATAGAGAAAGGAAATACATGTAACTTGACTCTCTCTTTGAGGTATAGTTTATAAAGTTGATCTAAATAAAAAGTACCTTTAATTGGAAGAAAATGTGAATTATTTATTCATTTGATAAACAATAACCCAAATAACATTATTACCACAAGAATTTTTTGTAATCCAACTAGGAAATCCATGGATATATTTTATCATTTCCACTCTGACATTGGAAAAGAATAAAACATCCTCTTCGGTAATTTTTTTTTCTATTACCTATTGACATGTCAAACATCTCATGGTAAAGTAAGAGATATCTATTTTCATTCCATCCCACCAGTAATACTCCTAAAGGTCTCTGTACATATTAGTTCATCGAGGATGAACTGAAAATAGAGAACTATGTGCTTCACATAATAACTCATTCTTCAATTGTGAATCAAAAGTGACACATAATATCATACCAAATCTAAAAAAACTTTACCAATGTTAAATTATAAGAACTTACCCTTTTTAAATAATCATACCATAGTCTGTAACTTATAGTCTTTCTTCTATTATTTCTTAATTCTATATGATAGAGATTATTATACTAACATGTGAAACAAAAAAAGGAATTTCCTATCCCATTAACTTCCAAGCCAAATTCATCAAATCATTAACAAAGGGGTCATGTTCTAAACATAACATGGTTAATTTAGCATTATGTTTTTGACTCGAGTCATCTTCCACTATGTTTTCATTTCTAGGATGGAATTTTATCATGAATTCATAATCCTTTATTAGTTCTATCCATCTTCTCTATCTCATGTTCAATTCCTTTTTGAGTGAATTTATAATTTAAACTTTTATGATGAGTATATATTTCACACATTTCTATATATAGATGATGTATCCAAAATTTTTAAGTGAAAACCATAGGTGCTAATTCTAAATCACGTGGGGGATAACATGACTCAATAGGTTTCAGTTACCATAAAGCATAAGAAATTTCTTGATCATTATGTATCATAACGTAACCAAGTCCATTCAAATAAGCAACACTATAGATGAAAAACTCTCCATTTTTTGAAGGTATGGACAAAAAAAGAGAATTCACCAATCTTCTTTTTAGTTCCTAAAAAACATCACATTATGATATCTAAATAAATTTAACCACATTTCGTGTTAATATAGTTATAGGTATAGATAACCATGAATTTTTTTAATAAACCCTTTGTAATAGATTTTTAATCCAATAAAAACATGAATGTATGTAACAATTGTAGGCCATGTCCATTAATAAACCATTTTTGTTTTGGAAGGATCAAATATTATTTCATCCTTATTTATAGTTTCCCCAAGAAATAAAATCTATTGTTACCAAGAAACAATATTTATTTCTTTCCTGTATAAATTCTTTTCTTTTAGGGTTTGAAAACAAATTCTTAGAAGTTTTTCATGATCCTCAAAACTATTTGAATAAACCAATATATCATTATAAAAAAAACAAACTTATCCAAATATTCATGGAAGATTATATTCATAAGATCCATAAATATAGCAGGAAAAATTTTCAAACCAAAGGGATAAAAAAAACTCATAATGCCTATATTTAGTATGAAATTTTGTTTTCAGAATGCCATACTCTTTCATCTTCTGCTAATTGTACCTGGATCTCATGTAAATCTAAAACAAATATAGCGCTCATTGTAGATGGTCAAAAAAACCCAAAAATATGAGGTAAAGGATACTTATTCTTAATAGAGATGTTATTCAATGCTCAATAATTAATAAAAAACATCATAGAAACATCTTAATTTTTAATAAAAGAACAGGAGCACTCCAAGGTGAAGTACTCAAATGAATGAAACCTTTATCTAGAAAATCCAACAACTTATTTTTTTAATTATATAATTTATACCTGAACCATTTGATAACGGGGTTTTTAAATAATTTTAGTATCATGGACTAAATAAAAAGTAAGCTCAACCTATCGATTAGGTATAATACTTGGAAACTCATCAGGAAAAACATACAAATACTCATTCACCACTAGTAAATATTTTACCTAAACAATTCCCATTTTTTCAACAATATGTTCATGATAACATTCATTTCCATCTTTTAAAATTTTCTTATCCTCCTGACATTTTATCAATATTATGGGTTCATTTAGGTATAAAACCTAAAACTCTTTTTAAAAACAACTTCTTTATCACTATAATCAACCTTTGCATGGTTAACAGAAATCCAATCCATACCTAGAATAACAAATTCTACTAGGGGAAATACAATATGGTTTGTAGGTAAATTATTTCCATATAAATCGATAGTAAGATTCCAATAATTTATTTTTTCCTTAATATCTCCCCGAGGTGTTTTTAACATAAGTTCTGGATTCATTTCTTAAGGTGAAATTTTTAATTTACAAAAATATTTATCATATATAAAATAATGTATAGACCTTGAATCAAACAAGACATTAGAAAAATATGAGTAAACAAACAATGTACCAGATACTACTTCATTAAATGAAAAAACATCTGTTGAAGTAGTTTCAAAGGTATTCACCAAACCTTATTATTTATATTTTAGCTTATTCCAATAATTTGGGTTCCTCTTCGGATACTCGTTTGAATAATGAATCATCTCATTACATTAAAAACATTTTATTATATATATATTAGATTTATTCTTACCACTATCATGGTTCTTTTTCATTACAATTATGATCTATTTTACCAAACTTACTACATCATAAATGCTAATAAGACTTCAAAATAGAATTCTCCATTGTGTTTTTACCACGATTCTCACAAAATAAAATCTTAATTTTCTTACCAATAATCTTATTTGATGCATTCATTCCATTTCCCTGACACCTCAACCTTTTTTTCAACTAGTTTTAAAAGAACATATGATAAGAAAAAACCATTTCCACTTTATCCACACATCAAAAATATTTCTGTAACTTTTGAATTAATGATAAGTAAATTCACTTTCATATTTTGAATACAATTCTAAGTAAAAAATGACCTATTTTACTATCAAGATCCTAAATAAAAGTTTTAGTGTACCTTGCCAATCGAGGTAATTTTTATTTACATGTAACTGCTAAATCCTACTCCAATATCAATTATAAGAATTTATTTTCCAAATCTAAGTTGACTCATCTTAGGAAAATATTTCTCAAGTAAAATAGTTTTCAATTAATCCCATTCAAAATCATTAATCTCCTTATTATACTTGATATTCTTGACGATTGACCACCATTGGTTTGCTTCACCATAAAAATTTTAAATATAAATACCAAAATTTTATTGTTTAAACACCCCCTGACATTGAAAATAATTTCTAGGGCTTTATTACACCCTTTAGCTACCACTGAGTTGGAAGATCCACTGAATATAGGAGATGTTTCATAATAAAATGTTCCACCACTAACATATTTTTCACGACCCGCCTTCACCAAAAGGAGGGAAGGGTCAGCAATTTTCCAAGACCTTCATTCTTTAAGTTAAAGGAGAGATAATGACCCCCAAAACCCACCTTCAATAGGTCCCGGAGTGGCGACCAATGCCAAGGGTATAGAATCTCACAATAATGGAATGCATTACCCTTTTTATTTTTAAAGAAACAAGAGATAAGATAGAAACCCCAACAATACCAAAGATTAAAGTAAAGGCAAAGACAAAAGTAAACCATTCCCATATTCATGTTCAAAATTAAGTGATACAAGCCACAAAACTCCAAGGGTAAAGTACCAAGAAAAGGGAAAACCACAACAGAAACTGCCCCAAGGTCCACGCTAGTACAGTCCCGCACGATCCCTGAAGTCCTCCTGGAAACCTGAAAATAGTTTTACATACGTAGGGTGAGCATACAAGTACACTTAGTAGGGAAAACCAAAGACTCTCGTGCACAAGTGAGGAGACATTCTAATGCCCCGTGGAAAAAGAGATAACCAAACACCCAACAAGGAAAAGATATCCACCCAAACCTCACCAAGGAACGCTCCCCAAATAACGAAAGTCAAGTAACATATAGTAATAGAACATTGATATTTGGGTACCCCGTGATGATTTCCCACTTGTTATTAAAGACATCCGACACATTGAACCAATCCCGCCATTCTCACCGTAGTCCCACTACCACACTCACCCGCACACACTTGGGACACAACCACACATCCCGCCCGCAAACACCTGGTCCACAACCGCTATCCCACCCGCAGACACCTAGTCCACAACAACCTCACGTAACCATTCCCGCAAACACCTAGGCCAGAACAACCACTGCCATGCCCGAAGTCACCTGGGCCAGAAACCTACTGTCACGCCCGAAGAAACCTGGGCCTCATCCCGAAGATAATTTGGAAACAACCTGCCCGTAAACACCTGGGCCAACCACCACAACTACCCCCCCCCCCCCGAAGATTCTTGGTCTAATAATGGACCTCAGGGCATCACAGCCTGCCCGAAGATACTTGGGCTATCCGGGAAAGGGAGCAGAAAGGATCTAATAACCAGCCACTAATGGACGTGTTGGGAAAAACACCCTCCCCCATGAAATGCGGGTGTTCGGCATTAAGTGCTCAACTTGGGTGGGGTGCGAATAAGAAACATAAGAACTAAAAATATATGTATAGGTAACAAAAACTCATCCCAACCTAGGGGTTCCAAAACCTAAGCACAAACACCCTTGTTACTATTCATTCACAAAAGAAGTCACGACACTCGCGACCAAGTCACAACTCATTCCCAGAATCAATTCCCATTTAAGCTATTCTTGCATCCATGTTCAAGTAATCTCATTTAAATAAATTTCTGCACTACTGGGCAACTAGCAGCATAAGCACAAACCAAAGGAAAAAGTTACAGCCAACAAGAATTTAAGCATTCACACTCGGTTCTCTTGCAAAGTCACAAAAACAAAGGGATAAGTGAGATCCCTCGAAGTACTGGAACCAAAGAAAACCCTGATATACAGCCTCATGTTCCCAAAATCTAGGAGACAATAGTTTCTCAACAATAGTGGATCCCACCCCAATTCGTGATATAAGAAGAGCAATCACACAACCTCAAATTCATAACCAGCAAAAGTACAACAACAGGGGATCCCATCCCCACCCATATCACCACAGCAAACGGCCCGTGAAATAAACAACCAAACCACTACCACCAACACAAGTCATGCCCATGTAGGTATTTTTATATTGAAAAGATCTAACATACTCAATGGTTTCAATTCCACTGTGCTTTAACCGGGGTTATCACAGAAAAGGGTTGATCCTCGTGCTTTCAATTTATTTAACCGATTATAAGTAATTAACCAATTCCATGTTACAGTTATTTGAACATCTAGGAGAACCAAGGTTCACTAGTACACAGAGAAATACCACCAATGTCCATGAGTTTCAGTGAGCATAGTCCAGTACAATTCACAACACATAACAACATAAAGAGTATAGCAGAACATCGATCATACCCCCTTTCATTCTTTAAATGTCCGTTCCTTATCTTCGTTAAGTTCGGTTTCATCAATTTCCACCAGGGAAAAAAGCATACCCACCCTGCATGATACACATAAAGGAAAGGAGAAAGATAAAATCCCTACTTGGTTGATCAAAGATCGAATTTTTTCTCCACGCGCCAAAATAGGGGAAGCGCGACTCATAGGGCTCCCGCACAGGTGAACCACTTGCCTCAGGAACAAGGACTTAAAATTCACAAGGAAGAGAAGGATACTAGCCAAGAGGAAGGAGAATAAAATCCAGAGTGATAAATAGATGAGATCCCAATGTTACAGGATAAAAAATTTGAACGCCTTGGAAGTCGAATTGTGGTTATTCCACGCGGTTGGGTGGTTAAACATGACTGAATTAATTATTATTTAATAGGGAGGTTTCTCTGGATTTTTAGATATTAATTATGGGCATAAAAACGGACTTGAAACGCTTTAAAAGGTCAAAAGGCCTAAAAGAGGTGTTACGGGAAAAACTGTAGAAGGAAAACCCGACAAGGCTGGATAACACCGATAAGTCACGTCAATCGGTCGCGTTGATCGGTCGTGCCGATCGGTCACGCCGAACGATGGGCGACCCCTTAGGATCCTAGAATTTGGAAAAGGGATGGATCATGAGGGTCTTGGACATTACATCAGATACCTCTCAAACTATTCTCGCCCTCGAGAATCCAGAACCAGACATGAAGGAAAGAGAGGGGGGGTCCAAACAACCACCCCAGAAGATACCTCTCAGGAGTGAACCTCTCTGACACAGGAACACCTTATCTCCTGCACAACCATAGACTCCCTTCTGCTCCTTTCCCTGTGAAACCATGCAAAACAAAAGACTAAACCTTCTGGACAAGTGGGAGAGGGGTTTTCCTTCCTCCATGTTAAGATACTATCCGCTTTGGGCGGCACTAACTCGCCTGCACGGGTTTAGGCGCATCCACTTTAATGCTTCCTAACTAGAATCAGGTCCTCCCCTCCCCATCCTTTATAAAACTTCACATACATTAACAAAAAAAGGAAACTTCACATCCCATAGTCAACACAGTAAAGCAATACATATCAAACAAGTACTGAAAAACAGGATAAAACTAAAACCAACTCTGGGTACTGGGCACGCATCTGCGCTTCCCTTTCCCAGTTACTCTCCTCAAGCCCACCATGCCTCTATAACATGTGAACCAAAGGGATGGTTCATCCACGAAGCACCTTCTCCCCACGACCCTCGATCATCACTGGTCATTCCATGAAGGTGGCATCGTCTTCAATATCTAGCTCTCCCCATTCGAGGATGTGAGAATTGACGTGCAGATACCGATGAAGATGGGACACATGGAAGACATCATGCACCCTTTGTAGCTGTGGTGGCAATGCCAGCTGATAAGCCACCTCGCCGATCCAGTGCAACCCTCAAAGGGTCCGACGAACCTGGGGGAGATCTTACTTCCACTTCCAAACCTATACTACCCACGCCGAGGGGAGACATTCAAGAACACGTGGTCCCCAACCTCGAACTCCAAGGGACTTCTCCTATCATCCGCATATGACTTTTGTCGGTCCTGATCTCCCTTCATCCTCTCTTGTATAAGATGAACCTTCTCTGTCGTGCTCTGCACCACCTCCGAGCCAAGAACACCTGTAGAGACCCGAAGCTTGACGTATTACATTACTTTTTCGGAATACTTATTACATAACAAAAACACACACACAAGGACCGTAATAGTTAAGTGTCTTTGGAAACTCGGAATATAATCTTCTAATCGTGGCGAAATATCTTCAACATCTCCCATAAAGATCTTACTTTTTTTTACCTAAAACCTTTCTTTATATCCTGGGGAAAATAAAACATAAAGAGGTTGATCTCAAATGCTCAGTAAGGGTAAACAAAAGAAATATCAATCACATCATATTCATAAGAACATATCTTTTGGAAATCTTATCCTGCAAAAGAGATCATAATTTCATAACATGGGATAAATCATAGTAGTGAAATTTAATCCCAATAATCATAACCTAAAACATGATACTTTGTGGAATACAAACATAATCATATATAATCATTTCTTATTAGTCAAGACTCATTTCCAAAACTATCTTAGTGGACAAAGTCCATTTCTGAACTGAGTCACCCTCGTTTCAGTCCTGTTTCACTGAACCGGTATAACCTATCGTTCCAGCCATGTCTATCTCATGAGATATAAAATTTTTACCCAATGCATTGGAGGGAGATATAGGTCACACCCATCTCATAATGATACCATTCTTATGTGTGCCACAAAATCTTAAATCATACATCATTGCATAACCCATGTAATAAAAATGGAAATCTTAAACATTGTGACATCATCAAACAATTCATATAAGATAAAGGAATTAATAAAAAATAATTCCATCAAAACATAATCAAATCAATGCTATAATAGGGATATAAACAGAACCCTATATTATCTTAGATGGAAAATAATTTTGATAAAACACTTGAACTCCATTCTTGAGGAAAATATCCTTTCAAATTCAAAAAAAAAATTCCTTTCTTAACATGTCATACAATTTTAAACTAAAAGAAGTTGATTAAAAATAAACTTGAAAACTTGTAAAGGAAGCTTCTTGGAAATAATTTTTTAAAAATCCATTTATGTCGTATAAGTTAAAAAAAACATTCTTCTCGTACTTTTGTCAGAAAAGTCAAAAAATTACCTCGTACGAAAAACGACAAAAGATTCCTTTCATATCTTTAACTAAAAACTCACAGAAGGGTAAAAATGGATTTAAGAAATTGTAGGTGGATGGAAATAATATTACATATTGATGAAACATGGATGTGGATGATAAAATACACCCCATTAAATTTCAAAGTATAAACAATCTCAGATAAAAATTGAGATTGCGAGATTTTCCCTTAACTTATGTCCGATATGCTTTGTACGTATCCAAACCTCTTGTATAATGATTTAAATATTGTCATTAACTTATTAAAGAATCATATTCATTGTTATGATATCATATATGGTTCACTTATGACACTATATTACCCGTTCTTTTGTAAATTCCATGTTAAAGAAGCGTTTTGGGTAAAATCGTTTCATTTATCGTAGGTGTTTGGACTTATTGTTATGGAAATTATTATTACTTATATCATGATTTACTTAATTCCAGAATATAAAACATGATTTATATATCATATATATTCAGTATATATATATATATAATAGATAGATAAATGAAATGAAACACACCGTTCTTGGAGACGGTAGTCCGTACGTACGCATGAACGTTGTTTTCCTTTCCTTATTGTCTTGAATGGAAGTAAGTAGATGACATACATATATATATATACATAAATACAGTAGATTTAACATGTCATATATTTCATTATTATTCATTATATATATTTTATAATCATTCATGAATAGTTGATGTGGAGAATGAATCTCATCGCGTCGTGGAGACGGTAGTCCGTACGTATGCACGAGCGATGGTATCGTTCTCATGATCGTGAACTTGTGTTGAAGTGTATGTATACTATTTAAGTATCAATATCACTTTATAATAATCATATATAGTTACTAATTACACCATTATACCCATCCAATTAAGGTGGTGGCGGAAAATAGATTACACCACGGCGTGGAGACGGTAGTCCGTACGTACGCACGCGCGGTGATTTCCTTTTTCTGTAAGATGGATAGAAGGTTAATTAGAGTTGTTTCATATTTATAATGACATATCAGTATATAAGAAATACTTATGTTATTACTTTATCATGAAACAACTAAATAAGAAGAAGTTGAAGAAGAAAGAAATTGAAAAAGATCGGTAATGGATATTACCTCTTTTTGACGCGCCTTTTCTTAACCTCCACTTAAAGAACTAAGGATGGTCTTTGAAGAATACCAGGACCTCTAGGATGATACTAGGGAAGTGGAGAAGAGATTTTGGCAGGTTTTTTCCGAGCTTGAAGGCTCAAAGTGGTGTGAGGAAGAGGGGGAGGAGGTGCCCTTTTATAAGGGAGGAGAGGGGCACCTTAGGAAAATCTCAAAATATTATTTTATATTAAGGTAAAATTCGGTTTATAATGGTTCCAAAGGGTCTTATTTCGAAGATAAAGTGGTTATGGGTCGAAACCTCTCATACAATAGGATTTATACAAGTTTAGGTTATTATTTTAACCTTATCATTTAGATTTAACTCTAAGTTAAATAATTTAACTTTTACCGTGTCTTTTGGTTTTCTTACACTATATGGTTAATAAACTTTCCATAAAAATACAAAATAACCCCAAGTTGTTTATTATTAATATATCTATCCTTATATAAGTCATTTGGAAGAACCTTATATTTTTAGGAATTAAATAACAATTAATAATATAATATTTGTTTTAAAAACTAATCTATGTCAATTTTGAAACTATTTGGTACATGATTTTTATGAAATTCATAACAGAATTATAAGTTCTAATAAAGTTACTTATATAAACAATAACATGTCATATTAACCTAGAAAATTAATTTAAGTCATAAAAAGTCTCAAATTACATTTATTTGGGCATTTATAACATCAATTATGTCAATATTTCATTAATAAGACAATTACTGCATCATCTTTGTGTCATAATAAATGATACTTATTTAATCCCTAAAAATTCTAAATAAATTCATATTATGTAGATAATTGTATTATCCTTCTGTATACTATTCATGTTCGAAGTTTCATGAAGTTTATCACTAAATTAAAATTATTATACTTATAAGATTTAAGAAAGTGACATGTTGCACATTCTTTGGTTTTAATAATAATTAAATTATTTTCATGGAAAAAAGTCCATAAAATGAAAATAATCCGACCCTTAGGTTATATGGGTCTACTTGTAGCCATCCAATAGGATTTTTCCAAGTTTTATGGTAATTATATAATCTTATATTTACCCTTAATTACCCGATTTACTTTTAACTATAGTAAATAAAATTTACCATAGTTACTATTCACAATGCCAAAAAATAAAAATTAGCTTGTTAACATAATTTGGACCCCCTGATTCCAAATATGGAATCCATTTTTCCAAATTCAATACACAAAAGATTCAGAAATTAAATTAAAATTAATCCCGTTGTCGAAAGAAAACGGGTTTTTCATTAAAACATTGCAAAAGATTGAATTGATTTAACCTACGAATTCAAGGTAAAATCAATGCTAATGACATAAATTATATTAAATGGTAAAAATATATTATATTTATACTTTAAAACCATTAAATATTATAATTTAACCAAATAAGATATTACGATGAAAAAATATGTTTTTAATTAAAATATAGCGTGTTTTTAATATTCATTAAAATATGAAAGTTATCGGAAAAATATCAAAACTTTATCTAATGTAAATTTTTATATCCTGATTCAAAAGAAGAATTTTATTTTGTAAAATTGAACATATAAACATTTCAAAAACTAGATTTAAAGTGGGTGCGCCATCAAAAGGCGGCAAAACTGCATTTTTCGAAAAATACTTATTTTACCCGAAAAATTTATTTTGTTCTTATACCATGTTCTAGAAATGTGTAAAATGAATAATAATGTTATAAAATTCAAAATTTATTTGACACTATTCATAATGGCTAGTTAATAACAATATTATAATAATATATCATTGTTTAGTAAAACCCAGTATTGCGTACGACACACACTATCGAGGAAGGTCGCGATTGCGTGTAATGAAAGCCAAGTCAGGGTTCCGTGTTGCGCAAGAATCATTCGTTGTTTCGTATAACATAATCCAACCATATTTCATTTATACATTGAATATATATATATATATATATATATATATACTCAATGTTGCGTAGAATAACTATTATCAAAATTGTGCGTAACATGATCCAAGAATAGTGTTGCGTATACTGCAAGCTAATACGGTGTTGCGTATAGCTCAAGATAATCTTGGTGTGTCATACAATAGAAGATATGAATGAAATTAAAAAGAATGTATCTTATAAAATCTCGTGTTGTTACATTCTACCCCCCTTAAAATGAATTTCTCCCTCTAAATTCATCGGGGTTATAAATGGTTTACTATTCGAAAGTTTCATTAATAGAAACCCACATCGTAAAAAGGAATACCAAAACCAATATTTAAAAAAAAGTATGAAACTTAACAGTTACCCAAATAAACTAATCATTGGGTTTCCACATAGGTGAAAATATGGATATGGAAGAGAAATCTAACCATCATGTTCTGATGGAGAGTGGTAGAGAACATGGCTATGAAAAATCCAACAATCACAAAGCCATAGATTTTTGATTATCTAAGGTACCATCTGATTCATCAGATATAAGGGCAGTAGGACAACATTTTTGGTTTTTCAAGATCATTTCCCTAAAGTTGATGAAATTGGAATTAGAATAAATACTTTCTTGATTTTGGTATAGTCTCACCGTTTGTCATTCTTTGGAAAATTTCCACTTCATCTCTTAAAGAAATGAAGTTGAATTTTTCATTCGTGATGTGTTAGCAGATCATGTGATAGAATGATGGGTCATTCCATCTGTCTCAAACAAAAGGTAAGAAAAGTTATCAAAAAAATACATAAGTCCATCTATAGTGAGATTAATCTTATATAGTTCCTAAAATGGACTTATACTTCATATACTGCCTAATATAATAAAACTAGTTTCTACTAAATAGGTACTTCTTGTAGGCCAGTGGTAGGCGATAAAGACCAGTCGCACTTCGGTTGTGGGTTCGATTCCTACAACCTTGTCCGACGCGATGGGTTGTCGCCCATCCTACAGGTTGTCCTTTTTCTAAAACTATATTACTATAACATCCCATCAATAATATCGAAAAAAAACTTTTATCCTTAAACAATACTAACTTATTTCCAACATAGTCCATTCCAATATTTAGGCTTATCCATAATACTGCAGTCCACTCTCATAATATAGTGAAAACGATTACCAGAGATTTAATACCATCGTTAATCCCCATATATCATAAGATATGTCTTGTTGGTCACATTCCAAACATTTAAAGGCCTTAATCATGTGTTCTCTTGAATACCCATTGAACCTTAGTGAAAACATGAATGCAGTTAAAAGTTAACACTTTCCACATACCAAAATCCTCAAAATTATATATACTCAAATCATGATATCACTTAGTCCTTATATCAATCATGGGCTCATGAATACGATCAAACATTTCATTTTTTTTCCTTATCCCAAAAATATCTCAATCACTTTCCATGGTTACCGGTACCATAAAATTATTGAAGACCACAATAGACCAATACATAAATATTCCAATACTCAACATTATTTTGGAATCCCATTACATAAACACTTAATCATTCCACCACATCGTTGTCATATTCAACATCGCCAATAGTGATCGCATGCGACTTCCATTTGTCCTTTTCCTTAAGCGGTTGCTCATGTCAATCATCACTAACCCTTGGATTAGGTCATTTATTGGAATAATGTCCCATCTCCTTGCACTTGAAACATTGAAGTGTAGTAGGTTCATTCTGTGTATCCCTTCCATTGTTTTCATCATTAGTCATCTTCTTCCCATCATTGTGGCATTCAAATGCCCGATGACCTTCCTTTCCACATTTGAAACATTTACTTGTCCCTTTAAGACATTATCCACCATGCTTCTTTCCACACTTTGATCATAAGGAAACATTCATCTTCTTTTCACCATTATTCTGAGATTTCTCCTTGAACTCCATATTTTGTTTCTTGTCAAAACCATGAGATGGATATGTAACAACAACTTCCATTTCTACCTTTATAGCACAATGCACAATTTCTTCATAGCTACTGAAGTCTCTTATAGCTAATTCCCTTAGAAGATTTGGTTTTAATCCACTGAAGAATCGGTCAACTTTACTTTCAGGTTGGATGATAAATCCAGATGCATACCTTGCAAGCCTTGTAAAATTCACTTCGTATATACCAATATATTCATCATCCTTTTTCTTTAGTTCAAGAAACTCCTTCTCCATCTTTGTTTGAAGATTACGAGGGAAGTACTAATTGAAAAATAAGTTCTTGAACTCGTCCCATTCCATGGACTCAATTTCAACTCTTGGCCTCGTATTCTTGATAAGATTCCACCATTGATCAGCTTCACCTTCCAAACGATATACTGCTAAGATGACTTTATCATGTTCAGAACATTGAAGAACTGAAAATATCTTTTCAGTAGTATTGATCCATTGTTCAACAACAAGTGGATCAGAAGACCCACTGAAAGAAGGGGGACGTTTCCTCATGAAGGACTCAATAGAATATTGTTCCCTTCTCTGCTCATTTGGAAGTCCAGAATGATTCATAGCTTGTGTAAGTATAGCAATAAGATTTTTCACTCCATCTCCCATAACATTTGTTTGTTCAGGAGGAAAATCATTGCATTGTCCATTGCATTGATCAACACGGTTCCTTAGGGTTCTAGCCATCGTCTAAAACCCAAAAAGAATAGTGTGAGAGGAAAAAATCATGCTAGGGAAAACAACATAATAAAGGGGGAGTACCTTCAATATCTAACATCTTAGGTTTAATTCTATGATCGTTAGCGTAATTCTAGGATTATAACCTATACGTATACTTAACCTTAGGGACATCCCTAGACATACCTTAGAAATATATCTAGGGATCTCACTAAAGTTCTTTCATCCTAGTTTCCAAAGGTTGACTAAACCTTTCCTTTGATACCAACTGTAGAGACCCGAAGCTTGACGTACATGGACATTACATTACTTTTGTGTAATACTTATTACATAACAAAAACACACACACAAGTACCGTAATAGTTTAGTGTCTTTGGAAACTCGGAATATAATCTTCGAATCGTGGAAAAAGATCTTCAACATCTCCCATAAAGATCTTTCTTTTTTTACCTAAAACCTTTCTTTATATCCTGGGGAAAATAAAACATAAAAAGGGTGAGCTCAAATGCTCAGTAAGGGTAAAAAAAAGAAATATCAATCACATCATATTCATAAGAACACATCTTTTGAAAATCATATCCTACAAAAGAGATCATAATTTCATAACATGGGATAAATCATAGTAGTGAAATGTAATCCCAATAATCATAACTTAAAACATGATACTTTGTGGCATACACACATAATCATAGAGAATCATTTCTTATTAGTCAAGACTCATTTCCAAGACTATCTTAGTGGACAAAGTCCATTTCTGAACCGAGTCACCCTCGTTTTAGTCCTGGTTCACTAAACCGGTATAACCTATCGTTCCAGCCATGTCTATCTCATGAGATATAAAATCTTTACCCAATGCATTGGAGGGAGATATAGGTCCCACCCATCTCATAATGATACCATTCTTATGTGTGCCACAAAATCTTAAATCATACATCATTGCATAACCCATGTAATAAAAATGGAAATCTTAAACATCGTGACATCATCAAACAATTCATATAAGATAAAGGAATTCATAAAAAATAATTCCATCAAAACATAATCAAATCAATGCCATAATAGGGATATAAACAGAACCCTATATTATCTTAGATGGAAAATAATTTTGATAAAACACTTGAACTCCATTCTTGAGGAAAATATCCTTTCAAATTCAAAAACATTTTCCTTTCTTAACATGTCATAAAATTTTAAAATAAAAGAAGTTGATTAAAAATAAACTTGAAAACTTTTAAAGGAAGATTCTTGGAAATAATGTTTTAAAAATCCATTTATGTAGTATAAGCTAAAAAAACATTCTTCTTGTACTTTTGTCGGAAAAGTCAAAAAAGTACCTCGTACGAAAAACGACAAAAGATTCCTTTCATATCTTTTACTAAAAACTCACTGAAGGGTAAAAATGGATTTAAAAAATTGTAGGTGGATGGAAATAATATTACATATTGATGAAACATGTATGTGGATGATAAAATACACCCCAGTAAATTTCAAAGTATAAACAATCTCGGATAAAAATTGAGATTTCGAGATTTTCCCTTACCTTATGTCCGATATGCTTTATCTGTATCCAAACCTCCTGTATAATGATTTAAATAATGTCATTAAATTATTAAAGAATCATATTCATTGTTATGATATCATATATGGTTCACTTATGACTTTATATTACCCGTTCTTTTGTAAATTCCATGTCAAAGAAGCGTTTTGGGTAAAATCGTTTCATTTATCGTTGGTGTTTGGACTTGTTGTTCTTGAAATTATTATTACTTATATCATGATTTACTTACTTCCAGAATATAAAAAATGATTTATATATCATATATATTCAGTATATATATATATATAATAGATAGATAAATGAAATGAAACACACCATTCATGGAGACGGTAGTCTGTACGTACGCATGAACGTTGTTTTCCTTTCCTTATTGTATTGAATGGAAGTAAGTAGATGACATACATATATATATATATACATAAATACAGTAGATTTAACATTTCATATATTTCATTATTATTCATTATATATATTTTATAATCATTCATGAATAGTTAATGTGGAGAATGAATCTCATCGCGTCGTGGAGACGGTAGTCCGTACGTATGCACGAGCGATGATATCGTTCTCATGATCGTGAACTTGTGTTGAAGTGTATGTATACTATTTCAGTATCAATATAAATTTATAATAATCATATATAGTTACTCATTATACCATTATACCCATCCAATTAAGGTGGTGGCGGAAAATAGATTAAACCACGGCGTGGAGACGGTAGTCCGTACGTACGCACACGCGGTGATTTCCTTTTTCTGTAAGATGGATAGAAGGTTAATTAGAGTTGCTTAATATTTATAATTACATATAAGTATATAAGAAATACTTATGTTATTACTTTATCATGAAACAACTAAATAAGAAGAAGTTGAAGAAGAAAGAAATTGAAAAAGATCGGTAATGGATGTTACCTCTTTTTGACGCGCCGTTTCTTAACCTCCACTTAAAGAACTAAGGATGGTCTTTGAAGAAGACCAGGACCTCTATAATGATACTAGGGAAGTGGATAAGAGATTTTGGCAGGGTTTAGCCTAGCTTTAAGGCTCAAAGTGGTGTTAGGAAGAGGGGGAGGAGGTGCCCTTTTATAAGGGAGGAGAGGGGCACCTTAGGAAAATCTCAAAATATTATTTTATATTAAGGTCAAATTCGGTTTATAATGGTTCCAAAGGGTCTTATTTAGAAGATAAAGTGGGTATGGGTCGAAACCTCTCATCCAAAAGGATTTAGACAAGTTTAGGTTATTATTTTAACCTTATCAATTAGATTTAACTCTAAGTTAAATAATTTAACTTTTACCGTGTCTTTTGGTTTTCTTACACTATATGGTTAATAAACTTACCATAAAAATCCAAAATAACCCCAAGTTGTTTATTATTAATATATATATCCTTATATAAGTCATTTGGACTAACCTTAGATTTTTAGGAATTAAATAACAATTAATAATATAATATTTGTTTTAAAAACTAATCTATGTCATTTTTGACACTATTTGGTACATGATTTTTATTAAATTCATAACAGAATTATAAGTTCTAATAAAGTTACTTATATCAACAATAACATGTCATATTAACCTAGAAAATTAATTTAAGTCATAAAAAGTCTCAAATTACATTTATTTGGGTATTTATAACATCAATTATGTCAATATTTCATTAATAATAAAATTACTGCATCATCTTTGTGTCATAATAAATGATACTTATTTAATCCCTAAAAATTCTAAATAAATTCCTATGATGTAGATAATTGTATTAGATTTCTGAATAATATTCATGTTTTAAGTTTCATGAAGTTTATCACTAAATTAAAATTATTATACTAGATTTAAGAAAGTGACATGTTGTCACATTCTTTGGTTTTAATAATAATTAAATTACTTTCATGGAAACAAGTCCATAAAATGAATCTAATCCGACCCTTAGGTTATATGGGTCTACTTTTAGCCATCCAATAGGATTTTTCCAAGTTTTAGGGTAATTCTATAATCTTATATTTATCCTTAATTACCCGATTTACTTTTAACTATAGTAAATAAAATTTACCGTAGTTACTATTCACGATGCCCAAAAATAAAAATTAGCTTGTTAACATAATTTGGACCCAATGATTCCAAATATGGAATCCATTTTTCCGAATTCAATACACAAAAGATTCAGAAATTAAATTAAAATTAATCCCGTTGTCGAAAGAAAACAGGTTTTTCATTAAAACATTGCAAAAGATTGAATTGATTTAACCTACGAATTCAAGGTAAAATCAATGCTAATGACATACATTATATTAAATGGTAAAAATATATTCTATTTATACTTTAAAACCATTCAATATTATAATTTAACCAAATAAGATATTATGATGAAAAAAGTTGTTTTTAATTAAAATATAGTGTGTTTTTAATATTCATTAAAATATGAAAGTTATCGGAAAAATATCAAAACTTTATCTAATGTAAATTTTTATATCCTGATTCAAAAGAAGAATTTTATTTTGTCAAATTGAACTTATAAACATGTCAAAAACTAGATTTAAAGTGGGTGCGCCATCAAAAGGTGGCAAAACTGCATTTTTTGAAAAATACTTATTTTACCCGAAAAAATTTATTTTGTTCTTATACCATGTTCTAGAAAATGTGTAAAATGAATAATAATGTTATAAAATTCAAAATTTATTTAACACTATTCATAATGGCTAGTTCATAACAATATTATAATAATATATCATTGTTTAGTAAAACCCAGTATTGCGTACAACACACACTATCGAGGAAGGTCGCGATTGCGTGTAATGCAAGCCAAGTCGGGGTTGCGTGTTGCGCAAGAATCCTTCGTTGTTTCATATAACAGAATCCAACCATATTTCATTTATACATTGAATATATATATATATGTACTCAATGTTTCGTAGAATAACTATTATCAAAATTATGTGTAACACGATCCAAGAATAGTGTTGCGTATACTGCAAGCTAATACGGTGTTGCGTATAGCGCAAGATAATCTTGGTGTGTCGTACAATAGAAGATATGAATGAAATTAAAAAGAATGTATCTTATAAAATCTCATGTTGTTACATTCTACCCCCCTTAAAATGAATTTTTCCCTCGAAATTCATCGGGGTTATAAATGGTTTACTATTCGAAAGTTTCTTTAATAGACACCCACGTCGTAAAAAGGAATACCAAAACCAATCTTTAAAAACAAAAGTATGAAACTTAACGGTTACCCAAATAAACTAATCATTGGGTTTCCACATAGGTGAAAATATGGATATGGAAGAGAAATCTAACCATCATGTTCTAATGGAGAGTGGTAGAGAACATGGCTATGAAAAATCCAACTATCACAAAGCCATAGATTTGTGATTATCTAAGGTACCATCTGATTCATCGGATATAAGGGCAGTAGGAAAACATTTTTGGTTTTTCAAGATCATTTCCCTAAAGTTGATGAAATTGGAATTAGAATAAATACTTTCTTGATTTTGGTATAGTCTCACCGTTTTTCATTCTTTGGAAAATTTCCACTTCATCTCTTAAAGAAATGAAGTTGAATTTTTCATTCGTGATGTGTTAGCAGATCATGTGATAGAATGATGGGTCATTCCATCTGTCTCAAACAAAAGGTAAGAAAAGTTATCAAAAAAATACATAATTCCATCTATAGTGAGATTAATCTTATATAGTTCCTAAAATAGACTTATACTTCATATACTGCCTAATATAATAAAACTAGTTTCTACTAAATAGGTACTTCCTGTAGGCCAGTGGTAGGCGATAAAGGCCAGTCGCACTTCGGTTGTGGGTTTGATTCCTACAACCTTGTCCGACGCGATGGGCTGTCGCCCGTCCTGCAGGTTGTCCTTTTTCTAAAACTATATTACTATAACATCCCATCAATAATATCGAAAAAAACTTTTATCCTTAAACAATACTAACTTATTTCCAACATAGTCCATCCCAATATTTAGGCTTATCCATAATACTGCAGTCCACTCTCATAATATAGTGAAAACGATTACCAGAGATTTAATACCATCGTTAATCCCCATATATCATAAGATATGTCTTGTTGGTCACATTCCAAACATTTAAAGGCCTTAATCATGTGTTCTCTTGAATACCCATTGAACCTTAGTGAAAACATGAATGCAGTTAAAAGTTAACACTTTCCACATACCAAAATCCTCAAAATTCTATATACTCAAATCATGATATCACTTAGTCCTTATATCAATCATGAGCTCATGAATACTATCAAACATTTCATTTTTTTTCCTTATCCCAAAAATATCTCAATCACTTTCCATGGTTACCGGTACCATAAAATTATTGAAGACCACAATAGACCAATACATAAATATTCCAATACTCAACATTATTTTGGAATCCCATTACATAAACACTTAATCATTCCACCACATCGTTGTCATATTCAACATCGCCAATACTGATCGCATGCGACTTCCATTTGTCCTTTGCCTTAAGCGGTTGCTCATGTCTATCATCACTAACCCTTGGATTAGGTCATTTATTGGAATAATATCCCATCTCCTTGCACTTGAAACATTGAAGTGTAGTAGGTTCATTCTGTGTATCCCTTCCTTTGTTTACATCATTAGTCATCTTCTTCCCATCATTTCGGCATTCAAATGCCCGATGACCTTCCTTTCCACATTTGAAACATTTACTTGTCCCTTTAAGACAATATCCACCATGCTTCTTTCCACACTTTGATCATAAGGAAACATTCATCTTCTTTTCACCATTATTCTGAGATTTCTCCTTGAACTCCATATTTTGTTTCTTGTCAAAACCATGAGATGGATATGTAACACCAACTTCCATTTCTACCTTGATAGCACAATGCACAATTTCTTCATAGCTACTGAAGTCTCTTATAGCTAATGCCCTTAGAAGATTTGTTTTTAATCCACTGAAGAATCGATCAACTTTACTTTCAGGTTGGATGATAAATCCAGATGCATACCTTGCAAGTCTTGTAAAATTCACTTCGTATATACCAATAGATTCATCATCCTTTTTCTTTAGTTCAAGAAACTCCTTCTCCATCTTTGTTTGAAGAATACGAGGGAAGTACTTATTGAAAAATAAGTTCTTGAACTCGTCCCATTCCATGGACTCAATTTCAACTCTTGGCCTTGTATTCTTGATAAGATTCCACCATTGATCAGCTTCACCTTCCAAACGATATACTGCTAAGATGACTTTATCATGTTCAGAACATTGAAGAACTGAAAATATCTTTTCAGTAGTACTGATCCATTGTTCAGCAACAAGTGGATCAGAAGACCCACTGAAAGAAGGGTGACGTTGCCTCATGAAGGCCTCAATAGAATATTGTTCCCTTCTCTGCTCATTTGGAAGTCCATAATGATTCATAGCTTGTGTAAGTATAGAAATAAGATTTTTCACTCCATCTCCCATAACATTTGTTTGTTCAGGAGGACAATCATTACATTGTCCATTGCATTGATCAACACGGTTCCTTCGGGTTCCAGCCATCGTCTAAAACCCAAAAAGAATAGTATGAGAGGAAAAAATCATGCTAGGGAAAACAACATAATAAAGGGGGAGTACCTTCAATATCTAACATCTTAGGTTTAATTCTATGATCGTTAGCATAATTCTAGGATTATAACCTATACGTATACTTAACCTTAGGGACATCCCTAGACATACATTAGAAATATATCTAGGGATCTCACTAAAGTTCTTTCATCCTAGTTTCCAAAGGTTGACTAAACCTTTCCTTTGATACCAACTGTAGAGACCCGAAGCTTGACGTACATGGACATTACATTACTTTTTCAGAATACTTATTACATAACAAAAACACACACACAAGGACCATAATAGTTTAGTGTCTTTGGAAACTCGGAATATAATCTTCTAATCGTGGCGAAAGATCTTCAACATCTCCCATAAAGATCTTCCTTTTTTTACCTAAAACCTTTATTTATATCTTGGGGAAAATAAAACATAAAAAGGGTGAGCTCAAATGCTCAGTAAGGGTAAAAAAAAGAAATATCAATCACATCATATTCATAAGAACATATCTTTTGGAAATCTTATCCTGCAAAAGAGATCATAATTTCATAACATGGGATAAATCATAGTAGTGAAATATAATCCCAATAATCATAACTTAAAACATGATACTTTGTGTCATACACACATAATCATAGAGAATCATTTCTTATTAGTCAAGTCTCATTTCCAAGACTATCTTAGTGGACAAAGTCCATTTCTGAACCGATTCACCCTCGTTTTAGTCTTGTTTCACTAAACCGGTATAACCTACCGTTCCAGCCATGTGTATCTCATGAGATATAAAATCTTTACCCAATTCATTGGAGGGAGATATAGGTCCCACCCATCTCATAATGATACCATTCTTATGTGTGCCACAAAATCTTAAATCATACATCATTGCATAACCCATGTAATAAAAATGGAAATCTTAAACATCGTGACATAATCAAAAAATTCATATAAGATAAAGGAATTCATAAAAAATAATTCCATCACAACATAATCAAATCAATTACATAATAGGGATATAAATAGAACCCTATATTATCTTAGATGGAAAATAATTTTGATAAAACACTTGAACTCCATTCTTGAGGAAAATATCCTTTCAAATTCAAAAACATTTTCCTTTCTTAACATGTCATACAATTTTAAACTAAAAGAAGTTGATTAAAAATAAACTTGAAAACTTTTAAAGGAAGATTCTTGGAAATAATTTTTTAAAAATCCATTTATTTAGTATAATCTAAAAAAACATTCTTCTCGTACTTTTGTCAGAAAAGTCAAAAAAGTACCTCGTACGAAAAACGACAAAAGATTCCTTTCATATCTTTAACTAAAAACTCACCGAAGGGTAAAAATGGATTTAAACAATTGTAGGTGGATGGAAATAATATTACATATTGATGAAACATGGATGTGGATGATAAAATACACCCCAGTAAATTTCAAAGTATAAACAATCTCGGATAAAAATTGAGATTGCGAGATTTTCCCTTACCTTATGTTCGATATGCTTTGTACGTATCCAAAACTCTTGTATAATGATTTAAATATTGTCATTAACTTATTAAAGAATCATATTCATTGTTATGATATCATATATGGTTCACTTATGACTCTATATTACCCGTTCTTTTGTAAATTCCATGTTAAAGAAGCGTTTTGCGTAAAATCGTTTCATTTATCGTAGGTGTTTGGACTTATTGTTCTTGAAATTATTATTACTTATATCATGATTTACTTACTTCCAGAATATAAAACTTGATTTATATATCATATATATTCAGTATATATATATATATATAATATATAGATAAATGAAATGAAACACACCGTTCATGGAGACGGTAGTCCGTACGTACGCATGAACGTTGTTTTCCTTTCCTTATTGTCTTGAATGGAAGTAAGTAGATGACATACATATATATATATATAAATAAATCCAGTAGATTTAAAATGTCATATATTTCATTATTATTCATTATATATATTTTATAATCATTCATGAATGGTTAATGTGGAGAATGAATCTCATCGCGTCGTGGAGACGGTAGTCCGTACGTACGCACGCGCGGTGATTTCCTTTTTCCATAGGATGGATAGAAGGTTAATTAGAGTTGTTTCATATTTATAATTACATATCAGTATATAAGAAATACTTATGTTATTAATTTATCATGAAACAACTAAAGAAGAAGAAGTTGAAGAAGAAAGAAATTGAAAAAGATCATTAATGGATATTACCTCTTTTTGACGCGCCTTTTCTTAACCTCCACTTAAAGAACTAAGGATGGTCTTTTAAGAAGACCAGGACCTCTAGGATGATACTAGGGAAGTGGAGAAAAGATTTTGGCATGTTTTGGCCGAGCTTGAAGGCTCAAAGTGGTGTGAGGAAGAGGGGGAGGAGGTTCCCTTTTATAAGGGAGGAGAGGGGCACCTTAGGAAAATCTCAAAATATTATTTTATATTAAGGTCAAATTCGGTTTATAATGGTTCCAAAGGGTCTTATTTCGAAGATAAAGTGGGTATGGGTCTAAAAACTCTCATCCAATATGATTTAGACAAGTTTAGGTTATTATTTTAACCTTATCAATTAGATTTAACTCTAAGTTAAATAATTTAACTTTTACCGTGTCTTTTGGTTTTCTTACACTATATGGTTAATAAACTTACCATAACAATCCAAAAAAACCTCAAGTTGTTTATTATTAATATATCTATCCTTATCTAAGTCATTTGGCCGAACCTTAGATTTTTAGGAATTAAATAAAAATTAATAATATAATATTTGTTTTAAAAACTAATTTATGTCAATTTTGACACTATTGGGTACATGATTTTTATGAAATTCATAATAGAATGATAAGTTCGAACCATGTTACTTATATCAACAATAACATGTCATATTAGCCTAGAAAATTAATTTAAGTCATAAAAAGTCTCAAATTACATTTATTTGGGCATTTATAACATCAATTATGTCAATATTTCATTAATAAGACAATTACTGCATCATCTTTGTGTCATAATAAATGATAATTATTTAATCCCTAAAAATTCTAAATAAATTCCTATGATGTAGATAATTGTATTAGATTTCTGGAGACTATTCATGTTTGAAGTTTCATGAAGTTTATCACTAAATTAAAATTTTTATACTTATAAGATTTAAGAAAGTGACATGTTGTCACATTCTTTGGTTTTAATAATAATTCAATTATTTTCACGGAAAAAAGTCCATAAAATGAATCTAATCCGACCTTTAGGTTATATTAGTCTACGTTTAGCCATCCAATAGGATTTTTCCAAGTGTTCGGGTAATTTTATAATCTTATATTTACCCTTAATTACCCGATTTACTTTTAACTATAGTAAATAAAATTTACCGTAGTTACTATTCACAATGCCCAAAAATAAAAAGTAGCTTATTAACATAATTTGGACCCACTGATTCCAAATATGGAATCCATTTTTCCAAATTCAATACACAAAAGATGCAGAAATTAAATTAAAATTAATCCCGTTGTCGAAAGAAAACAGGTTTTTCATTAAAACATTGCAAAAGATTGAACTGATTTAACCTACGAATTCAAGGTAAAATCAATGCTAATGACATAAATTATATTAAATGGTAAAAATATATTATATTTATACTTTAAAACCATTCAATATTATAATTTAACCACATAATATATTACGATGAAAAAAGTTGTTTTTAATTAAAATATAGCGTGTTTTTACTATTCATTAAAATATGAAAGTTATCGGAAAAATATAAAAACTTTATATAATGTAAATTTTTATATCCTGATTCAAAAGAAGAATTTTAATTTGTCAAATTGAACTTATAAACATGTCAAAAACTAGATTTAAAGTGGGTGCGCCATCAAAAGGCGTAAAAACTTCATTTTTTGAAAAATACTTATTTTACCCGAAAAAATTATTTTGTTCTTATACCATGTTCTAGAAATGTGTAAGATGAATAATAATGTTATAAAATTCAAAATTTAGTTAACATTATTCATAACAGCTAGTTCATAACAATATTATAATAATATATCGTTGTTTAGTAAAACCCAGTATTGCGTACAACACACACTATCGAGGAAGGTCGCGATTGCGTGTAATGCAAGCCAAGTCAGGGTTGCGTGTTGCGCAAGAATCCTTTATTGTTTAGTATAACAGAATCCAACCATATTTCATTTATACCTTGAATATATATATATATATATATATATATATACTCAATGTTGCGTAGAATAACTATTATCAAAATTGTGTGTAACACGATCCAAGAATAGTGTGGCGTATACTGCAAGCTAATACGGTGTTGAATATAGTGCAAGATAATCTTGGTGTGTCATACAATAGAAGATATGAATGAAATTAAAAAAGAATGTATCTTATAAAATCTCGGGTTGTTACAACACATGCCTCCCCGACTTCTATCCAGCACACGGGTGAGCGACACGGCCTCCCGTACAAGGCTTTGAATGGAGCCATGCCAATGGTAGAGTGGTAGCTATTGTTGTAGGCGAACTCTACCAGAGTCAAGTGTCGCACCCATGATCCTCCGAAGTCCAGGACGCATGCTCGCAGCATATCCTACAAGGTTTGGATGGTGCGCTCTATCTGCCCATCTGTATGGGGGTGGAAAGCAGTGCTAAGGTGCACCTAGGTTCCAAAAGCATGTTTCAAACCCCAACAGACTCATGAGGTAAATCGTGCATCCCTATCCGAGACTATGGACCTTGGAACCCCATGAAACCACACCACCTAGTCTACATACCTCTGTGCTAGAGCGTCAACTGCACTTGACTCCTTAATTTCCAGAAAGTGAGCCGACTTCGTCAATCGGTCCACTACAACCCAGATGGCGTCGCACCCTCCTTGAACCTTGGGCAGCCCCGTCACGAAATCTATCGAGATGTCATCCCACTTCCACTCGGGGACATCTAAGGGTTGCAACAAACCACCTGGAACACGGTGCTCAGCCTTAACCTACTAACACACTAGGCACATGGCCACAAACTCTACCACCACCTGCTTCACCTCGGGCCACCAAAGTTGTCCCCTCAGACCCTGGTACATCTTGGAAACTCCCGGATACACTGATAGGGGTGATCTGTCGAACTCGCCAAGGACTCTCTCGTGCATCGACTTCAGAATGAACAACGTCCCTCAGAATAGCATCCGATTTTGACCATCTTCTGTCCACCCTTTCGGAGCACTGCCTTGGCTAACCTGGTCATGCATCACTTCGGTCTCTGGGTCTCCCCACTGAGACTCCTCTACCTAAAGTAATGGAGAAGAATGTACTGTCATCTGATAAATGAAACCCCTTCCACTATCCATCCTCCCATCTAGGTGTAGGGCAGCCAACTCCTCCATCGCCCTCCAAGCGGCCACCGACTCTCGGACCACATCCCTTTGTGAATTCCTGCTCAAGGCATCAGCCACCACGTATCCTTTACCTGAGGTGTAGGAAATTTCGAAATCATAATCCTGAAGAAACTCCATCCATCTTCGCTGCTGTAAGTTCAGGTCCCGTTGGGAGAAGATATACTTCAAGCTTTTGTGGTCCGTGAAGACTACAAAGTGCTCTCAGATGAGGTAATTCCGCCACAACTTTAGTGAAACAATGACTGCCACAAGCTCCATATCATGGGTGGAATAATTACGCTCATGGGGATGTAACTGACTAGACCCATAGGAGATCACCCCTTCTCGCTGAATCAACACACAACCGAGGCCCTGCCCCGAAGCATCATAGAATACCTCATATGCCGCCCCTTCTTCTGGAAACCTCGACATTGGGGCATTAACCAACTTCTCCTTTAGATAGTCGAAGGTTTCCTTGCACTACTCACTCTACACGAAAGCCTGGTCCTTTTGGGTCAAGGCTTTCAAAGGTGATGCAACTCGGGATAAGTTGGGTACGAACCTATGATAGTAACCTGTCAGCCCGAGGAAACTACGGACCACTGCCATGTTCTTGGGTGTAGCCCAAGAAACAACCACCTCAACCTTCTATGGGTCTACCGCCACTCCCTGCTTGGACACCACGTGCCCAAGGAAGCATACTTCTCGCGTCCAAAACTTTCACTTCGAAAACTTCCCAAAGAGCTGGGGCTGTTGGAGGACCTCCAAAGCCATTCTTAGTTGCTCAGTGTGATCCCCTTCTGATCTTGAATAGATCAGGATGTCATCGATGAATACGACTATGAACCGATCTAGGTAATCCCAGAATATGGAGTTCATAATCCCCATAAATACAGTCGGAGCATTTATAATGCCGAAAGGCATGACCACAAACTCGAAGTGCCCATATCTGCACCTGAAGGCCATCTTCAGGATGTCGCCCTCTTTCACCCTCAACTGGTGATATCCAAACCGCAAGTCGATCTTTGAGAACCATGCTGCCCCTTTCAACTGGTCAAATAGATCGTCTATCCTTGGAAGAGGGTAGCGATTATTGACTGTTACCTGATTCAGACTCCTGTAGTCTATGCACAAACTGAGACCACCATCTTCCTTCCTTGCGAACAAGACTGGAGAACCCCAAGGTGACACACTTGGTTAAACATAACCCCTCTTCAACAGATCATCAATCTGAACCCGCAACTCCCGTAGCTCCAAAGGTTCCATCCGATAATGAGCCATCAAAATCGAACGAGCACCAGGTTGCAAGTCTATCCCAAACTCGATATCACGTCGAGGGGGTAGAGTCGTTACCTCCTCATGAAAGACGTATATAAACTAACTGACGATCCCTGGTACCTCCACCATCTCTGCATCCGCCGACTCCACTGATAGCTTAGCTAACAAGGAGAGGAGGGGTTTCTCTCACCTGCTGCCCTTTTGGCCACCCCGCTCGCTGGTGAAAGTAACCTGTCGGCTGCCTAAGTCTGAGAACACGACCCCTCCTTGGAAGTATTCAGTGATTTCATACACAGAGAATAGCCAATCAATGCCTAGGATGACATCGTATGGTTGTATCTGTAACGCCCCTACCCCAGTTACCCAGAGTCGGTGCATTATTGCGTAACATTGGCATGATCACAAAGGATCAAGTCTCGAAAGACCGATTAGTTTAGTAGTCTTGTAAACACTAGATACATTCATAAGTCTTACATTACATTGTAAAGTAAAAAAAACTAAAAAAAACATCCAGTCTTTATATCCCCTCATACTATCTATGCAGGTAATTCATAATATACTTCATCACATCCTGGAAAAAAGAAAACATTGAAAGGGGTGAGCTCAGATGCTCAGTAAGGATAAAAATATAGCGGAAGATTTCATAAATAAAAAAACATTTAAGGCAATTTATAGCTAAAACAAAATCCTTTTAAACATGAACTTCAAAATAATATGGAAAAATTAAAATGAGATAATGTGATTTACTTATTCACATGGATATTCTACTGGTCGAATAATCACATGCAATATCAATAACCATTTTCATAATTGTGGAATGCATAATGCTAGACTATCATAACCACGTAGCCAAGGCCTCGTGTCAATACTACAAATAAGATTTTGTCAAGGCCTCGTGCCAAGACACTAGTTTGTCTCATGAGACCTACCGATGCATCGAGGAGCTATAGCGGGCTCCACCCGTCACTTATTAAGTCCAATTCATTCCTCATATGAACAGGTTTAAACATATCATAAATCATAACATAATCGTATCACATAAAACGTGCATAAAGGAAACATAAAATTTCCACGTTTCAATCACAAAATATCAATACAACACATTGATATAATAAAAACACTTTCAAAACCATTTTCAATACCAAAATAAAAGAATGTTAAAACTTTGTATTTGTTTTTCATTAAAAAAAATTATGGCTTGTAGAGGAAGCTGAAACTCAAATAATGGTCACGGAGGTGGAAAAGTCGTTGTCGCTGCATACGTACGGCAAGAAAAACATTCCTTTTGTCCTTTAGTAAAACACTTCATATAAAAAGATTCCTTTTGAATAAACGTAAAAGTCAAAGGGGTTTATACACCGTATAAAAGAAAGTTGTGTATAAAACAAAATATGCCTCAATGAAAGGAGATTGAGACAAAGCCCTTTACAAAGATAATTGTTTTAAATAAAATAGATCTATTATGTGTATTCACTATAAGTACACATAAATACAGTACAATTACAAGATAAGACATAATAATATCTTGACATAATTTGAAAGTAGGATATTAACCCAAAGAATAGAAATTGGGTTAAGAAGTTCCCTTACCTTGCGTCATGTCTTGACTCGACCATTCTTTAACCTCCTGAATAATAAATTAGAGTTAATTTATAATTTCATAAGAACATTTTTCAAGTTTTTTATTCCTTTTATATCACTTATTACCATGTTATGAACATTATGTAATTATTTAAGTAAATAACGGTCGTTTTGTCGATCTTTGGTACTTGAGTCAAAAATAAACTTCTTATAATTACAAGTTGTTCATGTGGTGATATATCCATTATATCCAGAATTATATTCATGATATAGATATCATATATCTCATATATATCCAGTATATACATGCATTTATAATATTCCATAACATTTAGAGGTAATAAATTAAATGCACCGTTCATGAAGACGGTAAGCCGTACGTACGCATGAACGCTACTTTCACTTCTATTTCGTATTTAATGAAATCATAATGATATAAAGGTATATTATAATTCCAGTATAATATCATATATAATATCATTTACTCCATCCTTCATACATCTCACATATGGGATTAATGATTCAAATCACTTTGAGGGGGCGGTAGTCTGCACTTCCTAAAATGAAATTATCGCGTTTACCCATAATGGAAATCATAAAGTATGCCATAAATGATAAATAAAGACGCATAAGGAAAACCTAAACATAATATATATAGCATATATGAAAATAGTGTCATCAAAATGGTCACCATTAGAGGTTTTAAAAGAATAGTGAACAATCATCGTTTCGTGAGGCAGAAATTCGCCATCCACAGAAACAGTATGTTCTTTAACCATTAGATGTAGGTGTGTGTAAGTGTTGCTCGAATACTTCTTATAAAAACATCCTAGTATATTGAGGATACTGTTGTTGTTACAAAAGAAATGAATAAAAAGAGTTTAGGTGGTTGGAGAAGAAAAATAAAATAAAAGAACACAAGAGAAGACATTACCTTAAAATCGGGTAACTCTTTTTGATTTGAGCCAAAGGCTTCCTTGGGAAGAGTTCTGCCCAAAGTGAGGCTTCTAGGAGTAATAGAGGTAAGTTGTGAGAGTATTTGGGCAGAGGTTGGCGGAGAAAAATGGCATGAAGGTGTGAATAACGTGGGAGTGGTGGGGGCATTTTATAAGAGGAGAGGAGGGGCACTCTTGGAAAGATTGAAATGTTACATTATTATGAAATGATTTTTCGGATTATAAAGGTCCCACAATTATATATTTAGAGGATAAGGTGATAAGGGTTCTAAATCTACTCATCCAATAGGGTTTTGACAAGTGTATGTCTTAGATTTTACATTATCTTTTCATTTTATTTAAATTGTTAATTAATGAGGTAATCGCTGCATCATCATGGTGTCATAAATAATTTAATTTATTTAATGTCTAAAAATTATAAAAAATATCATGATGTAGGAAATACTTTTAGCTTTCTAATGAATATTTATAGTCAAAAATATGACTTGTATAACCCCATTTAAAATTTTTTTTAGTAAAACAACTCTTGTTTGTGACCTTTTTATTTTAACATTAAATAAAAAATTATTTATGTCATTTTCCTACCAAAGTGGCTCCATGGGGTCCCCAAGTTGACTCATGTATTGTCTTGGTCGGCCATGACACATCCAATAGTGGTAGGACAAGTGTAAAGGTCATTCCATATTTTTATAATACTATTTTTACCTTAAATTTCACTAATTACCTTTAATCGCGATTAATTAAACTTAAAAGTTAATATTCACCAAAAAATTATTTTAATCCCATAGAACCACATTTTACTTCCTAATGAAAACCATTAATGTCGTATTTTTGAAAATCAAATCACAGAAGTGATAATGTTTCATTTAAACGAAAAATCAGTTTTTTAACTACCACTTAGTGGTTTCACTATTCATCAAAAATTGAAGTTTTTCAGAACAATGCCAAAATTTCACCCTAAGCTATAATTGATATTCTGAATTCAAAAATGATGTCTATTTTAAAAAATTACAAACATATAAGTTGCATTAATTAATTTTATAATTAATTCTCGATGTCACAACAAATAGCGTGTTTTTAAGAAACAATATATATCAAAAGATTGACAATTGTTTGTGTCCGATTTCAAAGTGAAATTAACTATAATGACCACCATTGGATAAAATAGTAAAAATATATTCTAATTATACTTTAAAACCACTCAATAGTATAATTTATCACTATAAAATATTTTGATTAAAAAAAGGTGTTTTTAAGTATTTTTCATTATTCATAAAAAAATTGGAAGCTCTCAGAAAATTACAAAAAATTCAACTTTGGATAATTTCGATATTCCGAATACAAAAATTAAGTCCATTTTGAAATATAAAATTTCTATAATTTTAAAAAGTGGGTATTACTATTCATAATGGCTACTTTGATTAGTCGCGGTGTGTTAGAACTCGAACTTGCGTACAATGCAAGCTATTGCATTATTGAAAGAGAAGTGTATCGTGGAAGATTGAGGTATTACATTCTCCCATCCTTCAATAAATTGCATCCTCGCAATTTGAAATTGTTCTTCAAAAATAAAAGGTTGAAAATAGTAAATACCTTTGTGAAAAACCCACATCGTAAATAAGGTTAATAAAAATATAACTTTAAAAGACAGAAAGATAAGTACAAAGGTCACCTGAGATAGCCCATACTAGGATTCTATGAAAATATGGATATGGAAGAAAAACAAACCATCAAGGTTTGATGGAGAGTTGTAGAAAACAGGATTAGGAGAAAGTTAACAATAAGAAAGTCACAAACTTGTGATTGGTTGAACGATCATTGAATCCCAAGTTGGAAAAGTTAACTGGTAACGTTTTTGTTTTAAGTTACCTTTCATAAAGTTGAGGAATTTATTTAAGATATTTACTAAGAATGTAAGGAAATATACTTACTTGTCGTGTAGACTTTCATTCTTTAATAAATTTTTACCACAAACCCATCTTTCACTCCAAAAGGTAATAGAACTCAAAAATATTATATTTATCATAATTGTATAAGGTTCTAAATATTAACACATACCATTTAGATTAGGAAAACATTTTGTAATAACCAGGGACTTCATGTAGGCTAGTGGTAGGTAATAAAGGCATGTCGCACTATGGTTGTGGGTTCGATTCCTGCAGTTTTGTCCGACGCGACAGGTTATGCCCCACCCTGCAGGTTGTCCTTTTCCTAAAAATATAGTATTATAATATTCCAAAAATAATCTTCATAAATGTTTTAACCTTAAACAATACTATCCAAAGTTCAACTTAATCCATTCCAACCTTTATAGTTATCCAAAATACCTCTGCCCAGACTTTCTCTAAAAGGTCTCTAAATTCTAAAATCAATTGTAACATCAGATTCCCCAAACAAAGTAAAGTTTCTCTTATTGCCACATACTAAAAATATGATTACCTTCATCATATTAAAACCTTAATGAAAAAAACAAGTACTGCAGTACAATCCTTATATATATCACCAGAATATAATCCTTGAGTCCAAAAGCACCAATACATTAATTATTCCACTTCAACTGTAGTAACAGCATAAGATTGTCCTTGATCCCTTGGCCTTTTCTGAGGTAAGCTTCCCTGACGCTTAGGACATTCATTTGCATAATGCCCCATTTCCCTACAATTGTAGCATTCAACATTGATAGCCTCTTTCTTTCCCTTCCAATCACGAGCCTGGTGACCTTTTTCTCCACATTTATAACAAACTCTCATTCCTTTTAGGCAAGTACCAGGGTGATTCTTCCCACAATTATCACATAATGGAAAATCCTTCTTTCCCTTTTTCCCTTTATCTGTCTCTTGTTCCACTATTCTCTTCTTCTCTTGCTTTACTTTGTTGTCATAAGACTTAGATAATTCCTTTTCTGTCTTAGTAGAACACGAGACAATATCTTCGTACGATGAGAAGGATTCTGATACTAAAGATCGACGGATAAATGGTTTTAACCCATCAAAGAAATGATCAATCTTACTTCTTGGGTTATGTATATAATCTGCAGCATACCTTGCTAACCTTGTAAAGTTGGCCTCATACTTTGCGACATTCTCATCCTCTTTCTGCCTTAGACTCCGAAATTGTCTTTCCATATCTGCTCTATGGTCACGGGGAAAGTACTTTTCTAAGAAAATCTCTTTGAACTCCCTCCATTCCATATTCGATACTTCATCATCTTCCTTTGTATTTTGAATCAATGACCACCATTGATTAGCATCTCCAGTGATCCGGTAAACTGCCATGACAACCTTCTCCCTTTCGCTACTCCCCAAGGCGTGGAATATTTTCCCTAAGGAGTTTATCCATTGCTCAGCTACTAATGGATTTTTACCCCCATTAAATGTTGTCGGTTGTTGCATCATGAAGCGGTCTAACATTGATCCTCCACGTTGCGGATCAGGGTGCTCCATACGAGTAAGGTTATTATTCATAACCTGAGTGAGTTGTCCCAGTATGGTAATAAGTTGATCAGCACCAGTTGTATCTCCAGCTCCATAATAATTATCTTGAGCAGGAGGGAAATCCCTACATGGAGTGCGTGCATTGATACGGTTTCCATTCCTTACACTAGGTGCCATTTCTAAACAATGGCATAAACTAGATTAGTTTATGAATCAAAATACATAATTCCATACTTATAAAATACTTAACATAAATTGAACTATTTATGGATATAATCCATAATCATAAAAAAAAAATTTCTTTGAGGAAGTATATACTCATAACCCTTCATAGTGGTTTGTAAAGAAAATGAGAATTATCCTAAGCATATCCCCCGGGAGTGTCGTAACCAAGATTGCAGTAAGGCCCGTTATCGTGCACCAGTTCCCATTCGAGTCTAGCTCAAAGTGGTGTTTTCGGGTTTTACCCCTAGGTACATCTATGCCAGAGCTACCTCTACCTGCTCATATCCAAACAGGGATGCATTGCTCGGAAAACTCACAAAATCTCTATAATACCAAAATTCTAGGAAGTTCTTCTATACTAATCCTCAAAGTCTATATTCGGACTATGTGCTCTAATCAGAGTTTATCTAAATCTAGCTTCCAAGGTTAGTAATAAACTGCCTCTGATACCAACGGTAACGCCCTGACCCCAGTTACCCAGAGTCGGTGCATTATTGCGTAACATTGGCATGATCACAAAGGATCAAGTCTCGAAATACCGATTAGTTTAGTAGTCTTGGAAACACTAGATACATTCATAAGTCTTACATTTCATCGTAAAGTAAAACAAAACTAAAAAAAACATCCAGTCTTCATATCCCCCCATACTATCTATGCAGGTAATTCATAATATACTTCATCACATCCTGAAAAAAAGAAAACATTGACAGGGGTGAGCTCAGATGCTCAATAAGGATAAAAATATAGCGGAAGCTTTAATAAATAAATAAAAACATTTAAGGCAATGTATAGCTAAAACAAAATCCTTTTAAACTTGAACTTCAACATAATATGGAAAAATTAAAATGAGATAATGTGATTTACTGATTCCCATGGATATTCTACTGGTCGAATAATCACATGCAATATCAATAACCATTTTCATAATTATGGAATGCATAATGCCATACTATCATAACCACGTAGCCAAGGCCTCATGCCAAGAATACAAATAAGATTTTGTCAAGGCCTCATGCCAAGACACTAGTTTGTCTCATGAGACCTACCGATGCATCGAGGAGCTATAGCGGGCTCCACCCGTCACTTATTAAGTCTAATGCATTCCTCATATGAACAGGTTTAAACATATCATAAACCATAACATAATCGTATCACATAAAACGTGCATAAAGGAAACATAACATTTCCACGTTTCAATCACAAAATATCAATACAACACATTGATATAATAAAAACACTTTCAAAACCATTTTCAATACCAAATTAAAAGAATGTTAAAACTTTGTATTTATTTTTCATTAAAAAAAGTTATGGCTTGTAGAGGAAGTCGAAACTCAAATAATGGTCACGGTGGAGGAAAAGTCATTGTCGCTGCATACGTACGGCAAGAAAAAAATTCCTTTTGTCCTTTAGTAAAACGCTTCGTATAAAAAGATTCCTTTTGAATAAACGTAAAAGTCAAAGAGGTTTATACACCGTATAAAAGAAAGTTGTGTATAAAACAAAATATGCCTCAATGAAAGGAGATTGAGACAAAGTCCTTTACAAAGATAATTGTTTTAAATAAAATAGATCTATTATGTGTATTCACTATAAGTACACATAAATACAGTACAACTACAAGAAAGTACATAATAATATCTTGACATAATTTGAAAGTAGAAGATTAACCCAAAGAATAGAAATTGGGTTAAGAAGTTCCCTTACCTTGCGTCCTGTCTTGACTCGACCGTTCTTTAACCTCCTGAATAATAAACTAGAGTTAATTTATAATTTCATAAGAACATTTTTCAAGTTTTTTATTCCTTTTATATCACTTATTACCATGTTATGAACATTATGTAATTATTTAAGTTAATAACGGTTGTTTTGTCGATCTTTGGTACTTGAGTCAAAAATAAACTTCTTATAATTACAAGTTGTTCATGTGGTGATATATCCATTATATCCAAAATTATATTCATGATATATATATCATATATCTCATATATATCCAGTATATACATGCATTTATAATATTCCATAACGTTTAGAGGTAATAAATGAAATGCACCGTTCATGGAGACGGTAAGCCGTACGTACGCATGAACGCTACTTTCATTTCTATTTCGTATTTAATGAAATCATAATGATATAAATGTATATTATAATTCCAGTATAATATAATATATAATATCATTTACTCCATCCTTCATACATCCCACATATGGGATTAACGATTCAAATCACTTTGAGGGGGTGGTAGTCCGCACTTCCTAAAATGAAATTATCGCGTTTACCCATAATGGAAATCATAAAGTATACCATAAATGAGAAATAAAGAAGCATAAGGAAAACATAAAAATAATATATATAGCATATATGAAAATAGTGTCATAAAAATGGCCACCATTAGAGGTGTTAAAATAATATTGAACAATCATCGTTTCGTGAGGCAGAAATTCGCCATCCACAGAAACAGTATGTTCTTTAACCATTAGATGTAGGTGTGTGTAAGTGTAGCTCGAATCCTTCTTATAAAAACATCCTAGTATATTTAGGATACTATTGTTATTACAAAAGAAATGAATAAAAAGAGTTTATGGGGTTGGAGAAGAAAAATAAAATAAAAGAACACAAGAGAAGACATTACCTTAAAATCGGGTAACTCTTTTTGATTTGAGCCAAAGGCTTCCTTGGGAAGAGTTCTGCCCAAAGTGAGGCTTCTAGGAGTAAGAGAGGGAAGTTTTGAGAGTATTTGGGCAGAGGTTGGCCGAGAAAAATGTCTTGAAGGTGTGAATAAGGTGGGAGTGGTGGGGGCCTTTTATAAGAGGAGAGGAGGGTCACTCTTGGAAAGATTGAAATGTTACATTATTATTAAATTCTTTTTCGGATTCTAAAGGTCCCACACAAATATATTTCAAGGATACGGTGATAAGGGTTAGAAATATACTCATCCAATAGGTTTTTTACAAGTTTAAGTCTTAGATTTTACATTATCTTTTCATTTTATTTAAATCGTTAATTAATGAGGTAATCGCTGCATCATCATGGTTCCATAAATAATTTAATTTATTTAATGTCAAAAAATTATAAAAAAAAAATATCATGATGTAGGAAATCCTTTTAGATTTATAATGAATATTTATAGTAAAAAATATGACTTGTATAACCCCATTTAAAAATTGTTTTAGTAAAACAACTCTTGTTTGTGACCTTTTTATTTTAACATTAAATAAAAAGTTATTTATGTCATTTTCCTACCAATGTGAATCCATGGGGTCCCCAAGTTGACCCATGAATTTTCTTGGTCGTCCATGACACATCCAATAGTGGTAGGACAAGTGTAAAGGTCATTCCATATTTTTATAATACTATTTTTACCTTAAATTTCACTAATTACCTTTAATCGCGATTAATTAAACTTAAAAGTTACTATTCACCAAAAAATTATTTTAATCCCATTGAACCACGTTTTACTTCCTAATGAAAACCATGAATGTCAGATTTTTGAAAATTAAATCACAGAAGTGGTAATGTTTCACGAAAAATCAGTTTTTTAACTACCACTTAGTGGTTTCACTATTCATCAAAAATTGAAGTTTTTCAGAACAATGCCAAAATTTCACCCTAAGCTATAATTGATATTCCGAATTCAAAAATGATGTCTATTTTAAAAAATTCCAAACATATAAGTTGCATTAATTAATTTTATAATTAATTCCCGCTGTCACAACAAATAGCGTGTTTTTGAGAAACAATATATATCAAAAGATTGACAATTGTTTATGTCCGATTTCAAAGTGAAATTAATTCTAATGACCACCATTGGATAAAATAGTAAAAATATATTCTAATTATACTTTAAAACCACTCAATAGTATAATTTATCACTATAAAATATTTTGATTAAAAAAGTTGTTTTTAAGTATTTTTCACTATTCATAAAAAAAATGGAAGCTCTCAGAAAATTACAAAAAATTCAACTTTGGATAATTTCGATATTCCGAATACAAAAATTATGTCCATTTTGAAATAGAAATTTTCTATAATTTTAAAAAGTGGGTATTACTATTCATAATGGCAACTTTGATTAGTCGCGATGTGTTAGAACTCAAACTTGCGTACAATGTAAGCTATTGCATTATTGAAAGAGAAGCATATCATGGAAGATTGGGGTATTACAGTATCTGCAATAGAAGGAGGTCCCTGACTGACTGATGTAGCCCTATAATCAGTCTGCATCTTCGAAAAACATTAGAAAAGTCGGTCTGACCTCCGACTGGTGTGCTCAGCACCAGGGGTACTGGAAGTCTCTCGGCATCTAGACCCAAAGTACGGGCCAGACTAGGTGTAACAAAGGGGTGAAAAGCTCTTGTATCAAACAAGATGTAAGAAAGGGTACTGAACAAACTGATCGTACCTCGAACGACCTCCGGTCCTGCTGGAACCGCTACCTCTACAGTGTGCAACTACCCGCGCCTGGTTCGTCTGCCTCTCGGCTATCAGCCACCTCCCCGACCACACTCAGGTCGAGGTCCCTGAGGAGCACCCTGAGGTCGGCCTCCCCCTGCAACATCTGCCCTCGGAGGAGCGGGAGGTCGCTGACCCTGCTGCTGCTGCTGGAAAGGCCTCGCTGAATACTACTGCTGTTGAGGCGGGTGTTGAACCTTCCCACCACCGTCATACTGCACTCTATCCGAGCACTGATTCTAGAGGTGCCCATGGCTCCCACAGATGTAGCATCTTGGCCCTGGGCCCGAAGAGAAAGGGCGAGGTCTGGGAGATTGGAATTGGAACTGTCCGGGCCTACTCCCTGTCGGTTGAAACCTAGAGGGCCCTGATGTTGGAGGCCTGGTGCTGACGGCCTTCCCCTTCGATGATCCCAGCTGGATCCCCTCTCGTGACACACCTCCCAGTGTGTGCATCCTCTCCACCACTTCATCCTTCTTCTGGACCTCCAAGTATGTCGGCAAGGTGAAGGGGGTAACAGCGTACTGGTGGGAAGGTCGGAGCGCCTCCTCTAAATGTCTCACCCGAGACTCCTCATCCGGAAAGAGGTCCGGAGAAAAGTGGAGGAGATCCTTGAACTTGATCCCCAGCTCCCTTTCTGACATACTCCCCTGCTAGAGGGAGAGTATCTCCTGCCTCTTCTCAGCATTCATCGTAGAAGAGAGGAATTCTGCCCTGAACTCCTTCTTGAAATCAGCCCATGTCACCTCAGCCTCCCTCTTCTCCCCCATATAGAGCATCCACCACTGATGTGCCGCACCCCGCATTTGGATCACGGCCAGAGGAACCCAGTACTATGCCGGATCTCAGATCAAGCGGAAATCTATTACCAGCTCCTCAAGCCAGCTCTCCGTATCCATGTTCAAGGTGTTTCCCTCGTACTTCCCGAGGGTCTGCCGCTGGAAATCATGAAGCATCTTCTGCCACTGATCTTCCTCCTCCTCTAGATCATCCCTCTGCCGATCGGCCACATCAACCTCCTGGACCTCGATCGCCCGCACCACTCGTGGTCATCTCCCAAGTGTCATAGCTGCAAGGTAAACAAGGATTACCAAAGCCCAAGTAGTGAAGAATATTGTTCTTAAATTTTCTTATACTTCTTCATTTATTTTGAATCCCCAAGACACCCATGAAACATAAGAAAACAAGCCATTATGATTCATCTAACTTTCCTAGGGTCTCTACCCTGAAATTAGTGTGGCCTCACTTGGTCGTTCGGTAGGTCCAGAGTCCTTGCATCAGATCATGGGGGGCCCTAAAATCCCGTGTCCTAGATGGTCTTCCCTGGCCTAATTCACGCACCGAGGTCACCCAACATTGTTTCCCTACCATCCCATGCAATCCTCACTATGCCTAAATCCAGACTCCATCCTATCACTCAACCTCCTCTGATACCATTCTGTCATGACCCACCTTCACCAAAAGGAAGGAAGGGTCAGCAGTTTGCCAAGCCCTTCCTTCTTTAAGTTGAAGGAGAGATAATGACCCCCGAAACCCGCCTTCAATAGGTCCTGGAGTGGCGACCAGCACCAAGGTTATAGAATATCACACAAAATGGAAGGCATTTCCCTTTTTATTTTTAAAGAAACGATAGATAAGATAGAAACCCCAACAATACCAAAGATGAAAGTAAAGGAAAAGACAAAATTAAACCATTCCCATATGCATGTTCAACAGTAAGGGATACAAGCCACAAAACTCCAAGTGTAAAGTACCAAGAAAAAGGAAAAAGACAACAGTAATTTCCCCAAGGTCTGCGCTAGTACGGTCCCGCACGATCCCTGAAGTCCTCCTGGAAACCTAAAAATAGTTTTACATACGTAGGGTGAGCATAAAAGTACACTCAGTAGGGAAAACAAAAGACTCTCGTGCACAAGTGAGGAGACATTCTAGTGCCCCTTGGAAAAAGAGATAACCAAACACCCAACAAGGAAAAGCTATCCACCCAAACCTCACCAAGGCACGCTCCCCAAATAACGTAAGTCAAGTAACATATAGTAATAGCAAATCGATATTTGGGTACCACATGCCGCTTTCCCACTGGTTATTGAAGACATCCTATGCATCGAACAAATACTTCCATTCTCACCACAATCCCACTGCCACACCCGCCCACACACACCTGGGCCACAACCACACATCCTGCCCAGAAACACCTGTTCCACAACTGTTATCCCGCCCACAGAAACCTGGGCCACAACAACCTCATGTAACCATGCCCGCAAACACCTAGTCCATAACAACCACTGCCACGCCCGAAGACACTTGGGCCAGAAAGCTACTGTCACGCCTGAAGACACCTGGGCCTCATCCCGAAGATACTTGGGAAACAACCTGCCCGTAAAAACCTGGGCCAAACACCAGAACTACCCCGCCCAAGAGATTCTTGGGCTAATAATGGACCTCAGGTCATCATAGCCTGCCCGAAGATACTTGGGATATCCGGGAAAGGGAGCAAAAAGGAGCTAATAACAAGTCACTAATGGAAGTGTTGGAAAATACACCCTCCCCCATGAAATAGGGGTGTTCGGCACTAATTTCTCAACTTGGGTTGGGAGAAAATAAGATACATAATAACTACAAATATATGTATAGGTAACAAACACTCATCCCAACCTAGGGTTTCCAAAACCTAAGCAGAAACACCCTTGTTTTCATTCATTCACAATAGAAGTCATGGCACTCGCGGCCAAGTCACAACTCATTCCCAGAATCAATTCCCATTTAAGATATTCTTGCTTCCATGTTCAAGTAATCTCATTTAAATAAAGTTCTGTACTATTGGGAAACTAACAGCATAAGCACAAACCAAGGGAAAAAGTTACATCCAACAACAATTTAAGCATTCACACCCGGTTCTCTTGCAAATTCACAACAACAAAGGGATAAGTGAGATCCCTCGAAGTACTGGAACCAATGAAAAACCTAAGATACAGCCTCATGTTCTCAAAATCTAGGATCCAACGATTTCTCAACAATAGAGGATCCCACCCCAATTCGTTATATAAGCAGAGTAATCACACAGCCTCAAATTCACAACCAGCAAAATTAAAACAACAGGGGATACCATCCCCACCTGTATCACTACAGCAAAAGACCCGTGAAAGAAACAACCAAACCGCTACCACCAACACAAGGCAGGCCCATGGAGGTATTTTTAGATTTAAAATATTTAACACACTCCATGGTTTCAATTCCCATGTGCTTTAACCTAGGTTATCATAGAAAAGGGTTGATCCTGGTGCTTTCAATTTATTTTACCGAGTATACGTAATTAACCAATTCCATGTTACGGTTATTTGAACATCCAGGAGCACTGAGTTTCATTAGTGCATAGAGAAAGACCACCAACAGCCATGATTTTCAGTGAGCATAGGCTCGTACAATTCACAACACATAACAACATAAAGGGTATAGTAGAACATCGATCACACCCCCTTTCATTCTTTAATGGTCTGTTAATTATATTCATTAAGTTCGGTTTCATCAATTTCCACAGGGGAAAAATCATACCCACCCTGCATGATACACAGAAAGGAGAGGTGAAGGAGAAAATCCCAACTTGGTTGAACAAAGATCGAAGTTTTTCTCCACGCGCCAAAATAGGGGAAGCGCGACTCGCAAGGCTCCCGCACAGGTGCACCACTTGCCTTGGGAACAAGGACTTGAAACGCACAAGGAAGAGAAGGATACTATCCAAGAGGAAGGAGAAGAAAATCCAGCATGATAAATAGATGAGATCCCAATGTTACGGGATAAGAAATTTGAATGCCTTGGAAGTCAGATCTTGGTTCTTCCACGTGGTTGGGTGGTTACACATGACTGAATTAATTGTTATTTAACAGCGAGGTTTATCTGGATTTTTATATATTAATTATGGTCTTAAAAATGGCCTTGAAACACCTTAAAAGGTCAAAAAGGCCTAAAAGATGCGTTACGGGAAAAACTGTAGAAGGAAAACCCGACATGGCTGGATAACACCGATCGGTCGGTCGCGTTGATCAGTCGTGCCGATCGGTCATTGCAATCGGTCGTGCCAATTGGTTGCCCCGATCGGTCGCGCTGATCGGTCACACTGATCGGTCGGTCGTGTTGATCGGTTGCACTGATAGGTCACACCAATCGGTCGCGCCGAACGAGGGACGACCCCTTAGGAGGAAGTCTTCTCTATTCAAGAAAGTCCTCATACATGGGAAATGTACTTTGATGGTTCTTCCAGAAGTCCAATAGGGAGGAAAATGAAAAATCTTAAATTCAACAAAGTTGGCTTAGGAATTATGCTCATTTCTCCAGAAAAGGAAGTGTTACCTTATTCCTTCTTATTTTGGGAAGGTGGTACCAATAATTAAGCAGAATACTAAGCTCTCATCGCAGGCTTGGAATTGGTGCTTCAAGCACAAGTGAATCACTTAAAGGTGAAAGGTGATTCAGACCTGGTAATGAAACGAGTAAATGGGGGTTATACCATCAGAAAAGAAGAACTAATACCTTTTTATGATTATGTCAGAGAGTTAATGGCGGAATTCCCTTCGGAACCGACATTTTCTTATGTCCCGTGATCACAAAATGCTCAAGCTGATGCACTGGCTAATATAGCCACAGCTCTGGCAGATCCAAATCGGGATGAGACAACCATCAGTATTGCCCACCGTCGTGCAATATCACCTTATGTTCGAATCAGAATAGAGAAAATTAATGAAATTAGTCCAATTCCTGAACCATATGGTCATACTACAGGATGGATGTCACCTATCAGAGAATACCTTCAAAATGGAACACTTCCACCTGATAGAGCCGAGAAAGAACAAATCTGGCGATGTGTGGTCAATTTTACTCTTTATGATAGCCCATATCACTTAGAGAAAATTCTCTACAAATGTGGTTTTGATGGAGTTCTCTTCAGATGCATTGATGGTGAAGAGACAATGGTTGTCATGAAAGAAGTGCATGCAGGAGTCTGTGGTGCCCACCAGTCTGGACATAGACTGTCTGATCATATTCGAAGGCTTGGATACTTTTGGCCTTCAATGATACAATATTGTATTGATTTCACAAAGAAGTGTCATTCATGCCAAGTACATGACAGATTCATTCATCAACCTCCAGAGTTGCTTCATACATCTAAATACTCGTGGCCATTTGACACATGGGGAATGGATGTGGTGGGACCTTACCCTTCATCTACGGCCAAGCAGTTTAAGTATATTCTTAATGCTACTAACTTGTTTTCCAAATAGGCAGAGGCAATACCTCTCAAAGAAGTCAGTTCTAAATGCATTGTTAGATTCATCAAGTCTAACATCATTACCAGATTTGGTGTCCCTCATACCATATTGACGGAAAATGGCACCAACTTCTGTTCATCTGAGGTGAATAAGTTGTACCAAGAATACAACATCAAATCCAATCATTCATCTCGGTATCATGCAGCAGCCAATGGCCAGATAGAAGCCTTCAACAAGACTCTGTCAAATATATTGCAAAATATTTTGGATAAAGATAAGAAATCATGGCCTGATAAACTCTTCCATGCTTTATGGGCTTATCGGACTACCACCTGCACTACAACACGGTTAAATCCATATTCATAGTATATGGAACGGAAGACGTCTTTCCCATTGAAGTTCAATTACCCTCGCTCAGAGTAGCCATTTGTGATCAGTCATCTACAGATGAACAATCTCAAAAGCGATTGAATGAATTGGAATGGTTAGATGAGAAAATATTGTGCACTTTGCACCACTTGGAAGTCTATCAGAATCGAATAGCACGAGATTTCAACAAAAAAAATCGTCTTCGTTCATTCACTCAGGGAGAATTGGTATTAGTTCTCAGAACTCCAATGATACCAGGAAAGAAACCTCCCAAGACTGATCCAAAATGAGAAGGACCTTACTCAATACATAGTGTCTACTCCAATGGAGCATATTCATTAATCTCAATGGATGGAGAACTCATCACTACTCCAAACAATGCCATATTTTTTAGGAAGTATTTTGTATAAACACAAAATACATCACCATGGTCCAATATGACCTTAAACTGCACCATGTTCTAGTATGACCTTAAACTGCACCTTGGTCCAGTATAACCTTAAACCGCACCTCGGTCCAGTATGACCTTAAACCGCACCTCGGTCCAATATGACCTTAAACTGCACCTCGGTCCAGTATGACCTTAAACTGCACCACGGTCCAGTATGACCTTAAACTGCACCTTGGTCCAGTATGACCTTAAACTTCACCTCGGTCCATTATGACCTTAAACTGCACCTCGGTCCAGTATGAACTTAAACTGAACCTCGGTCCAGTATGACCTTAAACTGCACCTCGGTCCAGTATGACCTTAAACTGCACCTCAGTCCAGTATGACCTTAAACTACACCTTGGTTCAGTATGACATTAAAACTGTTCATCAAGTCCAGCAAGACATTAAACTGCATAATCCACGGTCCAGTATGACCTTAAACTACACCTTGGTCCAGTATGACCTTAAACTGCACCATGGTCCAGTATGACCTTAAACTACGCCATTGTCCTGCATGACATTAAAACTGCTCATCACATCCAGCAAGACGTTAAACGGCACCATCCACGGTCCATACATATGACCTTAAACTATTTTCACTTTTGTCCAACATGACGTTAAACTGTGTCCCCCTTCATTGTCCTTGCTATATGACGTTAAACTATATAGAAGACCCTTACGTCCCGCAAGACGCTAAACTGCATAACCAACGGTCCATGCATATGACCTTAAACGATTTGCACATTCGTCCAACATGACATTAAACTGTATCATCCCTTTTTCATCCAACATGACGTTAAACTGTGAAAAGGTCCCTAATACTTCCAATATGACGTTAAATGGTGTACTCTTTTTTCCTCACTGCATGACATTAAACTGCACGGTTCCCCTTTTTTCCAACATGAAATTAAACTGTATTGTCCCCATCATCCTAACTACATGACGCTAAACTGTACAGAAAGTCCCTTAATACGTCCTACATGACATTAAACTGTGCTTTGTCCCTGCTACATGACATTAAACTGTGCAACACCAATAGTATTAACTGCAAGACTTTAAACTGCATAGTCCCTTCATATGTCCTACATGACATTAAACAGTGCATCGTTAGGATTGTTGCTACCTCTTGTTTCTCACACCCAGTATGAATCATGTGAGCTTAGAGAAAATTTCAACCATAACACTCTCTCTGGGCTACTAACCATGTGTAATTCCCAACACTATTTTTTAGGTCGTTGTCCCCAAGAACAACTTGATCACTAATTCATTCTTTAATTGAACTACGCGAAATTTGATCCTTGCCTTCTAGGATGGGTACGTAGGCAACCTCCCAAGTTTCAAGCCCAAAACCAATCTTTTCACATCGGTTCACCTCCATATCATACGATGTTGATTCGTGAAACCGCCTCTAGAATCAATATCTTTACATTGGTTCACTTTCGTCCTTGCTATACGACGTTAAACTATACAACACTTTTGTCCAGTATGAAAATAAACTATAATATTCTTTGATACCCTCACCTGAGAGGGAATCATTATTTACATTGATTTTCAATCATGTTATATTTCAAAGACTATGTGCATACATGGCAATACCTGAACCTTTTATCTTGGGTTAAACCATCATTGCACTAAAGTCCCCTTTCACCCTTCACATGTACAAACCAAATTTGTACAAAGGGTATTTCTAGAACTATGTGGGCTTGATTCCCATCCTTATGGGATATGTAGGAACATTCGAGTGTCCCTTGAATCCAGCCCCAAGTCTTTGGGCCTAACCCTGAATTCCACTTTCAGTCCCTTGGCTGAAAAGTCCCCATGAAAACACACACTGTGTATTTCTTATAACGGTCCAAGTTCTATGACCCTAAACTAAGATCTCCAATCCTTTAGTCCCACACGATGTTAAATTGTAGTTAAATAAATATGTATGGCTTGATTCCCATCCTTATGGGATACGTAATGAAGTCCAACATTTCCATTCAAGACCCATTCACAACATGATTATGGTTATCTTTGATTTTTGTATCTCTGCATACATTGGACAATACCCATCTTTATGTGTCATAATCCTAACCTTAAATATTTTCAGATCTTCATAACCCTTTTCTTGACATCTAGTCACAAAAATGTCAAACTTCCGAGAGTTCTTTTGCCTGACTATGCAATACGTGCCCTTAGGTGGCCTTGCATAAATAGTCTACATAACGGACCTGTCAGCCAAAAGATACTATTATTTGACTATGCAGCCAATTACCTTAGGTGGCCCTGCATAATTCAACCCCCTAACGGGTTTGTTAAATAGTGGTAACTTCATTCTTGGGGAGAAATCCTTGTTTGTCCTTATTTGTCTTAAATGACAGTATGTAGGGATCCTCAAAAATATCCATCCTTAACATATTTGTCCCATATCCTTTTCATGACCTGAAAGTATTCAAGTCTATGGTTTATATTCTTCTTCCCTACGTTTGGGTCAGACCTTCGTAGGAGTGATATCCATCCAGTTCTTCGATAATATTGTTTGGAAATATCTTCTCCATATTCAAGTACCTCTTTCCATACAACAAACTCTATACTTTGGAAATTTTGAATCTCCATAAACTTTCACTGGCTTTTAGCACTAGGAAAGTAAATTTCTGAGAGTTATTTTTCTTGACTATGCAGCATGTGCCCTTAGGTGGTCTTGCATAAGTAGTCTACATAACGGACCTGTCAGCCAAAAGATTCTATTTATTTGACTATGCAGCCAATGCCCTTATGTGGCCCTGCATAATTCAACCCCCTAACGGGTTTGTTAAATAATGGTAACTTCATTCTTGGGAACTACTTATTTTAATGCCTTTTAGCTCTTTTTCATATCATTCCTCATATTAAAATATTCTTAAGTCATAGTTTACATATTTTCCCTCATACTTGAGTATGGTAATATGTTTTTAGATGAATTTTCAAGGAATTGAGTCAATTCTAATTCATTCGGTCAAAGCTATTTCGACCTTAAACATTTGCCTCTTTATGTCTGACATGCATGACTTTAAACTTCCCACAAAAGACAAAGGAACTCTAAATAAAAGTCAAGTTCCATCTCACTAAACATATATTTTGTATGATTTAGGTAATATTGAGCAATTAAAAGATTCAAAGTTTATAGGGTTATTTATAATAATCCTAGTAAAAATCAAACTATACTTACTAGGCCCATTGGCTTAGGTAAAATCTAAAGCAGATAGAAAAAGAGAATGCAGGTACAAATGATTGAAGGTGAAATTGTTTTTCATTGATGCACAAGAGTTAGAAGGACATCCACATACTAGAGTCTCTTATATTTTTTAGGAATTACAAAAGACTTTCAACATAACTCTTCATTTGATTTATGAAATCTCGAGCTTCGTCAGCAGCCACCAGGAATTCATTCATTCAACTGGATACCATAAGAGATGCAGTGATACCAGCTCTTCTTGGAACAATTGTAAAAGAATGTTCTTGAGTACGGTTTGAGAAAATTTTCTGCTGATCAAATAGTGACTCTGTTTCTATCCAAGAGACTTGGAAGATGGATATATGGATTTGAAAATGAAGCATTTGAAGTAAAGATCCATTTGGAGAAAGTACACTTTTTAGATATTGCTCTAATGCCATGTTTGTCTTCTCTCCACCAACTGGCAGTGAAAAAAATTTCAGCCCATGGGTTTTCTATTTTCATATCTGCAAGGAAATGGCATGCAGGAAAAATTTGAAAGTTCATGCTAATGTTGTAGATCTTAATGCACAACATAACCAAAATAGAGGAGTAGCAGTGCCGCTGCATCTTAGGCATATAGTTCTTTGCATCTAGAACATTGACTCCTTGCAGATGACCATGACCATATAGAGGCAGGTAGATGCTCTATGGGAAATCATGCTGATATTTCTTCAAGTCTGGGAGAGTGTTATCATAGATATCATAGTAATTGTGGCCAATGATGTTCATCATATCATCAATCCACTTGCTATCCAGTTCATCAGCTATTCCGGTTCTAAGATCCATTGATTCTTCACAAAAGTTGAATAAATTAACTCTTAAGTAAGTTTATTTTTCATAAAATTTGTGAAATAATTTCAGAAAAATGGCAAAGGCATTAAGGCGTGCAAGTCTAAACTTGGCATGAAAGTATGGATGTTTTGCGCAAGTGTTAATCTGCTGCACAAGTTTTTGATGCACAAGTATCACCGCGCAAGTCCTATTACCTTGATAGCAGCGCGACAGCGAAGAAATAGCAGAAACAGAGCAACTTGCGCAGCGAAGGGGACCTGCGCGGCGAGAGCTCGAAAATCCGGAAATCAGATGCTATGCACAGAAAATGACCGCATATTTATAGGCCAGACTTCCCACCTGCGCGCCTACATCCCGTGCGCTCGAGCCCTACGCGACGCGCACCTGTGCGATGACATCTGCGTGACTTGGACCTATGCGCCTATTTCCCTTTGGTTTTCTTCTTTTCCTCAGAGTCACATCCTTATTCTTTCAGATCCAACTCTGAGGGGGGACTTTTTTTATGCTACTTTTCATCACATTGTCTAAAAGAATGGAAATGGAAATACCTTAATCCAAAGTGACTCATCCTTTGAAGAAACATCAAAAATCGACAAAGGGATGAACAAGGAGAATAATGCACATGTTCCGTACAAGTTCCCTCACTGTCGCGCAAGTATACTCCGCCCAATGGTCGCGTAAGTGACTTACGCGACCTAAAGGATAACCACCCGGGGTCTTCTCTAGCCTATAAATAGACCCTGTGGGCCCCCCATTGGAGAAGAAAATTTTCCAGAATTCAGATATAGAGCTCTGAACACCCAAGTCTCTTCTTCAGGTCTTCTTAACACTTCTAAGGTAATTCTTTACCTAGAATGGAAGGTCTAAACAAGAGGAGTAAGGTCTAAGTGTTAGAATTCACTAACACTTGCGCGCCTAAGGTGTTTTACCCTTAAGGGAAATGAACATACTTGCGCGCCGCCCTACTTCCTCACCAAAACTTGTGCACCTCTCTTCTGGGAGTACCTCAGGATAATTCTAAAGGCTTTGGTCAAGGATCGCCCAAGTGTTACCCTACTGGTTAACAATCGTGCAAGTACCCATGTGTCGTGCAGGTATACCTGCGCGACCAGGACTTGCGCACCCACACAGTACCTGCGCGCCTGCCAGGACTTGCGCGCCCTTGCCTTTTTGGGTGCCTTTCTTGCCTATTTAACCCCTCTTATACGATTCCACCTCTCCTATTCAAGATTCAGTCTTCAATACATTATTAAAATCCATTTATGGCATGATTTATTAATTTGACTTCCTTATCTGAAAGGAATTTTTTGGAATATCTCTCAAAACCTAGTGATTTATACATCTTTATGTCACTAAAGATTGAGATTTCATTCATTCAGCCTCATCCTTTAAGATGTGAGAACCCCTTAACCTGGGCCTCCTTTTTAGGATTAAGTCCTAGTCATAATTTCTATTAATTCTGTGCATCCTTCTTAGGAGTAATCCCCAATTCCCATAATCTAGTCATCCTTTTTTGGAGTAATCCCCAATCTTAAAATTCCCAAATCTGGGCATCCTCCTTAGGAGTAAGCCCCAACTATAATACTCTTAACTTGGGCCTCCTTTTCAGGAATAATCCCCAGTCATAATTCACAATTATGGGCATCCTCCTTAGGAGTAAGCCCCAAGTCCTCATTAACCTGGGCCTCCTTTTCAGGAGTAAGCCCTAGTCTCAAATATGGGCATCCTCCTTAGGAGTAATCCCTAAGTCCCTTAATTTTCTCTTAACCAGTCCTAATTTACTTTTGATCTAGATCTCCTTCTCAGGAGTAAATCCCAATCATAAGTCCCCTCCTAATTTGGGCCTCCTTTTCAGGAGTAATCCCCAAATTAGAGTATCCAAATCTCCATAAAGTACATATACCTTTATGGACCCTGTTCCTGGATTTCTTCCCTAAAGTAAATCCTAATATTCATCTATTTGGGCAGTGATACATACATAAGCCCCACATCATTTCTTATGATTGCATATTTCATGGCACAACTGTCTGGTTTTACCAATACCTCTTGTTTCTCACACCGAGCAAGACTCGCACGAGCTTAGAGTGTAAAAGTAATTATGACATCTTTCTTTGAGCCATCAATCATAAACATCATATTCCCTTACTCGAAATACGTGGGTTCTGATTCCTTTTCCAAAAAAAAGGATACGTAGGTTTCCCATCTGCGGGTACGATCCCAACTCTGAAATAATCAATGTCCTTCTGAATGACAATAAACTTCAAGTGCTCCACTGAGTGGCTTTAAAACCAGTATGGTCATCATAATGACCAAGAGACTTTTATATATCAAAGGATTCAATTGACTAAGAATCTCTAACAAATACAGATGATTCTCTATCAATGAAGAACCTCGAATACATATAAAATATTCTCTAAATTTCCTACATATCAATCATTGATTGTCAGATCTAAAGGAAAACTCATTTTATACTTGGTAATGTAATAAGGATTCATGAACATAACTTAAATCTATAAAGAGATTCTCAGAGTAGACAATAATTCCCCTCAAAAAGGTGTGATGAGTCCGACCTCCCATCCTCTCGACCAATGAAAATTCCTAATCCTCATCAGTTCATAACTAATGAGCGCCTACCTTTAGAAAGTAGGTTCAAATGAATATGGAATCATTGGATGTTTCCAGTTCTATGAACAAACCCGTTAGAAACTTCTTGGAATGTTTGAATCTTAAATCAATGAGATCATCCCCAATTCCAGAGGGAAATAGATATCTCTTCCTCAACTCGTAAGTGATAAATTCTATCGTGATCATTCAATAAATTTCATACTACCAATAACACACCCAATATAAACTACATGGCCATGACTTCAATTTCATTCTTTTTTTCCTTGATTCAAAGTAAACAATCAAATGGAATGCATTTTTAATGATATCAATTCAAGAGATGAATTCAAATTTCAATATATAGTAACAACCATTGGCACTCAAAACATATGGTATTCCTATTGGTGGGTCAGTCCTCATGATCTCCTCTACTTTAGATCATAAAGTGTGAACCTCATGAGAAGAAGTCTCAATTATTATGATCCCATAGAACTTGATAAACTAACATCACCTATGTCCCATCAGTATGATGTATCTATCTCATGGGACATATATTTAAGACTACTGTCATTGTATCTTGAGTCTCTCATTATAGTTTAGAACTGTTATAACCTTTTTATACAACATGTAATCTAAGGACAGTGCCACGTAAATAGTGAGAGTAAAAGTATCAAAACTATTATAGAAATAAAGGAAATGTGTATATATAAAATTTTATGTATGTAATGCTAATCAAAGTAAATATGAGAGTTGGGTCTAGGGTACCCACTCACAACACTTTCCACATCAACCAGCTACATCACCACTACAGCAAAATCCACACTTGATCACCCTAAAACCATCCACAAAAAACCAACCAAGACCACTATAACCATAAAAATAAATCTCAGGGAACAAAAGTAAACAAAAAAACACAAAAAATAATCACATCAACTATATCCCCCATAAGCATACTTTCATATTCATTTAACACATTATACATAAACAAAAAACAAAAAAAAAATCAATATTTTCTTAATCCCTAATTTGTTACCAAATTATCATGACTATCCCATTATGAAGGTGACATGGAATAACCATGTGATCAAGAAAAGGATATATGGTATCACATATCAATCAATAAGGCAGAAAAGCAATGGAAACAATATAGAAATCTCATAAAACATATATGAATCATCTTTCCCATTTTAATTTTATTTAGTCTAATTTATTATATTTATTAAGTTATTTAAACCATCCACTTAGTGAAATAAAAAACATTTTAATTCTACATTCACACATAAATAACAAAGGAAGAGTCTTGAATCTGATACCTAAGTTTAAACTTCAACATACACTGCATAAAAAATAGTGAGAGTATGGTAATAAAGCAACACCAAATTCATAAAGACACCCCTCAAAACCAATACACATTGAACCCCCATCAACCACTCAACCAAATAATTACTAACCCAAATAAATCTCACTTTCATAACCTTATAAAATATAGTAAATGAGAAGAAACAAAGGAAATATGGATAGAAAAACACCTCAGATCATAAGATCTCAACCATCTCAAGACAAGGACAAAAATCCACCAAGGAATGACCAAAGAGATCTAAAGAAAATTCAAAGGGTGATTAGAAGGAATAATATAGAAACTGAAAAGAACTTGAGGGGTAGTAAAATTTATATTAAAATTTGGAAAAAAAATAACCACAGTATGACAGGATTGGCCACGCCGCATGGGTGGCCCGATCCGAAATTCACAACATGGCCCTCCACAAATCTTGGGGAGTCAAACCTATTAATTTTGATGTAATAAAGGAAGGTAATGATGTAATTGGGATATTAATGACATTATTCTTGAATACTCGAGAATCACATAGCAATTCTAGGACCTGACTTCAAAACTCGATTGACCCCAAACACACATCACGACATAATTCCTCTCACTACAACCCATCGATCCTATAAATGGATTAACCATGAAAACCACATCCAATAATCCCATAACATAAACCAAAAGTTCAGGGTGTGATAAAACTCACATGGTATTAACCCATAACTCTTCATTCCATAAATGGCTTTATTCAGTTACTTAGAGAAACACCACAATCTCATAGACCATTCCATATACCACAACACATATCCTCACACAAGAACCCCACTAATCATAGAACAACACACCAGAATGTAATAACTCCTCTCTTCCATCCAACCGATCATGGTGAAACACCTATTGGTCATAAAACAATCCATGGTGACTATATAAAAATCATCTAGAACTGCACTCTTCTCCTCTAAAATCACCTTCTAACTTCCCCTCAAGAACCCCAACACCTAGAAAATAGAAAGTAAAGTTTTGAGACTTATAATGTATGATTTATTTCATGATTAATCATGATATTCAATACATATTATAAAATATTCCTTTAATAAATTATCAGAGTAAAATAATTATAAAAAATATCTGAAAATATTTCAGAAAAAATATAACCATGCCCATAACTTGAAATTTTATAATATAATAATTGTGTACCATGATTAAAATTATAGAAAATACAACACTGTTTTGATATAGACAATTCATGTTTTGTAATTTTACATGAAAGAAATATTTCCAATAAATGATAGGAAAATTTTAAATATTTCCATGAAGCTAAACATTGAGAGGACAATTGTGATGATAATATGTTTTGAAGACAAATTATAATAATGATTGAAACCTTGATGATTTTTTATATCAAATTTTGTGATTTAGATCATAAAAAATCATAAAGACAATGATAAATGAAAAAAATAAAACAAAACCCTAATAAAAAAAGGAATAGAGAGATGATAAGCAAAGAAGACCAATAATCCAATGATTAGAATCAGAGGCATATAATATATATTGAAAAATTAATGGCAATAATAATTCCCACCTATGGAAATATATCCCATGATAATAAACACCTATAAATTTTTTAACATCTATAATAATAATAATATATTATAACAATACATTTTTTAAAATATAAAATGAGAACAATGATTTAGAAAAAATAAAAATCATAAAAGGTAATAAAATTAGGGTCATCCCTAGGGTGATACCAATAAGTTTGGGGGCTTGTGAAGCTAAAAGGTTGAGGCAACAAGATGATGCCTCCCTCTTATCAAAACCCTAATAAACAAAAACTCACCATCACACTACATTTTATCTCTTCCATATCTAGTCCTCAACCTGATGATGAACCCAACCACCTCTCTCACAGACACCATCTCCCTGCTATGTTGCATCCCTCATCTCTCCCTCCCTATATACATTCATATGCCTATCACATCATCATTGATGTTGCCTCCCCACCTTGTATCATCCTACCCCTTAAAATTATAGAATCTCGTTTCTATGAAAAGGTAAAAAATGATAAATCTCATGTTTTATTATCATTAATCACCCGTATTTTTTGTTATTTGGTTGTTTTTATAGTATTGATGAATTTAAAACTCAATTATTGATTTACCTAAAAACGTTGTTATGTATATTTTCAATTTTTCAATTAATTAAAATTTTCGAATTCACATGTCTTATATCTTGAGATATTTTGGGTTTTTTATTGAAACATTTTTAATTTTTCTTTAATTTGAGATTCAATTTTAGAGTCTAATTTGACACTTCATCATTGGTATTACTCATATTGATTAGTATTTGTGTATCTCAATACCAAATGAATCTAATTTAGCACTGATGTATTGGTTTTTCATTGTTTTTCTTAAGCCCCTCACCTCTATAGGGTTTTTGATGTAATAAATATATACAAACCTATAATATGGTTTTAGCTAAGTTTTCTTGTCTTAATGTTTATATCATGTGAAAGGGTGACATTTTCAATACTAATTATTTTTTAATGTTTTTTAAAATGTAATGTTTTTTATATTAATATGTATATTATTACATAAAAGGGAAACATTTTCAAGATTAACCTAGTTTGATATAAAATGATATCATTTATTTGTATTGGAGGAGCTTTGATAAGTAGTCTTAGTGGTGATATGTGCGTAAACACAAACAAAAGGGGTGTAACTTCTTCCCTGAAAATTTTTATCATATAAAGGGAAAAATCCCAAAATAGGTAGATTGGGAAACTATTTCTCAATCTACCAATGAGGGTGGTTTCACTTTCTAATAGAAGGGTTTAAATTATCTTGGACAACACTTTATTTGAAATCACTTTAAAGAAGGCCATGCCCCAGACAACTCCCTACCTTCTATTTAAAAAAATGTTTTTTTTGTTTATATGTATGTATGTAAACAAAAAAATTAAACATGATTTAACTATTTTTATTAATTAAAGTATTTTGAGAATATTATATAAAAATCTCACTCAAGTTTCCCATTTATAAGGGTGCTCTCCTTGACAGCTTTTTTAGCTTTTCGATGTGGGATTTAGACACTACTTTTCCAGAATTCAATGAATAATGTATTATTTATGATAACACATTAATGATAATAACTGATTAATTATAACATATTTCTAATAAATAATCATTATTTAATAATGTAATAAATAGTAACTAATAAATTCATAATAATGGTTATTAATAATGTCATTAATGTTGTTAGAGCTATAATTAATAAAAAAATATGTTTAAATAATTAAATTAATAATTAAAATATATTTTAAAAAAATTAATAAAGGATATAAATAATATAATTGTTTTAATATTTAAAAATAAGTATTAATAATTAATAATCTAATTAATATTAATTATATTATTATTATTTTAGTTAAAAATATTAATAATAATATTATTATTAATTATTATTAAACAACAATGTTTTGTGTCATGTAAATTATTTTTTTATATTTATGAATATTATTGTTATTATTATTAATTAAAAATAGTTATAAATGCATGTAAATACAAGGAAAATACATGCAGTTGGGGCCTTGAACATGGATAATAAAGTCATGATAACAAAGTCATGATAATAAAATCATGATTAACAAAGACGTGGTAATAAAGTCATGACCCACAAGTCCTGGGATCAAAAAATAAAAGATAATAAATTCATGATAATTATTAAATTTTAATAAAGATGATATATTATTATTAATATAATAATGGTAATTATTAAAAGATAATAATATAATGAAAATAATAAAGTCATGATAACTATTAATAAACTCATGATAATAAAGTCATGATAATCAAGTCATGATAATTATCTTTTATAAAAGTCATGATAATATTATTATTATTATTATTTCAGAATAATATTAATATTAATAATAATAATGATGATGATGTAAATAATAGTGTGATTATTAAATATTGTTAATTATTAATATAATATTATTAATTACGACTTTATTAATAATGATAAAATTAATTATTATTTTTATTAAATATAAAATATTAATTTTTTAATTAATTAATTGATTATATTATTATTTTTAAGTCATATATTATTATTGATAATTGATATTATCTATTTATTATTTTTATAAAATTATTTTTATTTTCAGTTATTTTGTATGTCTAAAGTGTATGTCTTAAATTTCATTTAGAATCTATTTATAATATATATTTTATAAGTTTTTAAAGTCACATACTTCTTTTAAAGTCTAAATGATATGTTTTGAAACAAAAATGTTTTGTGTCATTTATATAATTTTTTGTTTTATATTTTGATGAAAATATTTTTATTTTTAATTATTTTTTATGTGTTTAGTCTATTTTTATATTTATACTCTTTCAAAGTCACCTACTTAAAACAAAACAAAACTTATTAAGTTTCAAGTAGTTAACTATGAAATATTATAAAATATAAACTATAAGTACAATCTAAATGAAATTTAAAACATAGAAAAAACATAAAAAAAATATTTAAAAAACTAATTTTTAAAATTTAATAAGCAAAAAATAATTTATATGACACCAACATTATTGATTAAAAACATTACATTTACACTTTAAATAATTTATGTGCATAATTATTATTAAGTATGACATTATTAATTACATTGATATTGTAATTATTATAATTATTTATTAACATAATTAATATTTTTTAATAATTTAATTAATAATATTTAATAATAATAACATAATTAATAAATATTAATAGTATAATTAATTATCAATTATTAACATAAATAATTATTTGATTTTTTTGTTTTTTGTTTTTTATAAAATTATTTTTATTATAAATTATTTTTTATGCCTCCAGTCAATGTTTTAAATTTCATTCAGATTGTATTTATACTTTATATTTTATAAGCTTTCTAAGCCACTCACTTTAAAAAAAATTGTATAAATATTATGATTTTAAACAACATTTCTTTATGTTATTTGAATATTTTGTGTTTATTTATTTTATGAAATTATTTTTATTTTCAATTGTTTTTTATGTTCATAGTAAATGGTTAAAAATTTATATAGATTAGATTAATATTTTATATTTTATAAGCTTTCAAAGTTTCATACTTGAAACATTATTATGTTTCAAGTATGTGAATTCAAAATATTATAAATTTTAAAATAGAAATGCATTATAAATGAAACTTGTGAAATTGAAAAAATACATAGAAAATAACTAAAAATTAAAATATTTTTTAAAAATATTTAATAAAAAATAAATAGTATAAAAAATGTTGTCTCAAAACATATCATTCTACTCTAAATAATCATTTAAGAGAATTTGAAAAATTATTAAACATAAACTTTATAAACCATTTTTTTATTGAATATTTTATTTATAATTAGTTATATAATTCCCCCACATTGATATTTATTTGAGGATTTTGTGGAACTATGTGTTTTGAGCTTGAATTGTAAAATTCTAGGAAAATTCTATTTTCGTCTTTTAATTTCACTCTAGTAATTTTTTCATAACATTTTCTATGTATAGAATTTTGACTTAAAAGTTTATATATGTATTATAAATTAATTTTTATACATTTTTAATTTATACTTTGCAAGTTTAATCCTTCATTTGAAGGTCAGAAAATGGCCATTAATGTAGATTTGGAACGCATTCGACAAAATTGACCTTGCTTCACCATTTAGGCCATAAATTTTTTATAAATGTATGGAATATTGGGATGAAATTTTTCCAGATGTTATAGGACTCAATTCCATGCATTTAATTCAACTATAATCACACCTAGTTTTCATGGGTGCTCATTTGAAAATGTGGATCAGGGAGGAGTAAATTTTGGAGGCAGAATTCTTTATGTTACCTTGTTGACATTTCAAACCCTAACCCTCCCACACTCTTTTTAAATGATATTTTCAGACTTTAGGTGGTTTAGTTTTGGATTTGGGGAGGTGTGACCTAATTTATTAGTTATATTCCACCTATTTAACCATTTTTAATAAGGAAGTATTTGTATAATTACCTCTTCTAAGAAGGAGCTCTTTTTCTTCTACTACTTTGTGTTTCTTATTGTTTTTGTTTATAGTCTCTTTGAATGTTTAATAGAACTTCTATGTTCCTCACTTTTCCCCCTTTTTGGTGTTGTAATATAATATTATAGATGATATTGGGTTATACTCATTCAAACCTTTGTTTATTCATATCGTCTCCATGATGAAAAATCCATCCATATGAGCATAATTATTTTTGTGGTTGATCTAATTCTTACCTCCTTTAAATTTTTTCAATCTATGCAATCACTAAAATTCATAAAAATATTGTTAATTAAATAATTTTTTAAAGTATTAAGCACTTGAAAAAATCACACATTTTAGGTGAGACCAAGTATGTGTGATTTATGAGAGTAATACTTTATTTGTAAATTTCAATCAATTTTGGATTGATTCATAGGGTTTAAATCTAATCCCCAAACTCAAATAATTATCATTTACATAGTGGAGGTATTATACTAATTGTCCACTAATCATAATTTTTCTTTGGCGCTATAATCAAAATAGGGTATTGTGATTGGAAATCCCTGTAATATCCTAGATTTTCTATGTATTATGTTGAAATATTACATGTAATTAATTCAAGACCAGGTGCTAAGACGACATGTGATTTTGAGGCCTAGGGTGCCCGAAATAAATGTTTGAAATATATTAAATTATTAAATACTATGTGTGCGTAGTTTTTCTAAAAAAGTATAATAACTTCTAAACAGGTGCCCATATTAGAAATACTAGGTCACCATTGTGTTTATAGCAGTGGCCTTACCCTAGGCGAGGCCTAACATCGGCTGGCATAGGTCGGCTATGAAAAATATTTTTTGGATTTTTTAATGAATAAAATAAATTGAAATTTTATTTTATTTTTTTATGTTTCATCGATACAGTGATGGTTTATTTTAAATAAACCTAGAGGTAGGTATCTAGGGTTAATCTCATAACCAAATAATTCCCTATAAGATTTGGAGAGAAACCCTAGAGAATTATCTCGGTGGCGAACGACGATGGAACCTTGGATTGAAGATCAACGGATGTTGTTCTTGACAGATCTCCCCAATAGTGACGATGCATCAACTGATCATCTTAATCGATCTATCCAAATCAAAGGTAGGGAATTTTTATTTCAATTTATTCTTTTCCCCCATTCTTAAAATCAACGATGAACACAGATCAACCAACGAACAGGTTAACCCGTTTTTTGATCGATCTTGCGGGGTGGGCTTGATTATAGGAATTATCGGGGTTGATTATTATTTGTTTTATCTCTCTGATCATTCTTATGGGAACATATTGAGGCTGGAATGAACAATGGTTGAGGTTCATTACTCAATTTTGTTCCATGTAATTTCTTTCCTCTATTTTCCCCACGCATTTTTTGTTCTTCATGGGGTTATGAATGAATGATTGTTGCACCTTCGTTTCTTAGCATGAAGATCCATTTCTTATTAAATAGGTGTGGTGGTGATAGATATGGATGAATTGAAGTGATTTAGGAGTTACCTCTTTTTTGATGGTTTTCTTTGAATGATTTTAAATTTGTTTCCTGAGCTGATTGAAGGCCCGAAGCACCACAAATCGGTTTTATGGTGAAGAAATGAGCCAGAATCCTGAGTTTTAGAGTGAACAGAACATGGAATAAAATCCCAAAGGGTTGGACAAGGAACTTGTAGGAAGAACAAGAAGTTCTGAAAATTACAGAACACACGCCGTGTAGTATGGGATACACGGAATGTGTTCATCGATGAACCACTCAACGTGTACTTTGGGAGTACACGGGCACGATTGGAGTACAAAGGTTTCCTACACAGTGTGTACTTCAACACACAGACATACCTAGACCGAATACATAGGTTACCCCATGTACTGGTACATGGGAAGGTGAACACATGTTGACGTCATGTACTGGAACACAGCCAGGATACACGGGCAGACCTCAGATGGAAGGGAACGACGTGTAATCCTTTTTACACGTCGTGTACTTTATCTTTACACAAAATGTTCTTTTGAAAAGGGTTTTTGTACATGGGCAGTACCTAGGGTCAAGGGAAACAGTGTGTGAACCAACTACATGCCATGTACCCCCTTTATATATGGCTTCAACCACTTATCCACCATATCTTGGATAGGTTTTATTAAGGGTATGTTCTCATATCCTTCCCATGAAGGTTAGTTGGTATCGCTTCCTACTCATAGGAGTATGATCCCTTCAACAAGAAATTCCTGGATGTAGTTTTTGGATTCCCCTCCAAGAGGCTTGGAGCAGGATCCTTTATTCATTCTTCATGCCCTAGGTAGAGTTCTTAGTATTAACATGACCAACACTATATGGGCGTTGATCCTCTACTTATCGGGTAAATCTATATGGAGTTGTTGGTATCACCCCATGGCTCTGGCTATGATACTCATATATTGTATCATATCTCACTCTTCTGATTTATCCGTGTATCTCTCTCATGAAGGTTTCCAATAAACATTACTTCTCAAATGGATGACATCGGTGCTATCAGACTCAGGATTATGTTATCCCGGATGAGTGCTTCATGTAATCTTCAGACCGAGTCCCTAGTTTGGGTATGCGGTAGTTGAGACTTACCTCTAGACTTCATGTCTTAGCTTGAGCACATATGGTTATCCTTGTTATATGTATTGTAGACATATATTGTGTAGAGCTGATTGTACCTCTCTCTTTGTGCATTTCATTGTGGTTTCGGGGTTTCCTACTGAGTATTGTTATACTCACCCATGCATGGTTCTTTCCCACACATGTTACGTATTGTGCAGACGAGTAACCTTTTTATGAAGTCAAGGGTGGACTAGGGTCGGACAAAGCTTTTTGAGTTCAAAAAGGCCTAGGTGTTCCTATGGCTTTGAGCAGCAGTCCCAGTACCTATTTGTTTACAGGTTGGACATTGTAGTTTATAGACTCTTTCTTTTTAGTGGGCCTATATTTTGGCCCAATTTACTTTGATGCACTTTAATTTTCTATCATACTCTATTGGTTAGGATAGTAGTATACATGCATTGTTTTCTTAGCAGTTTTTACATTTTATAATTTTGTGGGATTGGAGATGTCTGTTTGTATATAGGTACATAAGCAATGCCTCCCATATCAATGATATGGCTACTCGGTGCTAGTCACTATCCCTTGGCCTATTGGATTTGGGCTTGGGGAGTCACGGCATGGGCCCCACTAGGACAGTTCATGACAGAGTGGCATCAGAGGTGGTTAGTTCTACCTTAAGAATAGAGATTCTATGAGATTGGTTTGAGGTAATAGTGTTAAGTGTTTCGATTTTAGATTTTAGGTTAGGGACTCTAGTATTGGTGAGGACAGCCAACATATCCATACATGAGAACTTTGATAACCTACTCTTTGACTCGGTACATGAGAACATTGGTTGTAGGGTAAAAATAATGGTACATGGATCATATAGGAATGGGTTGTGGTTTCCATGTCCTTCTTGAGTATTCTCTCCATATATATTCATTGACCGTGGTACATCTTGTTTTCTTACATGATGCATATGCGATGCATACCAACTAGGACTCAGCAGCTTGATCACAAGGATGACCTTCTCAATGAAGAGGCTTCAATACTGGGGCCAATTCCCCAGATGTTTCCTCTAGGTGATGTACCATCTATACCACCGCCAGTGGAGCAACATGTGGTACCTGCAATACCAGTAGATAAGGAGTGCATGCTGAGAATGCTCCATGAGTTTTAGAGATAGAGACCCCCAGGTTCAAAGGAAAGCCCAACCCTCAAGCGGCTGAGGACTTTCTTGAGGTGGTGACTAGATTTTCCCATCTAGTCAGGACACCAGTAGACCAGATGGTGATCTCGACGGTGAGACTTCTTCATGGTTCAGAAGGGAGATGGTGGATTTTGGCCACACAGACTCACAACGAGGTGACTCTTTCATGGAAAAAGTTTGAGTGTCTCTTTAGAGAGGAGTTCTCACCAATTATACTAACAATATTGTGTATAAATAAGCTTCTTCAGCTCTATAAAGGTATCTTGATGATGGATAACTATTCATAGAGGTTCACTAACCTTTCCAGGTACTCAAATATAGTCAGATATTAGTACTTTAGGGCTCAGACCTTTGAGAAAGGTATGCGTAGAGACATCCAAGCCAGCATTATACCGCTATGCATTCTGAATTATTTTAGAGTGCTCAAGCAAGATTTGGTGGTTGAAAGATTCTTGGGTGAGCAGATGCATCCAGTGATAGTCAGCAGCAGGAAGGCCGGTGCAGAGACCTCAGCAGTGTGAAGCCAACATCATATTCAGGTATCTAGATGTAGGAGACATTTCAAGAGGTCTCGGGATAGGGTATCTACAGTTAAGGTCTCTCAGGATGGTTCTAGTTATCTTAGGAAGAGGCGATTCTACACATGTGATGGTAGGGGACATCTCACTCGATATTGTCTAACCCGTCGAGATACTAACAAGGAGGTGGTGGATGGACCACTGAGGCAGAGGCAACGACAGGAGAAGGTAGATCCATTGGGTGGAGAACATATCATAGGAGTAGGGAGATCTATAGGAGGTCGAAGGAATTTTGACATGTTACCACCACCACCCCCAGGAGGTCCACATTAGGCTCAAGGAGCTGGATGACAGGGGCGGGGATAGATGTATTCAGTCAAGGCATATAATACAAGGGATTTAGGTATAATTCGAGGTATGATCTATGTCTTTTCTATTTTATCTACCATACTGATAGACACAGGTTCCATTCCTTACTTTCTTGCTATATACCTTGTATGAGACCTTGAGATTCCGGTAAAACCATTGACTCGACCCATACTCTTGATGACACCTATGGGATGAGACTTGATTATCACACACTTATGTCGATGGTGTTACCTGACCCTTGGAGGTATGAATTTTGATTGGAACCTCTTAGTGGAAGCGTTCAGGCCTTAAAACATCATTATTGATATGGGTTAGTTATCCACAGTCATGCCTAGATTGACTATTTTAGGAAAAGGGTGTGGTGTGTCTGTAGTGATATAATCAGGTTTTCCTTTTTTTACAAAAGGGAAACCCAGGCAGCATAGAATAGACTCATGCATAGGAGGGTGCAACCGATTACTCATGATTTAGCTAGCTTGACCCTCGAAGAAGTAGACATTATGAGTTTTTAGTTCCCAGAAATGGTGTTGGAGTGTGAGGATGTCTTTCTAGAAGGTGTTCTAGGTTTACCTCCCCACTGGGAGATAGACTTCTACATCAACTTACACCCAGGGATAGCACCGATATCAGCACTAGTATATCGGATGGCTCCCTCAGAGAATCATGAGCTAAGGGTGTAGTTGGAGGACTTATAGAGGAATGGCTTCATGAGACCTAGTGTTTCACCATAGGCGGCCCCAGTTTTGTTTTCCAAAAAGGAAGACGGGGGGATTTAGGTTGTGTGTGGACTAACAGAGCTTAAACCAGGTGACCGTAAAAAAACACCTATCCACTATCAAGGATTGATGACCTCTTCGATCAGTTTAGAGGGGAATAATTCTTCTTGAAGGTTGACCTTTGATAAGGTTATCACCAGTTGCGATTACAGGATGAGGATATACCAAATATAGATTTCAGATGTCTCTATGGTCACTATGAGTACTTGGTGATTCCCTTTGGCATGACGAATGCCCCTAAAGTGTTCATGAAACTCATAAATGGGATCTTTCAACCTTACTTAGACCAGTTTTTGGTAGTCTTCATCGATGATATCCTTGTGTAATTAGCGTTTGAGGAGGAGAACACAAGACACCTAAGGATGGTTTTGGACGTACTCCAAGAGAACCAGCTTTATGTGAAACTCTTGAAGTGCCAGTTCAAGATTCAAGTGGTCCACTTTCTAGGACACATTATCTCAATGGATAGATTGGCAGTTTACTCGACCAATGTGTAGGAATTGTTAACATGGAACCACCTAGGAGTGTGATGGAGGTGCAAAACTTCCTTGGGATAGTAGTCTATTACTGGATATTTATACCTGATTTCTCCAAGATACCAGCACTTATGATAGCTTTGACTCAAAAGGGACAACCTTACGTGTGGACAAAGAAGTGATAAAAATCTTTCTAGTAGTTGAGGTAGAGTTTGACGAGTGCTCTGATCTTGATATTTCCAAAAGATATTGTTGAGTATGTAGTGTTCTGCAATGCATCAGGGACCATAATTGGTTGTCCTCATGCAGATACAAGTGGTGATTGCCTATGGTTTATGCCAGTTGAGGCCACATGATCAAAACTACATGACCCATGATCTTGAGTTGGTAATGGTATTCTTCGTATTAAATATGTGGTGACACTACCTGATGGGTGAGTGGTTTATCGTCTACTCTGATCACAAGAGTCTCAAGTATATCTTATCTCAAAAGGATCTGAACTTGATATAGAGGCAATGTATATAGTTCCACCAGGACTATAACTTTGATATTATTTATACTCCTAGGAAGGGGAACATGGTGGAATATGATCTCAATAGGATGTCTAGTTTATAGTTATTGAATGAGGTGTTGGATAAGTTGGCCTGATTATATTTATCCTTTATAGATGGATATGGAGAAGCTTACCTCCAATCAATGGTTGTCACCCATCCACTCTTACAGCAAGTTAGTGAAGCACATATTGGGGATACTGACTGTGAGACCCTACATGATCATATTTTCATAGGACATGCACCTAATGGATATTCACAAGGTGGGGAGCACATCATACTTTTAATAGGATACACAGTTGTACTAGTGGTGTTGCAAGAGGAGGTTCTATGGGAGTTTTATATTTACCCTTTGGAGGTATATCCTCATGTGGTGAAGATATACCAGGACCTTCGACATCAATTTTAGTGGACAGGGATGAAGAAGGTAGTGGCAGAGTTTGTTTCTCGATGCCTTACTTATTATCAAGTGAAGGATGATCACCAGGTTCCAAAGGTCTTAGATCAACCCCTTGAGGTGTTGGAATGTAAGTGGGATGGAATATTGATGAACCTTATGATAGGTTTACCAAGTACGTCCATGGGTCATGCTGCAATCTGGGTGATCATTGACTACTCACCAAGTCATCCCACTTCCCATTTATCTGAGAGAAGAGTTCAATATAGAGCTTGGGATGCCTCTATATTTAGGATATAGTTCTACTACATGGAGTTCCATCGAGGATTGTTTCATACTGTGATACTTGTTTTACATCCCATTTTTTAAGGGATTACAAGATGCATTTGGTACCCAGTTACGCTTTAGTATAGTATTTCATCCATAGACGGATATATAGACAGAGCAGACCATTCAGGTTCTAGAGGACATGATGTGAGCTTTCATCTTGGACTTTAGTCATAGATGGGAGTATCAACTACCACTGGTGGAGTTTGCATAAAAAATATCTACCATTCCACCATTGGTATGGAACCATTCAAGGCCTTCTACAGATGACCCTTCCGGTCACCACTTTGCTGAAATGACCTAGGAGAGTCATCACTCATGGGCCCAGAGTTGGTGTGAGCTACTACGAAGAAGGTCCAGATCATCTAGGAGTGGATGAAGACTATAAAGAGCCATCAGAAGTCATATGCTAATAAATTGTAGAGGCCCTTGGAGTTTGAGGAAGGATACAATGTTTTCCTTCAGGTCTCACCTCAACGCAGATTATTGAGATTTTGATGGGTTGGAAATATATCTCTAATATTCATCATCCCTTTCCAGATACTACGTAGCATTGGTGTGGTGGTGTACCACTTGGATCTACCCCCACAGTTAGACTGGGTACATGATGTCTTCCATGTGTCACAGCTGAGGTGGTATGTGCATGACCCATCGCACTTCATCAACTGGGGAGATCTAGACATCAAGGATGGAGAAATTTTTGTAGATCACCCGGTGGAGATCGAGGATTGGAAGTATAGGATCCTACATGGGATATTTATTCCCTTAGTGCGTGTCTAGTGGTAGTATGGGAATCTTCAGGATAAAACATTGGAGCAGGAGGCTCAGATTCATGCACAGTACCCACATCTTTTTTATTAGCTTTGTTTTTGACTTCTCAGGGACGTAAATCCCTAAGGTGGGGAGAATGTAATGTCCCGTATTTTCAGTGAACTATTTTTAAATATTATATGGAATTAATTAGAGACCAAGCACTGAGATGGAATGCAATTATGAGTCCTATGGTGCTCATAATAAATGTTTCAAATATATTAAAATATTAAATAGCATGGGGGAATATTTTTCGTGAAAAAGTTTAATAACCTCTAAATGGGTGTCTAGATTAGAAATATGAGGGAATTATTGCATTCAGAGCAGTGGATTTACCCTAGGTGATGCCTAACATTGGATGGGGCGGGTTGTCTATGGAAATTATTTTTCAGCGTTTTTAATGAATAAAATAAATTAAAATTTTATTTTATTTTATTTCTTTATTTTTCTTTAACAAATAAATGGTTTATTTTAAATAAACCTAGAGGAAGGGATCCAAGGTTGAGCTCATAACCCTAGAATTCCCTGGAATCTCTTTAGAGAATCCCTGAAGAATTATCTCAGCAGAGAACAATGATGGAACCTTAGATTGAAGATATATGGACGCATTTCTTGATGAATCTCGCCAATGGAGATAACGCAACAATTGATCTTCTTCAGCAATTGATCCAAATCAAAGGTAGGGGTTGTTATTTCAATTAATTAGTTTCCCCATTATTAAATTTAATGATGAACACAGATCAACCAACAAACAAGATGACATGTGGTTCGATCGATCTTGCAAGATGGGATTGATTGTAGGAATTATTAGGGTTGATTATTATTTGATTTAGTTTTTTATTGTTCTTATGGGAATAAATCGAGGCTAAAATGAACAACATTTGAGGTTCCTTCCTCGAGTTTTTTCTATGTGATTTTTCTCCCCTGTTTTACTCGTGCGTTATTCATTCTTCCTAGGGTTATGAAAGAATGATCATTGCACCTCTGTTTCTTAGAAAAATGATCTGAAATAAGATATATGACACCAGGACATCCTATAGGAGGTGCAGCAGTGATGGTGACGAATGAATATAAGTGATTCAGGAGTTATTGCTTTTTTAATGGTTTTCTTCTAATGATTTCAAAGTTGTTTCCCAAGCCGATTGAAGGCCTGAAACACCCCAAATCAGTGTTAGGGTGATAAAATGAGCCAAAATAATGAGTTTCAGGGCAAAAGGACCTTTAAATTAAATCCTATAGGCTTGGGAAAGGCACTCAGAAGAAGAACGAGAAGTTCTGGAAATTCCAAAACACACGACGTGTAGTATGGGATAAACAGTGTGTGTTCATCGATGAACCACTTGGTATGTACTCCAGGAGTACACAAGCATGGTTGGAGTACATGGGTTACCTACAAAGCATGTACTCCACCACACAGCCAGACCCAGACTGGATACATGAGTTACCCCATATACTGGTACATGGGCAGGATAACACGGGTTGACATTGTGTATAGGCACATGGTCGGGATACATGGGAAGACCCTGGATGGAAGATTAAGGCATGTAATACTTTCTACATGTCATGCACTCTCTATTTACATGACATGTTCTTTTGACATGGTTCGTTGTACAAGGGCAGTACATGGGGTCAAGGGACACAGTGTGTGAACCTACTACACACCGTGTACCCCCTTTCTATATGGATTGATCAACTTGTCCACTACATCTTGTATAGGTTTCATTAAGGTTTTGTTCTCGTATCCTTCCCTTGAAGGTTAGTTGGTATCGTTTCCTACTCATAGGAGTATGATCCCTTCAATGGGACCTTTATGGATATATTTTTTGGAATCCCCTCTGAGAGGCCCGAATCAGGATCCTCTATTCATTATGTGTGCCCTATGTAGAGTTCTTGGTATTAACGTGACCAACACTATGCGGTCACTGGTCCTATACTTAGCGGGTTAATCTAGACAGAGTTTTGGTATCACCCCATGGCCCTGGTTGTGATCCTCATCTGTTATATTGTATCCTCTCTTTAGATCTATCTGTATATCTCTTCCATGATGGTTTCTGATGAACAGTACTTCTCAGATAGACGTCATTGGTGCTATCAGACTCAGGAGTGTGTTATCCCAAATGAGTGCTTTGTGGAATCTCTATATTTAGTCCCTAGTGTGAGTATGTGGTAGTTGCGACTTACCTCTAGACTTTGTGTCTTGTCTTAAGTATATCTTTATATCCTTTTTATATGTTTTGTAGACATATACTATGTAGAGATGACTATACCTCTCTCTTTGTGTATTGCTTTTTGGTTTCGGGGTGTCCTATTGAGTATTGTTATACACACCCCTACATGGTTTTTTCCCACACATGTCATGTCTTGTGCAGATGAGGGACCTTTTAATGGATTCAAGAGCATACCAGAACCGCACATAGCTTTTTGACTTCAGATAGGTCGAGGTGTTTCTATGGCTTCGAGTAGTAGTCCCAGTACCTATTTGTTTACAGGTTGGACATTGTAGTTTATAGACACTTTCTTATTGGTGGGATTGTATTATGGTCCTGTTTACTTTACTGCACTTTAATTTCCTATTGTAATCTGTTGGTTGGGATAGTGGTATGTATGAATTGTTTTCTTAGTGGTTTTAACATTTCATCATTTTATGGGATTTGAGATGTGTGTGTGCATACATGTACATAGGCAATGTCTCCCATGTTAGTGATATGCCTACTCAATGTTAGTCACCTACCTCTAGCCTATTGGAGGTGGGCTTGGGGATTCCCACTACGGGCCCTACTAGGACAGGTTGTGAAAATTCTAAATATGGCTTAACGTTCATTTATTCCAATCCTAATGGTCACATTTTCTTCTAAGGGGTTTGGTGGTTAAAAAATTGTGGAATTATATTTGAATGGATTGAAACATAAAGGATAATGATAAATTACTAATGAAGGAGTCGATTAGATTAATCAAAATAATTTATATTGGTGTTTAAAAAGTAATTTTCTTCTTACTCACTTAATTTTGCTCGAAAATCACTCAACACCACCCCAGCACCAGTTCCATTTTTCATTTATTTTCTATTTTTTTCAAACCTATTAGGGGCTATTTAATTCACTTCATCCTCAAGATAGATGACTCAGGTCAGCCCCTATGTAATACTTTGTTAAAATAATAAATATTTTGAGAGCATATGTGACAACGCTCATCATATAAATCCAATATATATAAAATTTGAAACATTGAATAAAAAAATAAAATTTAATTTGAAATAAAAAAATCATAAAAATAATAAACAAAAAAATTAAATGAGATAAGATAATGTTTTTTCAAAACCTTACATTTATACTCTAATTTTTTTCAAGTGGATGACTCTGAGATCTTATAAAATATAAATTTTATACATAATCTAAATGAAATTGAAAACATTGACTGTACATATAAACAATAATTGAAAATAAAAAAAAATATAAAAACAATAAAAAAAATAGTTTAAATTGTATAAAAATGTTGTTTTAAAACATAACATCTATACTGCAAAAAAAAATCATGTAACATGCTTTGTCCTAGAATGATTATGTATCATTAATCATATTAGTAATTATATTGTTATAAATTAGTATAAAATACATGCATAATTAAATTATTTATTTAATTTTCAATTATTATTACTATTAATTATTAATAATGAAGTGTCATTACATTATTATATTTATAATTTATGGGGTGATGTTTATAAATTCCTCTAAACTATTTTGTTCCCCTTCACATTTGCTTTCTAATTGAATGGTTATGGGCCTTTTTGGTCCATCACCTGGGCTTTCTTAGATTAATTAACATTTCTACATATAACCTAGGTTCAAATCCTGAAATCCTCCCTTGGGGGATCTCTAGGCCATTTATGGTTGATAACATAGGTAGGGTTGTAGACCTAGATACACATTGAAGTAGCATAGGACATAGGCAGGGGGCCTTTAGTCCTGGATGATGGAGACTTTATGTTATCAAATGGTGGGCCTTCGAGATTTAAAATTGTGGTGGGCCAGTTATGGAGTGGGTAAACCCTTGGAGGGGGTGCGATCCATCCTTATTGGCCTAGGGGTGCGTGTGTTTTTTTATTTCTTGTAACCTCCAAGACCTTAAATAAATTAATAATTAATGATTTTTCAAAATCCATAGTTCGTGTCATTTCTGATTAATAATTATTGATGAAATTATTAGTATTATTATTTTGATCATAAAACTCTATATACTATGGTGTGTGTATGCATGTGTACTTTATTTTTAATAAATTTTATGAGTTTATGGTTGTGGACTAAAAAATTTGTGATCTATGTCGTCTTGATTATTAATATTATTAATAATTAATTAGGATATTAACAATTATTAATTATATTATTTTTAATTATTATTCACATTATTCTTAATTATTATCAATTATATTGATAACTGATAATTTAATACACTATTAATATTAATAAATTATGTTAATAATATTAAATATCATTAGTTATTATAGAAATACTATAGAAACTCTACTATAGTAGAATTTTAGCAATCACCGACACTATTCATAAGCAGGCTTTCAGGGAATTTATTGGGCCTTTAGGGCCATAGGGCCTCTGTTCCATGAATGTTGGGCCTCTAGGACATTAGTAAAGGGTATAAAGAAGACATGGATGGACTAGATAGATGGCTTGATGCATCAGTCCAGCTGCACAAGCATGGTGACATGCATGTGTTGCTAGGTGGGTGGTCTCAAAAGAGGAATGGGTGTGTTGACACCTGTCAACCAATCATCTTTCCCCATGGGTTGATGAACTGAGATGGATGAGTACCCTTCTATGTGACTCTATACATAATGAGACTAGTCAGATAATGTAGATCAACAAGTTAGTGGTGCAACGGGGCACCACACAAGGCATCGTCAGGTGGTTATCTTGAAAGAGAGATAGGTGTGTGATAACCTATCATCTTTCCTTCCTCCCACATGTTGATATGGGATGAAGGGTTTCTTTTTCATGGTGAATTTGATGTGGCACAATGTGATGACTTAACAGGGGGCGGTGCATCATCAATGACTGGTAACATAGGTGTAATGACTTTGGTAAGGGGTGGAATGGCTTTAGACGAGTGTCATGATATGATGCAGGCTACTCATGTGGGGCCTTTGAATCATCTCCTTTAGGGACCTATGGGACACATTCAGCCAGACCTTCAGACCATGGGCCTTTAGGTCATGAAAAAGAGGTTTCAAAATTAAAAATATAATTAATAATGATGATGTAAATAATATTTTATTAAAATAATAATTAATAATAATTAATGCTCAAATTACTAATTTATTTAATAATACTTAATAATATTGTAATTAACTATCTAATACTTAATAATAATCATGTGTATAGATTTTTTTAAAGTGTAAATGTTATGTTTTTAAACAATAATATTTTTTTTCATGTAAATTATTATTTTTTTACTATTTTTATAAAATTATTTTTTTTCAATTATTTTTTATGTGTTCATAAAAATTTTAAATTTCATTTAGAGTGGATCAATACTTTATATTTTATAGGCTTTAAAAGTCACCTACTTGATACTGAATAATGTTTCAAGTAAGCAACTTTGAAATATTATAAAATATAAAACATAGATACAATTTAACTGAAATTTTAAACATTGAATAAATATATAAAGAAAATTTGAAAGTAAAAAATCATAAAAATTCTCTACAGAGAAAATATAAATGACACAAAACATTGTTTTTTCAAAATATAGATTTCATACTTTTAAAAAAAATCAAGTAGTTGACTTTGAAATGTTATAAATTATTAAATATAAATATAACGAAAATTAAATTTTAAACATCCAATAAATAAATAAAAAATAATTAAAAATAAAAATAATTTCATAAAAAATGAAAAAAAAATCATCCAACACAATTTTCTTTCAAAACATAACATTTATGCACTATTGTTTTTTCAAGCAGACAACTTTGAAAGATTATAAAATATAAAGTATAGATCCACTCTTAGTGAAATTTAAATCATTGACTGAACACTTAAAAAATAATTGAAAATAAAAAAACTTAAAATAGAATACATGAAATAATTTAAATAACACAAAATAATTTTGTTTCAAAACATACTTCTAATACTTAATTTTTTTACCATAACATGTTTTGTGCTTAATGATTATTTATGATTAATTGTATTATTAATTACATTATTAAATATTATTAAAAACATAAGTAATTATATTATATAAAAAAATTATAATTATTTTTAATTATTACCAATCATTTAGAATTATATTATTAACTATATTGATGGGGAAGAGAATGGACTTCAGAGAGTTCAGTGATGGTGATTCTTCGAAGAATTGATTTTGGTTCTTTGATTCTTGTTTCCTTGTTTAGTTAATGCTTCAGATTAATCAATCCAAGTGACTGTAGAGACACGGATTAAGGATTTGAAGCTCTCTAGGAAAGGAATCACTTTTGTGGAAGTTTGGAGAAAAAAGGCTTATCGGGAGGGTAACTCATCTACCTTAGATTTGTATGAGCCACAAATCTTAAGATCAGAGTATGGTAAGATCTCTATTTTTGTTAATCAAGAGGCGCTCAAGGATCAGCTTGACTCCTATAGGTATTCCTGTATTGGAAGGATAATTCTCCTGAAGGGTGAAAAACTACCAAACATGGAGGATCTGAAACAGAATTTGAATAGGATATGGGGATTTAAAAGTTGGAAGATAATTCCCTAGGAAATAGGTACTTCCATTTGGAATTTTAATCAAATATACAGAGAACCATAGCCTATGACTCTAGTTTATACAACCTGAATCTGGGCATTTTTATAATTTTAGAATGGCATCTCAATTTCAATCACAATCATCATAAGCATACATGTACCCAAATTTAGGTTAGGATCCATGGTCTCAGCTGGTTATTCTAGAATCTACAAATCTTGAAAGATATCGATTACTATATCGGATCTCCCTTTACACTAGATGAAAACACAATTCAAGGTAAGTTCCAATAATATGAATGGGTCTTGGTGGATGTGGACTTCCTAGATCTCATGCCTGATAGTGTCATCCGAATTGAAAATGGTTATAGAATTGAATTAGAGTTTGAGTATGAATTCATACTTGTATTATGCAGCTTCTACAAATTGGTAAGGCATGATATTTATAACTATTAGTAGGTTTATAAACTTTATTTTATGAAGCCTATTAACTCCAAGGTTATAGGGGGAGAAGCATAGGAAATGTTTGAAAAGGTAGGGGTTATTAACTCTGAAAAATCTCATGAGACTTTGATCAAGGATATGAAGGATAAGGAAGGAACCTCTGACAAAGCAGGTCCCTCTAACATGGCTGGAAATAAGCACCTCCCTTCACCCTAGGTTTTGACAGGAGGGAGTTCTGTTTTTGGTGATGATCTGATAGAGGAGTATACTTTGAAAATGTAGCTATTATTAGTTCCCTAATAAAGGTGTATAAAGGGATTGGACAAAAAAATATTGAAGATATTAATTCCTTAGAGGCTACCAGTACTCAAAGTCATTTGAATCTTTGAGAGGGTTTTGGTTGTCAATCAAAACCTATTTTCTCTACTCTATAGGTTTAGGTGGATCCTGTGATTTATTATAATGACCATAACTTTTTAAATGATATTTTTCTTAAAAATGTGTGTTTTATTATTACACAACAAAACTATATACCTTTAATAATAGAGTGACTATAATTGAAATGTGACCTTTGGGATTCGACTGTTATATGATAATTTATCAATTATAACCATTACTCAATATGACCATTATAAATAATACTCTTAATAATAATTTTAATGTTATAATTGGTATTATAAATAGAAATGATAGTGGTTAATTAATGAATAAAGAAGTGTTGATGACCTCATCCAGTAGAATTGTTCTATATAAAGCATGTTTGTCAAAGCTTGGTAAGGAGGTAGCTTCACTGGGCTTCAATCTTGACCAATCCCAATCTAAGCTTTGACATGTTAAGCTTGAACGAAATTGCCTATGGGAAAAGTTCAAGTTAGTTGAGATTACCACTCGGGCGATGTTATCTGAGTCACCCCAAGAGTTTATCACCATCACACATCTTACCCTTAGGTTGTATGTGGGTATTATAAGGGGTTATGTGTCAAGGTTTAAGTCACTTAAATTTAAGTCCCTTTGTTTTAATAAAATTTTTATTTTATCATTTTTTGAAGAATAGTTTTTCTTAGAAATTGAAATGAAATTTGATAAATTGGATTTTCAGGTAAAAATTGTAGTTTTATGAGAGATATAAATTACTATATTAAAATAATGTTTTATTAAAAATTTATATTATAATTAAATAGTATTTTCAAAACACTTTAATTTAATTAAAAATGATAAAATAATTTTATTTTTTTAAGTGTTGAAAATTTTACTATACATTTTTTGTCTGCTATTATTTTAAATAAATAAGTTTTATTATAGTTAAAAGTTAAATTTATAATATTTAGAGATTTATTATGATAAAATAAATGTCATTTTTGATTTCAGAATATTTATATTAGGCTGGGGTGAATTTATGAGAATTTAATAAAATACTTTAGTTTTTCATGAATTATAAAAATACAGTTTGAGTTTTTTGGTAAGTTTAATGACATCATAGCTATGTCATAATGATATAATGATTAATTAAAAATTAATTTAGACTATTATGTATTAAAGTAAATTAATAGGTGTCCCAAGTTTAAAATACCATGGGCAAATACCCTAGTAAAGCTCATCGTTATGTAAATACCACTATTGAGGTGTCCTTGGAAATTAATAAAAAAACTCCCTCACTTTTACTATAAATAACCACCCATTTATTCATTTAATTTCATTAAAAATTCATCTTCCACAAATATATGATATTTTTACCTTCCAAGGAGTCCTTACAAGGTGTCCTCAAGCCCCCAAGGACCCGATCTATGAGTTTTAGGAGTCGCTGTTCAATGTAAAGAAATTCTCAACTTCTATTTTCCTTTCATTTTTCCTTTTTTATGTGGTATGTATTTAAAATTTACATACCATGTTCTTATGTACATTTTATTATATACCTTTAATTTATTAAGATTTATTTATTAAGGGGAGACCATTTTCCCTTCTCTTTTTCATGTTTTCTAAAACCATGTTTCATACCCGATATGCTGCCGAATTTTCATCTCAAATTTTCTCTCTTTTAATAAAGAAATTATTTTATTTTATTTTTTGAATAATCAAACCTATTTATTATCCAGGGGTATTCACATAGATGTCAAAATTATCTATTTAATTCTGGTATTAACATACATGAAACCCACCTTCCTTTTCCATGGGTTTAAAATGACAAAAGGATCTTGTTTTTAAGCACTTTTTAAAACACTGTGATTTTGAAATAAAACCCGTTTATTTTATTCTACATGGGTTATTTATGAGATGTTTTATTAAAATATATGTGTATCGCATTAATTAAGATAAATTAAGGGTGTTCCCAGATATCACTCCAATGCATTGGGTAAATAATGTAATCTCTAGAGATGATAAGTTTTACGATACCTTAGTGAATAACTTTTTTAATTTTTATGACACCTCAGTGACAAACCTTGGTGATATTCTTATGAATGACTCAATTAAATATTGTAGACACATTTCAAATTTATTATTCATGTTATTATTATTATTATATGCCACTTTCTCATTCCTTTATGTATTTCATCAAGTTATTATTGATATTCCTCAAGATCACAAGTTAATGGTTTCCCTTGTTTACCCTTACTAGGCCTTCTGCTCACTCTTTCCTTAGATTTTTGTCCCTAGGTTATGAGATGCAATAAATGTACTTTGGATGAACCTTCAAAAATACTTTCAAGTGGAATATAAAAAAAATTAAATTTTCATGTATTATGTACCTTATTTCCAAGAATCTAAACTTTTAAAGATACTATATTTGTAAAATGTAATGAAAAGGTATGTAATAAAAAGGTGAGATGCCATACAGATCACTAAGTATTTGCTCTGGTTGTTGAAATTTTGTTTACAGGTTCTAACAATAGGGAAGTGGAAACTTGAAAGGAGTCTTTTTTATAGGCTATTGTATGGGTGCAGGGTATGAATGTATCATGTTTGAAGCTTTATAGAACTAGGTTTAAAACTATCCAAAGGTAGAAGAACTGGTTTAATAGAAATGTTGGTTTTTTAGAGTAGGGACAGAAGCACACTTATAATCTTGTACAAACTAGACAGTCATATAGGACTATAGGATCATGAGACACTAAGGTGGATGATATTTTGAACACTCACAATACTAGAGTTAGTTCTGATCATGAGGATTTTGAAAAAGAACTTGTTGCATAGGTTGAAGTTGACATGAAATTGAGGCAAGAGAAAAACCCAATTACTTCATTTGATCGCAAAGGAAAGAAAATGGAAGTTGTTGATTCTCACATTAAATATAAATCTTCCAAAGGATCTTCCATAATCAGGGGTCCCTTGGATGGATATAAAAGGCCTTTGGTAACATTTATGGTTGATACTTCTAATTAATTTGGAGTTTTTTTTGATAAAGTGAGGAATATTCGCTTGTGAATTCTCTAGCAGTGGCCTCTAAATTGGTAGAGTGGGTTAGCCAGAAAAAGTAGGTAGTGTGGACTAGGATGGTTATTGTGAATGAAGTTTTATATCTTCCCCCTAATTTTTCTAATTCAATGAAAATTATTTTTGATATTATTGGTAAAGACATAGATGAGGAATGTGATGTGGCAGGAGACAAAAATGTCTACTTTAAGCCACTGGAGGGTCTTGAGCAAGAGGGGTTTCCTCGAGAACTCATTTATGATTTAGAAGACTTTCTTGAATCACAGGTTGATTATATTTATGAAAAAATTGATCTTGAATCCTTTTCCTATAAATACTACCTCATATTCCTTGAATTTATATCTTATAACATTGATGAAAAGATCTGATCCAACCAAAAGCTAGATATTCAGAATTTATCATGGAAACTCAGTGTTTGATCCATTCTGATGGATAATTCTGATACATCATCTGATGATAATCATGAGCCTTAGAATATTTCTAAGACATGGATAAGAGGTTGATATCCATGTGATAGGGGCATGCCTAAGCATACAGGTTATAGGTGAAAAATAAGAAATAAGAACTTTTTGTTGTTTTGATCTCTTGATGAGGGAAGTTTTTTCCATGTCTGTTTTATCTTTTCATTCTGTTTATTATCTTTTTTAATAAAAGGGGTCTTCAACCTAATTATATTATTAACTACATTATTAATTAAATTAATAATTATGATAAAATTAACTATTATAAATTTCTTTAACTACTTTATTAGTAATACTATTCATTGCATTATTATTTTTATTTATTATTAAATAATTAATTAAATATATTATTTTTTAACTATGTTAATAATTATACTATTAATTTAATTACAAATTAATTTTATTTATATTATTGAATATTACTAATTACAAAATTATTGTTAATAATTATTAATAACTAATAATTACATAATTAACTATGGTAATAAAATCATAATTAATAAAATAATAATAATTAATATATTCTTTTAATGAAGTCATAGTAAGTAATATATTATATTAATAATTTTTTAATTATGACTTAATAAAGGTATAGTTAATATATGTGTTAATAAATACATAGTTAAAACATATACTAAGAACATAAACATATAAAAAATAGTTGAAAATGAGGTATTATAAGAATAAAAAATATTAATTATTATTAAATATAACATTAAGTCAAAAATAATTTATATTAATAATTATTATTTAATAAAAATAATATTGAATAATATTATTATTATTATTTAGTTTAAAACAATAAGAAAATATTAATTATTTTAATAAATATGCAAAAAAATATTTTACATTTAATAATATTATTATTATTGTTGTTGTTATTATATTTAAATTATTTTATTTAATAGTAATATTTAATAATATTATTATTATTTAAATTATCATCATCATCATTATTATTTTTATTATTATTCTTAAATATAATAAACATAAAATAATTCACATGAAACAACATTATTTTTTAATAATAATAATAATAGTTATTATTATTATTAACCAAACTAATGTTAATATAATTAATATTAATTAGATTATTAGTTATTACTAATTATTTTTAAATATAAAATGAATCATATTACTTATTACATTGTTTATATTTACTTTTATAAATTATTAATAATTATATTTTTATTGTTATATTTTAGGTATAGGGGATTACAAAGCACAAACAACACACACATGGACATCTCAGTGGGTTAAGGCTCATCACTCCACACATGAAATGAAAAGCACTCACTAGACCTATTTTATTATATATTTATGACCTAAAGGCTTGATATCTTGATAGTCTGAAGGCCCAACTGGATGTGTCCTAAAGGCCCTTGAAGGAGAAGGTTTGAATGAGTAGTCTTCTTTATGTAGTGTCGCTAGTCATACTCCCCCATCAATAGTCATTACACCGAGTTACCTGTCTAAAATTTGCATCTCTCCGTTCCAAGAACCATTTTTTCACACTTCCCTCTGACGCATCATGGTAGGGAACCCCTTTGTTCCACATCATAAACTCATGTGGGAATAGGATCATATGATAGGTGTCAACACACCCATCTATATTTCATTCTGGGGTTATGCTTTGCAAACTATTACATTTCTATTAAATTGGGTTCCATATAAACAGTTATAAAGACACCATATTAGATATGGACTGAGAAACGTATCTTTATATATTTTATTAAGATATGGGGATGTAAATCATTCATATGATGATTGGATTATGATACACTTGACTCTAAATTTAACACATTCTTATTTATTGGTTATTCCAAGTAAATTTAGGGATATTATTTCTATAATATTACTGAACATAAAGTGTGTTTGTTCTGAACTAGTGTATTCCTTAAAAAGGAATATATGAATAGAGGATTCATTGGGAGGAAATTTAAACTTAGAGAAGTTCAAGTCCAACAAACAGGAAGTGTTATTGAGGTGGAGATCAAACTAATCCCATAAAGATTTATGCAAGAATAAATGAATCAAGTTACATAAGAACCTCAAAGGTCTAGTAGGATTCGGTAAGAGCTCATGAGATATTTATTTCTAGTATAAAATGATGATGAGGTAATTTTCATAGGATATGAACCTAACACCTTTCAGGAAGCTATCAAGAGTTCTCATTCTAAGAAATGGTTAAAATCCATGGAATATAAAATGCAATCCATGTACACTACCAAGTTTGGAACATGGTATAAGAACATGATGGGGTGAAACTCATAGGGTGCAAGTGGGTTTTCCGTAAGAAAAATGACATGGATAGTAGAGTGTCTACCTATAAAGCACACTTGGTTGAAAATGGTTACAAGAAAATTCATTATATTGACTATGAAGAGTCCTTTTCACCTGTTGTGATGATAAAGTGCATTCATATATTTATATCCATAACAACTCACTTCAATTATGATATATATCAAATGAATGTTCAAACTAATTTCCTAAATAGAAATTTAGTTGAGGATGTGTATATGATACAACTTGAAGTTTTTGAAATACCAAGTGAGGCACCTAAGGTATATAATCTACAACCACCCATTTATGTATTTAAGTGAGATTCTCATAGTTGTAATGTCTATTTTGATGATGCAATCAAAAAATTTGGTTTCATCAAAAATAAAAATGATTTCCTATGTATAGAAATGGATTAGTGAGAGTGTTTTAGTATTTATGATATTGTATGTAAAAGATATATTTCTTATAAAAATGATATCTCGATACATCACTATGTGAAAATGTGGATGGGTAAGTGATTCTAAATGAATTACATGGGTGGATCTACCTACATACTAGGGATGGGGATCTATATAGATAGATATAAGAGGTTTCTTAGACTTAATCATGACAGCTATATTGGTAAAATGCTAAAATAATTTAGTATGGAGAACTCTAAGAAGGGGTTTTTACCAGTGTAACATGGCATGATTCTTAGGAAGATTAAAAATAATTCTAAACAGTTAGCAAGGATGGATAAAATCCCTTATGCATCCTCCGTAGGTTATATCGTGTATTTCATGTTCTTTACTTAACCTTATGTCCCCTATGCTCTGATCATAACTAGTAGATACTGATCCAACCTCTGTGAGATTTACTAGATTACTATGAATAACATTTTTAAGTACTTGAGAAAGGATTCGTTCTTAATCTTTATAGTATAGTTTTGTATCTTTGTAAAAGGTTACACATATGATAGTTTTCTATCTGAAAGTGATTATACAAAATCTCAATTTGGTTTCATGTTTTTCCTAAATGATGAAGCCATTAGTTAGAATAAATCCAAACAAGCCACTATATTAGACTCAATAATAGAGACTGAATAGATCACTACATTAGATATTGTGAAGTAAGATGTTTGGATAAGAAAGGTCATTTTTGAACTTAGAGAGATTCATAACATTGAGGGAGAAATCAAGATATATTGTGATAACAATGGACCCATTGCTTAGGCTAAGGAACATCAGTCTCACCAATGGACTAAATACAACCTTATCAAGTACCATATCATATGGGATATGGTTTAGAGGGGATATGTAAAAATCTATAGGGTGTCTATAAATGATAATTTAGTGAATTTATTGATGAAACTATCATCACAAAATAAGAATGAGGTGCATGTAAAGTCTCTTAGCATACAATATACTCAGGGGTGTATACTTATATTCAATCCTTTTTACCCAAGTTTAGTGAGATATTTAGCATGATAACCCTCATACTTCATTAAATTTCTTATTAAATCCATTTATACTTAGCTAATCAAGGGGTGGTTGGGTATGGTGATGATCATGTAATCAGTTAGAGTACAACCAAGATGGGATTTTTTAAATTATATGACAAGTAAAGACATCTGAACCTTGATTAAATTAGATTGAGTAAATGTATGGTATGTTTAGTCAATTCACATATGATGTGTTCAACTACTATAATGTGGTACATGTGATGTTCTCATCTTCTAGATGAATGACATGTGATGTATTCATCAACTTGGTTGGTCTTTTTTAGAGAATTCAGAAAATATGAGATGGCCTATATTACATTGAAGTTGTTCTATGTCTAGTGGTCACTTTATGTCAAGGAAAAAGGGATTAAATATTTATACATATGATTTATATGATACATATTATGGTGGAAATGATTTTATAGTGATATGAGTATGTTTTATGGAGATCACACCAAACTCATTAATAGTTTGAGTAGTAATGATATTTTTCTAGAGACTTCTCATTGCTTACATCTATGAAATATATATTTTATATTTGTTTACAATGATATTAAGTCTTATAGGGTCACACGTTTAGGACTTTGGATAAGTATTAAGTTTTGGATAAAGTGTTTGTTCCAAAATGAAGAGATCTTGATGAAATCATATCCAAAAAGGAGTTTTGGATGGATTCACAAAGATTTGTGAAGTTATATATGAACTTATTATGTATTTTAGTATAAGTTGGAGAATATTATAAGTTCACTAAAATAATATGCATATGGTGCATATTACTTAAGAACACATTGCATTCCAATGTATCCTTTAGTCTTAACTCAAGACTATGTTACACCCAACATAGCATGGATGCATGTAATGCAACTCAATGATGCATGAAACTAACACCTCCTTCCTATGAAGGTTCCATCATTATTAACCCATTTTTAATGGATTAAATAATGCATAAAAATATATTGAATAGGTTCAATGGACTTACCAATGGGAATTAATTTGTTTGTTGCATTATATATCATCAATGCATTCTCTAATTATAAAGTGTTTCGAGAAATGCCTATATAAATGGAATGTGTTCCCTTATTGGGATTTATATAGAACATTATTGGTGATTTTTAGTTTCATTCAAAGATTTATATATCTCTTTTCACCTCAAATCACTATTTTTCATTCCTTAGCGAAGGTGCTAACAACCATTTTCCATATAGAAGTCCCCACGATACAATTGTGGATCCTTTAGTTGGAAGTTCACCAATAGAGGAAGGAAAACTATTTTCATTGATCCTATGATCATAATGAAACCATAATCCATCCAATAATATGATGGAGGTCATTGTATTTTATCTTCAAGTATTCTATGTTTTTTAATGTTCTTCATTTTCATGTTCATTTTCACTCTGTTGAGGGTAGATCGACCTGTGTTTGGTTTTTCTTCCACTACCAAGGATCATAGGATGATCCCATTAATATCTATCATATTCCTATAATAGATCTCAAAATTATATATATGATTCATTTCATAATATTCAACAAATACATATTTATGGGTGAGTATCATATTTTATTTCTTTTTATCAAGTACTTTTAATAAAAGTACTCCCACTAAAAATGATGATCCCATACATCATGATTGTTTAGTGATCCAAGATCCAAATTTCACTAAATAATGATTCTGTTATAGAATTCATCTCACCACATAGTTATTTAGATAGTTCATCAACCCAATAATATCATATATAACTTTTGGATAGTTTAGGAGATAAATATTTATCCAAATCCATCAGGTATATTTACTTAACTTTGTTCCTCTAATATCTTAACCATTAAGTTTTCCCAATTAAGTGAAAACCAATGAAAATTACAATAATAAGGAACCTAATCATTAAAATAACCTTATTACTTTATTACCTTGCACAATATAATCTAGGGGTCCTAGTTATATCATGGAATACTTTCTTGGATGATCAAGGTCTTGACAAGTAGTTCTTCGAAAGGAATATCATACTTAGTATTTGAGGGGTTTTATTTCAAAATCTCACCGATTTAATATACATAACATGTATATTAAATACATAATTGTTGCATCATGTAAAATCTTTATTATCTTATGTTTTGTTCCTTTATGTGTGCATGCTTCTAATAAATATAGTTTTGGAATCCATATCTCATCTTCCAAATCAATATGTTCACACCATATTAATGTTTATATCGTTACACAACCCAAAATTTATGTTTCTTAACCAAAAATATAATACAAACATATTTACACACATTCAAATTCATATTTTTCATAAGGTCCATGAACATTTCTTATAAAGGTTTAAAATTACATGATATTGATAAACCGCACATGAGTAAGCTTGGAGAGACATATAGTTAACCCTCACCTTTCTAGATCATGGAATAAACATCCAAGCTAGTGGTAAGTATGACACAAAGTCCCTTTCCCCAGAGAGACATTACCTAATATAGATTCCAATTCACCATAACTCTAATACCATATATAAAATATATTCAATAATTAAATTCAAGCTAATAACTTTAATTCTAATCAAGGTCAAGGTAGATGAAAATGAAATTTTATTTTTTCATACCTAGCATGTAATTTGTGACATAAAATTTTATAAGAATAAATTTTTCACATAAATTAAATCATACATAATACTCATATTTCTTAAGAAATTTATAAAAATGAATATTCAAAATGAATAAATAAATAAATAAATAATATTTTTATTTATTTTCCTAACATGAGATACTAATGTGAACATTTAATATTTTATTTATGAATTAGAATTTCCTATTTTTAATACAAAATATTTATCATTTATAAAAAAACTATAAACTATAAGAAAATAATCCAAAATGTTAAATTTTTTACAATTCGGATTGTATCATATTTTAGGGTCGATAAAAGGGAATTAACAATCATAATTTGTGATAGCATAAAATTAGACACTTACATACCAACTTCACTTCTACAGTAAAGAAAATTACCCTTGAATATTGACTCATTACCCTTATATATGGCATATTCACTTCTATAATAAAGGCAGTGACCCATACATATTGATCCATAACCCTTATATATAGGATATTTATATTTGTGGAAAAGGAAGTAACCCTTACGTATTTATCCATAACCCTTATTTATGAGAGATTTGATTCTCTATGATGAAGTAAAGACTCTGAAATAAGGATCAGTTTCCATTTATTATAAATGTTATATCATAGCTATGACTTGATGCTTTGTTTTCATGCAACCTGAGTTTCAGTCATAGCTTATGATATCACATATCATATATTACACCAAAGAACAAAACCAAGCATTTTAATGTATTTAACCCTATGTATTATGCCAGTTATACCCTATGAATAGAAACACATGTTATGTTATAATCTAACATAATATCAAACATATTGATCTAGTGATCCAATAAATAGCATTCAGTCACTCCATATCGTATGCTACAATATGGACTCAACTATATTACATTATGCATGTTATGAATGAAAATAGCAAAGAACATCTTGATTCATTAATGAAAGTGGATATTACACAACTAAAGGGTTTTATAGGGTCATTATATGTTCAATAAAGTGGAAAAACCCCATTAAAGTTCTTGATATGTCATAAATAAAACAACATGCAGAATATGAAGAACATTAATATAAATCAGCGTACCTAAATCATAGTGAACTCTATCCTATGATATTCGATATAGTATTCTTGATTGGTATCATGTAGATATAGTCAATGGAATCTCACCTTCACAGGGACTCTACTGACCACTAGAATCCTCATTCATAATGAGAAGACCCTATGATCTCCTGCGGTGTGCTAGCACCTTCTCTATAAAATAAAAAATGAGAACTAGGAAGAATAAAGTATTGGATTAGGATATAAAATATCATATACTTGTGTTAACCCCAATATGAGGATTATATCCTTTATATAAACCCTCTTCATTTAATAGAGTCGAGTATCGACTGTCATCCCAAAATATAAGACATGTTTTACTTGTAACTCTTTCCCATTGGTGTTTATATCATTTTAACATTCCAAATGAATTGTCAAGACAAAAATGAATCAACTCATTGTTTTATAACCAAAAGAAACTGATTGGGAATATTTGGAAGGATGCATGTATTCAATATCACATGTCTATTATACACTACAATAGACAACCAATTATATACTACGATAGAACAATCTACATGCCCATATCGCTAGCTACAATTCAGGGTATATTATATAATAAAATATGCTAATTTTAGTGCATTTAAAACAATATATACCTCACATAGGTTTATATCCTTTATCCAAAATCATCTCACCTAGCATGTTTAATAATCTTAATGTTCTTACATTGGATCACAGGGGGGGCTAAATGCCTTTTTCCTATCCAGTCTCTCTAACCTACATCACAACTAGGATCAAGTAATATTGCTATCCTACTAAACTAATGTGGTAATAACTAATTACTAACTCTAAATGCCACTCTATCTCTCAACCATAACTCTGATACCACTCTGTTATGAACCACCCCCACTGGAACCCCTCTTATGTCAGTAGTGAATACAATAGTGACCATTAATCTTGCCTCTGATAGGCCACGAGTTGGTGAATAAAACTGAGGGAATAAGCACACACATTACCCTAAAAAATCATAGTAACATATGATAAAATCCATAAATCAACTATGTTCCATAAATATAAAATAACCCATAATCCCAAAATGCTTGTAATGTCATACATAAAAAAAGTCTCTAATAGAAAGAATCACTACTAGTTTCTATGATAAAAAAACCATGAACTTTAATAGACTACAACAATCAGGAAAAGCTAATACAACCAAACTCAGTCACTTAATTCATCCTATAATTATGAAAAACATATATATATATATATATATATAGAAAGGGTTGAGAATACATGTATACTCAAAATGATCATCCCTAAAACCTATCATGAAAATATAAAAAAATCATACTAATTCCTTGGTGAATAAATAAAAAAACCAACTCGTCACTTATACCATGTCAATCATCACTCATCCTCACCAAGACAAACAGAATATCACACGCAAGTATAGTAACATAATATCAAAAGAATGTATATGTAAAGGATACCTTGTTAGAACTTCCCCATTGAACTAATCACTCTCACATTCCAATGAAATAAGTCCTAAAACTCCCATCTATTTCATATCTACATATCTTCATAACCACATAGCCACATCATATAACAATTTTTGGAGTTGGTGTCATAGGAACAATTGTTTTTACTTTGATTACATGTATATATGATTTATTAAATATTAAAAAACTTATTATTATATATTGATTTTTTCAGGAATCTAATGTAATAATGTCCTAGAGTATATGTCACATTGATAAGGTTCTATCAGTTCCCTGCTATGATGAGAACCTTTATGTGCTATGAGGATATTCTTAAATAATGTTCTGTGGTTGGATTATTGGAGTTGGTGCCCTAGATTCAACTTTTTTTTACTTTATGATAACTTTTATTCATGGTTTTAAATATTAATAAACTAATTATCACATCATGATTGTTCTTTTTCATGACATATTATGTGATAATGTTCTAAGAGTAGATGTCTCACTAAAAGGTTATAGTAGTTCCCCGCTATGATAAGAACCCAAAAGTGCTACCACACTTTTCTTGAATATGTTTTCTATAGTATAATGATATTATTTGAGGGACAAAAATGATATAGACTATCAGGGATGGAGATTAATAGGACTTTGAGACACCTTCTCATGGTGTACACCCTTGGTAATATCTAGTAGGATATTATGAGAATGAGACCCAGCAGTAAGAAATCCACATTTATATGTGTCATTGGATGTTCCTATCTGTGGATATGTGTATTGGTTCTTAGACTTTAAGATTATTATTAATGAATATTATGAGTCACACACTTAGATATATTGATGAAAACCATGATGACAGATGTTTTTGGTGAAGTATAATATGTTGGGTGCATCATGAGTAATATTGCACTAATGAATAATGCAAGAAAGGATTTTTCACTTCTGTTTATTAATGGAAGTTGATATCTCAGACCCTTTGATGGAAATTATATATCCTAAATAAATTTGTGGTCATGTTTTTCTAAAGTCAAGTTCATTTTTTGGGAAGTCAAAGAAAGAGAAATCCAACACATGGGTTGATGGCACCATCATGAAACCTACTTTATTAGAGATATTGTGATAAAGGGATTATATTACATAGTAAGTGTTTGTATGAGGTAATAAGTTGGTGAGACATTAACTTCTTTCTGTATGGGTACCTTGGTGTTTTTATAGATTCTAATCTTGGACTTTAGGTTACGTATCCTAATGCCACTGGGAAAGAGGCCTAGAGGGCCGCACACTAAGTGTGTCCAGAATCTCAGTTAAATAATACATTGTTATTTATTATTTAACTGGTTGAATAAATATTACTCCCATATGCGGTTTAATAATTATTCATGTATTCTTGATCACATATAAATATTTATTTTCTATTTAGTTAATATAATATTTATTTATTTATTAGTGAATAATGCAGTGGTGTTTATTTAATAAATAAATAGACATTATTCAAGGCCCAATAAATATTATGGAGGAATGGTGGACTGAGTTTAATGGTCCAGTGAGAAATAATAAATAATAAATATTATTTAGTTAAATAATATTTAATATTAATTCTTAAGTTAAGCACATGTTAAGAAATGATAATAATATTATTATTATTATTTGACATGGGGTTTCTCTAGGATTAAAATAAATAATTAAGGGAACTTGTGCAATTATTTTATTTTAACCCTAGAAATATAAATACCCAATTATGTTATTTTCTCTATAGATCCAATTCATTTTTATTGGTTGTGCACAACATATTTAGATAATCCTATAAAGTCTAGAGAGCTCCCTTCTCCAAGAACTCTCCCAAGAACGGAGAGAAATCCTTCTATACTGGATCAAGGAGAACGCTTCAAAAGCGGTTCTCAAAGCGATCAAAGGTGGATGAATCAAGTGAAAGGATCTTCCGTGATAGCACCCTAATATTCCTTTGATGATGTCTGGAGATTCGTGGAACATTTGTGGATCACTGCTAGAGGAAATCTACACTTGGTTTCTACAACGTAATGACGGTGGACCGCAGATCTATCAGCAGATTCATCAATGAAGAAATAATTCCAACAAAGGTAATTATTTATTTAATTAAATTAATTATAAATAATATGTGATAATCCTCTCTCTGGTTCTGGCATGATTACCCTTGTCTGATCTCGTTGATCCTATTCTTTAGATCATGGTTTTTATCATCATTTAGATCTCATATTGGTCATCAATCACGACAAAAAGAAATGTTTGGCACCACCCATCACACACTTCCGTTGTTCCCAAAACCTACAAGTGGTATCAGAGTGGTCACATAATTATTTATAATTATTTAAAGATCGTTGGTGATTTACACATTTTTTAATTTAGTTTTTCAATTCATGTTTAATAGTTATTTTAGTCTAAATCATGATATCTTCTTCTTCATCCTTTGTTTCACATAGATCTAATTAAGATGATTAATTTTATGATTAAAATAAAATTGAGGAACCCATCCGGAGGTTCCAAGGTTTCTATCCAAACAATATAGGACTACATGTCATGTAATCGAAGTTACATTCCATGTAGTCATATTCAATGAATTGGAATTGATTCATAAATTAATTCAATATTATGCATCAATTACATGATTTAATTGCACCGTGTGTTGACCAGAACATAATGGCACATGGTCAGCTATATTACACATTGTGTAGCCCATGTACACGACATGTAATCCCTTTAAGTCAAAGACGGGTCATGTATTTAAATAAAAAACCTACCTGACTGGTGACCATGTAATTTAGAGAACACATGACGTGTAGCCAATTGTACACACCATGTACTCCAATTTCCGAGGTATGATTCACATTCCCAAGTCCCTAGGTGTGTACCTTGGATAGACGGTGAGAGATGTACACATCATGTAGCTCATATTCACACATTGTATACTTATACCAAGTTATGCATATTTAAATTTTATTTATTTTACTATGTAAATCTTGATACATTTACTTGTGTGTGGTCATAAAGATAGGAAATTCCTTGTGATAGGTTTTAATGTTCATAAATATTTAAATGTTTAATTAATATTTGTTTAATGTTTAGATATTCGTATCATTTATGAGTCATGTTACAAGTTGTTAATCCGCGTTCATTTAAGCATATCACATGACCGGAAAATCATACAATTCGTGTAATAATTTGTGAAGTACATATTGTGAAAGTATGTGATAAGTCATGTATGTAATATGTCACAAGATTAAAATAGTATACAAGTATAATACATTTTGGGTAGAATTGGATAGGTATTCCCTATGTCGCCTCCAAGGTACATTTATGTACATAGTTAATTTTAAATAAATGTATTTAATTTGTTTAAAATTATAATGGATGAGAATATCAAGGAAACTCAGCTGATAATTAAGATAAAATAATTGATTAATTAAATATAATAATTAATTTATTCAAGAACAATTTATCTTAAATAATAATTATTAAGAATTGAATTATAGTTTTATTACATGCATAATTTATTGCATGCATGTGGATGATCATAAGCTAGAAAAGACTTTTTTATATGATTAGTTTCATTTAATTTATTATTAAATTAAAATTTTTGAGTGTGTGCCTTCTCTCCTATTATTATGCAGGGCATGAGTACCCATGGTTTCTTTTATGTAAACCCCTTTTCCCCTTCACCTGTATGTGAGTAAAAGGAATATGTAATGGATGGAACTCCCAAGTCAGTGGAGGTAGTTCAAGTTTGAAATTGAGGCGAAACCAATCCAAATAGATACATAGGTGGATAGGTGGAAAGCTATAAACACATACCTTAATTGGTTTAAAGTGTTTTTCCCTAGATCAATAGTTAGTTTATCAACCGCTAGATAAACTAACCATTAGTATAATCTCATGATCGTACCCTTTATTATTTTATTTCTATAATTTTCATAGTTATTTGATTATGTATTTTTTGTTTCAATCATATAAATTAATGAAATTAATGATCATTCAAGATAGAACTAAAATAATTTTTCTTATGCATAAATATTATCTAAGACATAGTTAATAACTTAAGTAAATCCACTTAATATTAACAAGCATGTGATAAAGATAATAATTGTAAATTTATTCATAAAATATGAAATCCACCAATTATATATATTAAGTTGGTATAGCCTTCTATTACTTCGGTTAAAATTGAACCATAGTTCAAAGTGCTTGACCAACCCAAGTTGGGGCCCTTTCAGTTATAGGGGAATTTTAACTTAAAGTTTTAGGTTGACTTAACTTAGTTCACATAAAGGGTTGATTTCCCAAGCATGACTTGGTGTAACGAAGAGGAAAAGGTTTAGGAAATCCAATTAAGGATTTTAGGATTGGGGAGCTCACTCAGCGGATCAAGGAACTATGAGTTAATGCAGTTTCCATTTGGAATGACTACCTAAAACCATTCAAGTTGTTTGACCAACCCAAGTTGGGGTAATGAGAAGTGAAATATAGATCATTGTCACTTGAATGTACAAGAAACATGATATTTTAAATTCAATGGTGAGGGCTAATGGGTTTCGATAAAATAGTGGGAAACTAATAAATATAATATTTATTTATTTGTCTAAAATTTTATCAGATAAATTACTAAAATTCTGCTTATGTTATTTTGTATAAAAGACAATAAAATGACATCAAACATATCATTGTGATCCATGCTTAGTAATTATAACCTTCTCATTGGAAAAAATTTCCAAGAATGGAAAAGGTGCCTATGTGTCATCATTCTCCATGAAAGGAAATTGTATGTGTTGGAAGAACCTTTTCCAACTATGCCTAGTAATGAGGCAAGTGATGAATAATTGTCTCTCTATGAAAAACATCTGAATGATGCTATAGATGTTTAGTGTTTAATGTTATCATCCATCTCCAATGATCTTTTGGAGCAATAAGAAGATATGTATTCCTATATCACAATGTCTCAACTTCAGGATCTCTATCAAGAGAAGTTGAGACAAGAGAGGTACAAGATCTCCAATGATTTTTTTACAACTAATCTTAGAGAGTTTGTTCTAGTTGGGCCTCATGTATTCAAGCATATTGGATACATTGAATGCCTAGACATATTAGGGAATAAATTCCCATATGATTTGCATACAGATCTCATACTTTAATCACTACCGAAGACCTTATCCATCTTTATTGTTAATTAAAATATGATCAATAATGAGAATATTATTTCATAACATCTTACTTTAATTATCTAAGTGGATAAGGATATGGGGAATGACAAACCCATGGTCTTTCTGGTGAATAAGAAAACAAAGAATAAGGCAAAGGGGCCCAAGACTTATAAACAGTCTAAAGCTCCTGATCACTGTTCTTCTAAGAAGAATAAGATCTATAGGTAGGGAAAGGAAAAGGAGGTAGTATGTTTTACATGTGGAAATCCAGGACAATGGAAGAGGAACTACACATAGAAGCAAGGGGAAGCTAAAGTTTCATTCGTTGTCATATGTAATCTTTAAATATCTACACATTGGGTATTAGATACAGATTTTGGGGTTCACATTTATATCTAAATGAAAGAACCAAGTATATTCTAAAAAATTTCTAAAGGATAGGTGGATCTTAGAGTCACTAATGGTGTAAGGTTGGTTGCTCTGGCCATTGGTGACTACCACCTTTCATTTACAACAAGAATGATTTTGGTTTTGAAATATTGTTATTATGTACCTTAAGGTTACCAAGAACATAATTTTTGTATCATACCTAGATACGGATGGGTTTATTTTAAAATTTGAAAATAAAAGTTGTTTTCTTTATAAGGAAAACATATTTTATTTTATGAAACATTTAAATAACAGTCTTTATGTATTGAATTATGAAAACCAAGTATTGGAAATTGATAGAAAATCTTATTCACGTGACTAATATAACACCCAGCTTTGGAATCACCATCTTGGTCATGTAAACGAGAAGATTTTGAAAAAACTCTGTCAAGATTATTATTTAGACTCTTATGAGCTAAAACCACTTGAAAGATGGAATGTTTGTTTATAAAGAAAAATGACCAAACTGTCATTTGGAGAGTAGGGTGAAAGAACCCTAGAGAATCTAGGATTGGTACACACTGATGTGTGTGGATCATTTCTAGTAGAATCTAGATGTGGATATTCTTACATCATAACTTTTATTGATGGCTTGAGTGGATATGGATATATCTACTTGATGAGGTATAAGTTTGAGTCCTTTGAAATATTGAAGGAATTCATGAATGAAGTGGATAATCAACTTGAAAAGAAGATAAATAAGCTTCAATCGGATTGAGGTGGTGAATATCTTAACCAAGAGTTCATCAAATTTTTATGGGAGTTTGGGATTCTATATTAACTCACTCCACCTCATAAACTATAGTAGAATGGTGTTAGTGAAAGGAGGAATCATACCTTGTTATACATGGTAAGGTCGATGATGAGTCATGCAGATATTTCATTATCCTTTAGGGGATATGCATTACAAACTGCGGCATACTCATTAAATTGAGTTACAAATAAATTGGGAAATGGAATTACCTTCAAGCTATAGAGTGAAAAGAAACCCATTATGGCACATACACGTGTATGGGGTTTTGAGGCATTTGATAAGGCCTTCAAGGGAAACAAAATAGCACCTTGGGGAATGAAGTGTATATTTATAGGGTATCCCAAGGAAACAAGGGGATACTACCTATACAACCCCTCAAACAATAAAGTGACTATCTCCATACAAGTTGTATTTCTTCAGAGTGATCACATCATAAAAATGATAGTGGGAGAAAGATTAAATTTGGAGTAGTTGATGCTCAATATACACAAGAGTTGGAATAGGAATAGATTCCATAGGTCTCTGTGGAATAATTACTTCCTGAAACACAAGTACTATGTAGGATCATAATAGAGGTAAGATAACTATATAGATATGGACTTCTAGTCACCAAGGATGGTGAATCATTATTGATTGAAAATGATGAACCTATATCCTATAAGTAGGTAGTATAAATATTAGAATATGCAAGATGGAAAGAAGAGAAGAATTCTAAAATGGATCCCATGTATCAGAACCAAGTTTGGGTTCTAATTGATGTGCCAGTTGATGTAAAGCTTGTTGGATGAAAATGGGTATTCAAGAGGAAAGTAGACATAGAAGGTAAATTAAATACCTATAAATCAAGGATAGTGGATAAAGGTTTTAAATAGAATAAATTAATTGACTATGATGAAACCTTTTTTCTAGTTTCCATGTTTAAATATATTATAATTCTACTTTCTATAGTAGCTTACCATGACTATGAGATTTGGAATATGGATGTAAAAATTGCATCCCTTAATGGGATCCTTTAATAAGATGTCTATTTGACACAACCAAAAGGGTTTGTGACTCCAGGTGATTCTAAAAGAATTTTTAATTTGCAAAGATCCATTTATGGATTGATTCAAGCATCCAGATCATGGAAAATTTGATTCTATGAATCCATCAAAAAATTTAGTTTCATAAATAATTAATGTGAGTTTTTTGTTTACAAGAGGTTTATTTAGAATTTGGTAATTATCCTATTAGTATATGTTGATGACATATTACTTATTGGAAATGGCGTACCATTCTTACAGTCAGTTAAGGACTAGTTGAACAAGTGTTTCTCCATGAAGGACATAGGAAAAGAAGACTATATTCTAGGGATCGGGATCATTCATGATAGATCCAAGAGGATACTTAGACTAAGTCAAAGTAAATATTTTGAACAGATACTAAAGAGATTTAGTATGGAAAATCCAAGAGGGTATTGGTTCCAGTGTTGCATGGTTTACATCTTTCTAAGAAAATGTATCCTTAGACACAATAAGAGAAAGGGGGAATGAGTAAGATCCCATATGATTCAGTGATAGGATCAATCAAGTATGAAATGTTATGTACTAGACTTGATGTGGCTTATTCACTGAGCATGGTATGAAGATATCAAGAAGATCTAGGAGAAAAACATTAGACTACTGTTAAGGTTGTCCTTAAGTATCAGAGAAGAACTAAGGATGTGTTCTAGGATTATAGAAGACATGAGGAGCTGGTCATCAGTGGTTATACGGATGCTAGTTATTAGAAATATCAGAATGATCTGAAGTTACAATCAGGATATGTTTTCTATCTCAATTTAGGAGTTGTGAGCTGGAAGAGCTTAAAGCAGCTAGTTGTCACTGATTCTATAATGGATTCCGAGTATATATTGGATTCTGATGAATCCAAGGAATCCATTTGGATTTGTAACTTTTTCTAGGATTTTATGTGGTACCTAGCATTAAATATCCTATCACATTGTATTGTGATAATACTACAGTGGTAGCTCTTGAAAAAGAGCCAAGGTCACACCAACAGACAAATCACGTACTCTAAAAGTATCACCTCTTTAAGGATTTCTATCATAGGGGTGAAGTTTAAATAATAAAATTACCCATGGAAGAGAACATGGATAAACCCTTGACTAAAGGCTTATCTCGTAGAAGCATGAGTATCATGTGAGAGCTAGAGGACTAAAGGTTGTTAGCAGTTGGCTCTAGTGCAAGTGGGAGTCTGTTGGAGTTGGTTCCCTAGAACCAAATTTTGTGTAATTTATGATAACTTGTATTCAGGGTTTGTAATATTAATAAAATACTTATCACATCATGATTTTTATTCTACGTGACATAGTATGTGATAATTTCCTAAGAGTAGATGTCTCACTAAAAGTTCATAGCAGTTCCCCGCTATGATGAGAACCCGGAAGTGTCATGTCACTATTCTTGAATATATGTTCTATAGCTAGATGATATAATTTGAGGGACAAAAATGATATAGATTATCATGGGTGGAGATGCATAGGACTTTGAGGCACCTTATCATGTGTACGAACTTGGTAATATCCAGTAGGATATTATGATAACAAGACCCTCCAGTAGAAAGTCTATATTTATATGTGTCATTGGATGTTCCTATTTGTGGACATGTGTATTTATCCTTAGACTTTAAGATTATTATTAATTAGTATTATGAGTCATTAACTTGGATGTATTTATGAAAACCATGATGATAGATGTTCACGGTGAAGTAGGTTATGTTGGGTGTGTCACGAGTAATATTGCATTAATTAATAATGCGAGAAAGGATTTGTACCTTCTATTTATTAATGGAAGTTGATATCTCGGGCCCTTTTATGGAAATGATATAGCGTAAATAAATCCATTTACATGGTGTTCTAAATCCAATTTCATTTTTCGGGAAGTCAAATAAAGAGAAATTGAGCACATAGGTTGATGGAACCAACATTCAACCTGCTTGATTAGAGATATCTTGATAAAGGGGTTATATTAAATGGTAAGTGTTTGTATGAGGTAACATGTTATTGTGGTATTAACTTCTTTATCTATGGATGCCTTGGAATGTAGCTAGATGATATCCTTGTACATTAGGCTACTTCACCTAATTCCACTGAGAAAAAGGCCTGGAGGGTCACACACTAAGTGTGTCCAGAATATCAGTTGAATAATATATTATAATTTATTATTTAATAGGTGGAATAAATATTATTATTGTACATGGTTTAATAATTATTCATGTTTTCTTTATTACATATAAATATTTATTTACTATTTAGTTAATATAATATTTATTTATTTATTGGAGAATAATGTGGTGATATTTATTTAATAAATAAATAGAAATTATTCAAGGCCCGATAAATATTGTGGAGGAATGGTGGAATGAGTTTAATGGTCCAATGAGAAATAATAAATACTGAATATTATTTAATTAAATAATATTTAATCTTAATTCCCAAGTTAAGAGCATGTTTAGAAATGATATTATTATTTTACATGGGGTTTTTCTATGATTAAAATAAATAATTAAAGTCACTTTTTCAATTATTTTATTTTAACCCTAGCAATATAAATACCCAATTATGTTATTTTCTCTATATATCCAATTCATTTGTCTTGGTTATGCACAAAGTATTTGTATAATCCTCTCAATCCTAGAGAGTTCCCTTCTCTAAGAATGCCCCCAAGAATGGATAGCAAACCTCTTCCACTAGATCAAGGAGAACGCTTTAGAAGTGGTTCTCAAAGTGATCAAAGGCGCAAGATACAGGTGCAAGGATTTTCCATGCTACCACCCGAAGATTCCTTTGGTGACGTTTGGAGATTCCTGGAACACAAGTGGATCGCCGCTATAGTAAATCTATACTTGGTTTCTACAACATAATGATGGTGGACCACAGATCTGTCACTGGATTCATCAACGAAGAAAGAATTCCAACAAAGTTAATTCTTTATTTAATTAAATTAATTATAAATAATATGTGATGACCCTCTCTCTAGTTCCAACATGATTACCCTTATATGATCTCATTGATCCAATTTTGTAGATCACGACGTTTATCAATGTGTAGATCTAGGATTGGTTATCAATTATGAGAAAACACAATGTTAGGCACCACCCATCACATGCTTTCACTGCGCCCAGAACCTACATGGATAAAATACTATGTTGGGACACCTAGTACATAAACTGTCATGTGCGAGTACTCAAAAGAAAATGATTATTCTTCTCATCAAGTTTGCACTTGGTAATCTCCAAAATGAGATATTTTGAGTACAGACCCCCTAGTAGGAATTCTGCATGTTTTGGTGTCATCAGATATTCCTATTTATGAGTGTGTGTGATTGTCCTTAGACTTTAATATTACTATTAATTCATGTCACAACTCATGTAATTAGTTGTATTTCATAAACCATGATGATAACAACTCATGGAGAAGTGGGATATGTTGGTTGTGTCATGAGTGACATGTCATTAATGAATAATTCAAGGAAGGATTTTTCCCTTCCATATTTATTGAAGATAATATCTTTTCCCTTTGTTTGGAATAGAACCATCATATTAAATTCGATGGTCATGGTTTAATGACATGTTTATTTCAGTTGGTCAAAAAAGACCTTTTTGAGCATATAGGTTTGCGACACGGATGTGCAACATGATTGATGAGATATTATGAAAAATGTATTATATTACATGGTGAGTGTTCATATGTGGTTTTCGACATTAAGACATTAATTTATTTCTCTTTTCTGCCTTGACCCATTGCTAGATAGTAATATTGAACTTTAAGTAAGCTTGCCTAATGCTAATGAAAAATAATCCTAGAGGGTCACACACTAAGTGTATTCATTGATCTATAATAAATTATATTTGAGTTTAATTAATGGAATAAATATTATTATCCAGTTTGAGGAATAATTTTATTCAAGTTATATTGATCACATAAATTAAATAAATATTTATTCACCTGTTTGAGAATAAAATATTTATTTTATTTATTGATATTTTAATAAATATTTATTCACTATATTTTAAATAAAATATTTATTAATAAATAAAATATTTGTTTGTTTGTTCAATAAATGCTAGAGCGGTTTGAATAGACCAAGACTGAGTCTGGTGACAAATATTAATTAACAAGACGGTTTCATAATATTTGTTATTTTATAAGTTGGCATGCACCACAAAATAATAATAATATAATTATTATTATGTGTCATGGGATTTATTAAGGGTAATAAATGTTATTTAATGGCCAGTATGCAATTAAATAATATTTTAACTTAAATTCTAACTCTATAAATAGATGGATATGTCTATTGTGTAGAGTATCTAAAAATTGAGTATAGATAATTGTTGCACACACAAAAAAATCTCTATCAACTCCTCCTTCTCTATCCCTCTCAAGAATGAGAGGTGAAAGATATATTTCTTCAAGAATAAAGAATGAGCGATCAATAACGAACAATGTAAGACATTTGAATCACTATGTTATCACCTAGAGATCGATTGGTGTTTCTAGGAGATCATAAGAGCATGCGTGGATCACCTCTAGAGGGATTCTATCCTTGTACCATCACTGTGCAATAAATTTAATTCTAAAGGGTCTTTTTGGATGATAAACATTCACCAATGAAGAAATTTTATAAGCCCATGTATTTATTTCTTTAAAAATAAAATAAATTAATTATAAATTTGACATTCAAGATCCTCGCTCTAGGTTTCGGGCAATGATTATGAAAATAAATTTTTATATATCTCCCACCTCCACATGCTTCCATTGTGCTCAGAACCAATAAGTGGTATTAGATTGGTCATGTTTAAATTTATAATTATTTATTGGATTTTTTATCAATGTGAAATTGTGGTTATATTTTCATTTCATGTTATTTGTTCTTTAATCTGATTTAAATTAACATGTTATTGATATATTAATCATGTTCGTTCAATGTTTAATTTTCTTAAAGGTTTAAGAACAAATAAATAACAAATGTAGATTCCATTATTAAGTTCCAAATATTTGGCCAGTAATCACATGGAAAGCAGATACATGGTTTGTAGTTGGCATGTACATGCCACGTAGTCTGGCCGAGTTAACATGCCAAAGCCCCATGTGTGTGACTTGGATATATGACAACTGTGGTACATGGTGTGTATATGGATGTACATGCCATGTAGTCTCCCATTAATGGAAAAAATTAAAATTACATTAAATTTGAAAATTGCAGCATTAAAACCTTATTTTATTGATTAGAACACAGTTGTGTTTTTGACAATTTAAAATGAAAGGGAATTAATTTATTAATTTATTAAAAAATTAATGCAAGCATGTTTATCTTAAATAATAATTGAACGAATAAATAAATGAATGATATCCATTTAATTTTGTGTATTCATTGCATGCATGACCATTCATGATCTTGAACAAGACCTGTGTATGTGTTGGATGTTTTAATTTAATTTATTACATGAGTTTTAAATTATTTAATATTAAATTAAATGATGGCATATGAGTCATCACTTCCTCCATTATTATATAGGACCTACATGTCCAAAGATATTTATGTAATCCCCTTTAACCAATACTTTGGTTCCCCTCACTTATGTGTGAGTAATAAATATGTGTAATTAATGGAGCATCCAAAAGTGTGTAGAGGTAGTTCAAAACAGAACCATAATGATTCCAATTCAGGTGATACATAGGTGGAGAGGTGGAATGTTGTAACTTATACCAAGACCAACAATATGAATTATTTACCCTAGGTCAAAGGTTGATTTAATGTGCTCTCATTAAATCAACCATTAGATAAAGCTCATTAATGGGTCATTTAATTATTTATTTATTTCTAATTATGGAATTATTTATTTTATGGATGCAAGATCGTGATCACATAAATAAATGAATTAATGTGCAAAGAAAAAAATTAAATAAATGAATTATATGTAAATATTTTATCTGACATGGTTAATTAATTAAGTAGTATCCACTTAATAGTAACACAATGTGTAAAGGATAAAACAAGATAAAATTTATGCATAATAATTTAAAATCCCTCAATTAAATATTAAGTCATACTAAGCCTTCCGTTACTTGACTGGGAATGAAACTATAGAACTGAGTGTAGTACATGGGAAATAAATGGACACTTACTTTTATCGGAAATTTCTCATGAGATTTCTTGGTTGAATTAACTAAAATTGTATTGAGTTTAACAAACAAAGTATGTTCAATAAAAATTTGGTGGCAAATATTGAGGAAATACAAGTCAGTATTTCAAGACAGGGGAATTTACTAAACAGATCAAGGTGCTACAAGTTCGTAGTTGGAAACACCACCTACCTAATTACTTTATTATGGTTTTGATGTAAAATGTATGGATCATTAAGAAAATTAATGGGGATCCTTTCTACTATAATGTTAAAGTAATTATACATTTTGAGTTCAATAGTGAAGTCTATTGAAACTTGATTAAATAGTGGGATATTTAATAAATAAATAAATAAACATTTAATTTATTATATCTCACTTATTTTATAATTAAGAAAATTACTAATAATATTCTCTTTTAATTATAGAATGAAATGACAAATTCATCATCCACACTATCCATGTGATCAATATTGGAGAAATATAACCTCCTAACTGGCAGAAACTTTCAGGAGTGGTTTAGATGCCTTCGGATTGAGCTACTCTATGAGTGGAAATACTACGTGTTATAATCCTAAATGCATGATCTGACTGCTAAATAATCAAGTGATAAAGAGTTATCATGTAGAATCTTGACCTGAATAGCCAACTGAACAAAGCTTCTAGGTCGGTGGGCCACTAGCCATAGGCGCACCTCCCCAATTCTAAAGGCTATCGACTAGCAGTGAGGGTGTAAATAGGTATAGAGGAGAGTTTATACCCTCAGGGAATGATAATAATACTAGTCCATGAATATAAATATAACATCCAATGGAAAGATAAGACTTAGTAGACTCGAACCAGACCCACCAATGGCTGAAGCACAATCTTTGTCAATTAATATCATAAGCAATATAAATAGAAGCATCTAAAATTAAACATATCAACATGCTAGAAAAACACTTGTAGTAACTAAAAAGAACAATAATGTATCTCATATCAAGTCATACATGTCAATATACAAAAGGGGTGACAATGGATAAACACTCCAGCTATAGACAATATACAAAATAGCATATTGAAAACTGAATGAAAACTAAATATAAACTCCAACTAGGCAAGACATTAAGGTCCATTCCAATCTCCATGCCAAATGGCTACTAAGATCCAGCTTCTAAGGCTGGTCCTTTACATAAATGTAAATTCATAAAGTCTATAAACATCCTAAAGGACTCATTTAGGGTGTGAGACGAATCTTAGTAATATACCACCCAAAGGTGCATACCAAGAATAAGTGTTTAAGAAGACATGTTACAACAATTAAACAAAAAATCTTAATGTAATAAATAAACAAGGTTTCCTTGGTGCTCAACAGCCACTAGGAAACCATCACATGCCTCAACCAGCACCAGAATATCCGAATATGTGAAGGTCCTTCTCCCATAGCCCAAAGTACCTCTAATGTCAAACAATACAAGTGAAGCCTCAGGTTCCACCACAAGTCAAGTAACTAACACCCCATGCCTCCTGACACTACGTTTCCCAACAAGTACTGACATCTCGAAGGCATTCCCAAGAAAACAGTAACCCAGTCAAATGGACCCCTAATCAAAATCACATATCAACCTAAGGCTAAAAAACTGGAGGAACAATGATATATGTCCTCAAATGCAAGTTGAGGCCCACGACCTCAATCTCAGTAGGCCTCATACCCCAACCATCATCCTCAATGATGAAATCTGAAGGCTCCTCACCATCCACGTGGATTTCTATGGAAAGCACCCTCAAACCATAATTACCTAATCCTCAACTACAAGGGGCCTCTACCCACATGAGTGGTCAAAACCACCTCATCAATGGAGTCAACCTGTGTTCACACGACTCAACTTGACACTTTGTCCATCATAGGTGAGCGGAAATCACCAAATAAATATCTTAAGCCACATCATCCGACATCTCATGCCCCTGCAACCTTATCACTCACATCTGATGGTCTTTCCATCCCAATATCATGGTCCAAGACCAACCTAATGGCATCTCCACCTCAAACGATGTCCTCGATGCCCAATCATGTGGTCAAACCACTCATTCTTGATCCATAAAATCATTTTCCTATACTAAGGATATTCATTTGATAAATCATAAGTTTCCAAATAAACTTATTCTTGATCCATAAAATCATTTAACTAAAATGAATAATTCATTGTAACTAGGGAATTCATGTAGGCCAGTGGTAGGTGATAAATCTTAATCACACTTTGGTTGTAGGTTTGATTCCCACATCTTTGTCCGACATGACAAGTTATCACACGGTCTGTGTGTTGTCCTTTTTCCAAGACTATATAATTTTATTACATTCTAAAAACTGAGATAAATTCTTCAAAAATAACCATAACAAATTTTAACCTCAAATTTTATCTCATACCTCTCATTTTCATCCCAAAAAGTAATAACTTGTAATTACCTCAAATCTAAGGATCATATAAACCCAAATGGTTATTTAAAACTATATACACAAAAGAAAAGATAATTCTTTCTCAAATAGAATTTTCACATAACAATATTCATGGTTATACATACAAGAGAAAAGTATTCTAAAGTAATCCCATCAACCAAAGACCATTAATACTTTTAAACATTTAATCACCTAGATATTTAACATAACTCTTGAATTTCTAAAATTTAGAGTTCTTAATCATTCATCATTCTCCATGATACCTTAACCAGGTTTTTCAACTTATTCCATAATAATTCTTTCCTGTAAAAAAAATCATGAATCATATCCTATGATTCAATAATTCCAAAACATCAACTAAGATATAATCCATACCTTTCATTGGTCATTTCTAGTTTCCTTATCCTAAATTGTAATGGCATTAGGTATTGGTAAACATATATTTTATGCTCTTGCTGATCCCATTCCCGAACTTTCTTCGAAGGTTATCTATTTGAGTAATGACCATGAACACCACATTTAAAACATTAAATTGATCCCTCAAAATAAATTCTTCCCCTTTCCTAGAGTCAATTGAATTCTACCTTTTTTCATGATAGGTTATTGCATTATGAACTTCATTACCACATTCATAACAGCTTCTCGTCCCTTTGAAAAATTTTCGTAGGGGTTTCTTTCCACATCCATGGAACATAGGTTTTTTACTATACTTACCTTTATAATTATTACATAAACATTCATAGGGATTTGTTTCCATCATATATGATGCCTTATAAAAATCACCAAGGTTCAAGTGGTCAATCATGACTCCAGATAGTTGGTTGAGAATAACCACAATAGTTATCATTATAGCTCCAATTTAATTTGGTTTCTTATTCAGATAACCACCACAGTTTCCTTCACATCCATTGTTACTTTGGTTCCTGCTGGATCTAGCCATTTACTAAAACAAAAAAGGTTAGTGTGAGTATATCAGAAAAATCATCAAATGTTATCCTATGAGGAGGGTAAACAATAAGATATAAATATTCATGTTATCTTAAACTTATTCAATTTATCAAAAATAACTTTGAATTTTTCTAATATGTTAACCATTATGGTTATATAAAACATGTCACTTATTCTTAAATAACACCCTAACCTCTAAATTTATCTAAATTGACCTCTGATACAAACTGTATGGCCCCAGAATTAAACATTACATAATCTTGAATGAATTTAATAATTCACATTGAGGATCTTTTCAGGGTTATAGCTTTAGACAATTAGGCCATAACTTATACATAACAACTTTTTTATTACAAAGTTGAGACTTCTACACACTATACATTTTTTCCATAAAACCAAAAACATTAAAATAACATGGTTTTGTTTCATGATTAAACATCACAACTTATCCTTGATCCCATCCTTGACTCTATTAAGATTTAAAACCTGTGAAAAACATTTCAAAAACTTGGGATGAGCATAAAAGTCTCAGTAAGTGTTATAAAATAATGAAAGAAAACATTAGTCCATCAATACATACAAATCAATGAAATCATACTTTTCACTCATAAAACATATGCTCTTTAACATACCTCATTAAATCATAAGATTTAAGAATAACATAATGAAATCATAAATCATAAAGGAATCTTGTGGCATCCATAACATACTTACATTCTAGCTTTCACAGCTATATAGGGAGTTACATTTGGAATACGCATCACAGTATATTCCCTAAATATATTATGAGAAACATTAACATTTACCTCAGTCATGTTACCTAATGCATTGGAGAGCTATCCAGGGCTCACCCGCCCTAGGTTTATCACGGAACCACTTGTATACGTAAATGATTCCCAAGAACCATAACATATTCATAAAACATAAAACAAGCATAAAGGAAAGATAACATTTCCACATTGCAGTCACAATATATCATTTCAAGATATTGAAATAATCAAAACTTTCTAAAAACTATTTTCAATACCAAAATACATAAAAAGGGTACATGGTATTTATTTTCATTTTAAAAACATTACGTCTTGTTAAGGAATCCAAATATCAAAGAATTATAGTGGGGGCGAAAAGGTCATTGTCATCACATACGTTAAAAAGAAACATTCATTTTTTAATTTAGAAAAAATATTCATAGAAAAATATTCCCTTTAAATTAAATGAAAAGTCAAAGGGTTTTATACACTGTAAAAAATAAATTCATCTATAAATCAAAATATGCCTAAATGAAAGGAGATTGAGACAAGGTCCCTTACAAAGATAATTTTGTTAATAAAATAGATCGATTATGTGTATTCATTATAACTACTCATAAATCAAGTATAAATACAAGATAGGATTTCAAAATTAATTTCTCTCATAATCATAGCATGACATAATCAATAAGTATAGGATCAACCCAAGAAATGGAAACTGGGTTATAAATTTCCCTTATGAAAATTCAGCAGCCTAACGGTGTCACTTTAAAATTCATAAAATGAGTTGATGGGAGAGAAAAGATTCTCTCGTCACTTAGACATAAAATATACCACAATAAGGATATATATGTACCTATCCCAACATAAGAAAATGGAAATTAAAACACATAATATAAAGTCTTTGACTAATATAGGAGGGTGAAAGGTTCCCTTACCTTGAGTCTGACTCATCCAAAAAAGGTTTGGGCATGCCTAACGATATCCCTTAGGGCCATACAGACATTTTGATATGAAGTATGAGGTATGTTTGGGTCCCTATCAAAATACCCAAAATGTGTGCTTTAAGACACTCCCCCAAAATGACCCTAAAAACAAAAATTAAGGTATGCACCACCTAACTTGGACTCATAGACATAAGCACATCTGATCTCAATCTCCAACTCGAAGAAAATTGGAGTAGATTTGAGTTTCCATCTTATTCCCTGAAAATAGGGAGAAACGGATCAAACATATTCTTCACTCTGCAAGGTGAAAACAAAATGAAGAAGAGTCTAAGGTTGAGGTTATCCTTACTAATATGAGTATCTAACTTCTAACTGATCTGAAATCAAATCAAAAATGAAGAGAAGGGATCAATGGAAGGAGGATAGGAAAAGGATGGAGAACTCTTTGCTCGTACAACCTAGGAGGAGTAGAAGGGAGGAAAGAAGATAAAAATAATAAAAATAGAAAATAAGAAAAAGCTTCAAAAAACACCCAGTAAAGGTCGCATGGTAAGTCCACATAGTTTTTTAAGCTGTGTGAAAACCATGTGGGATATAGTGAATAGGTACTGCCTAAGTGGAAGTACCTGTGTGGCCTTCTGCATAGTTTACACTGACCATGCACAAACCATGTGGTATCCCTCTACAACTACTACATAAAAATTGCACGGTTGTGAACCTCACCTACATGGTTTAACCAAACCATGCGGTAGTTCAAAAGTAGGGTGCATGGTTACTTGTAAGAGGCCTCATGGTTTACCATAAATCATGCGCCTTAATATGCAACTCCAAAATTGAGTTTCGAGACTCCGATGCTCCAGAAACTCATTATAAACACTCGAGGAACTCTTAAAGCCTCTAAAACAACCCAAAACCATCATATAAAGATTATAGAACTCTTATAATTGAGTTCTATTCATAGGATTAAAAAATGGCATAGACGCTATTTGAAAAACTCAAATTGGGAGTGAATTTTAACCTGACTCAAAAACCCAAGATGTTACAATCTCCCCACCTTAACATAGCTTGTCCCTAAGCTATAAAACAAAACACAGATATGGTACCGAACATACCCATCCCATTAGAATAAACTCAGAATACCCCAGTCTTAAGGGTATAATCCAATTGCCTCAAGGGGACTCCCCACCTTAGGAATTAACTAACCCTTTCCATTCCGACCCAAAGCTCAAATCAAACATTGGTCTAATGTCCAAACTAGGACTCAACAGTCCTCCCATGACGCATCATCACTCATGCACCTCATCTGGTTATCTTGTTTCATACAAGATACCCAATCACATCCCACACTACATTGGTGTCCTCCTCTAGCCCATGTCACATGGCACTAATGAGGTCATGCATCACCCACTATAGTAAAATCGTTATTTAGTGGAGGTTTTTTAGCAGTAGTTTAGTAAAATGCTGCTAAATATTCATTTTTTAATAAAAAACACACTTTTCCCCTGACCCCCCCCCCCCCCCCACTGGCATCACCTGAGCCCGATCCGTCTAAGCTGTCGGCGGAAGCTCCCGAGCCTGATCCCTCCAAGCCTGGGCCTGGTCCCTCGAAGCCCTCGCCAATATCTCCCAACATAGATCCCTCCAAGACCTTGTTGTACAATCCCTCACCAGTCAAGCCCTCACTTGTTGATCCCCATCCCGAGCCCTCGGATCCTGAGCCCCCTAAACCCTTGTCTGCATTGCAGTTACAACCTCCCAATTGAGGTAGATTTACATATGGTTTGATCAATAATAAAAAATGGTAGTTATAATCTTCAATTATATAGCTACATCATTGTTTTTTATGGAATCTTAAGTTAAACTTTGGATGATGTTTTTAGGATATGTATTTTATAAGAAACTATGCATTAGTGATAGGAGTGACATACACTATAATCATTATAATTGAGGAACATGATTTATTGGTATAGACCATATGTACAGACCATGGTCTTTCTATTTTTTCACCATCAACATAGGTCTCTACCAAGGTATCATGGGAGTTCTCAATTACCATACTAGTTCCCCTTTAATTTGAAAATGGCTAGTAAATCGCCTATATGAACACTCCAATAAATGATAACAATTTACTAATTAAATTTAGTATAGAGTGTAATAAAAAAATTATTTCGAACCAATTGAACTTTTGGAATGAAATTAAATCAATTTCACCCCAATTATGTAGTTATGGACTCATTTGTTATGAATTTTTACCATTATTGATAAATTGATCCAGCCATGGAACTGTGAAACAAACATACCTATGATGAAGAAAATGAACACAAAGATTAAACAACATGATTATAATAAAAAACAAATTAATAATAATAAATCATATATACATAAAAAAAATCTAAAATAAGTATTTAATAAAATCAATTTGATTATTTAGGGATTAAGATGCATGTACTAAGATGAGTCAAGAGTCAAGCTAAGAGATTTTTTTTTCAAGCCTTCTTTTTTCATATTTTTTTATCTAAGGTCCATATTATCTTATAGGTAATGTAATAAAAATATTATAATAATAACTTAATTATTTCCATTTACATTTAAGGTGTCACATCTCTCCTTTCCTCTTATAAATATTCAATGTTCATACCCTATATGGTTTGTATGAGGTATTCCAAATATTTCTAGTTCTTGATGATATATTCTTTATCTCTCTTTACTACTCTTACAATATTTATAATATAATTCCTTTATATTATTTTGGATTTATTATCCTTACTTTTCAGGGGATACTAATGTATTTATGATTTCCTTCCTACTCATCCATTAATTCAAACCATATGAAGTATATAAAGAAAATATTTACATTTTTCCTACCTTATCCCCCAAGATTATTCTATATAAAATCTATTTTTTAAGATTACATTGTGGCAAAGTTATATTGTTAAAATGTTCATTTAAAATCTTTTAATCCCTTTTTGAAAATAACTATTGAATGTGACTCATTTTCTTTCTTTATAAACAATTCAAAAATAAAGTTATGAATTCTCTTTTCACAATCTCTCTTTTGTTTCCTCTATGTTCTTATCAAGATTATTTGTTAATGTGTTTTTTATATTATTTGATATAACCATTGTATATTATGAAATATAATTATTTTAATGAAAATTTTATATTTTAATGACAAGGGAAATTATTGAACGAAATATATACCCTTTTTTAAATATGTTTCAAATACTATATGATTCATTATCATGATTGATGTGTATTTACCTATTGTTTTACTTTATTTAATTTGATGCTCATTTTATCTCCACAAGTTATCATTTTGTTATTTTTGATGGATTTAAGATTATTTTTATATTAATGTAAAACACACACACACACACACACATATATATATATATATATATTATGTATTATGATGAATAGAGTTTCCCTAGGATTGTATAGTGCCCAATAAATAGGGTAATACTTAATTTATCATGAGTTATCTATGTGTGGGTTATGTTATGTATGAATAATCCATAATTTTATGCATGAAAATGATCACTGACCCCTACCATCTTTCGGTCTCCCCCTACCATCTTCTGAGTTCCCCCTGCGCATCCCTCGCTAGCCTCACTGTTATGGTGATAGAGAATTACTATGTTCACCTAGACTTAGTGACCCTAGGGTGTTTCTCCCATGATTCCTGTTTTAAATTAATAAATATATGATTTTTATTTTTCTTATATTTTACATAATATTATCTATGATTGATTTCCTTTTTTTAATTTTATTATGTAGTACATATATGACTCTTCTTATAATTAGTTGGGTTTTGTTTTTTTTTCACTTCCATTTATCTCTTTTATTACTTAGTAATACTTATTTGTTTTAGTTTATTTATTTTAAATGGATTATCATCAGAAAATTTTCATAAAAAAATCTATTGATGTGGAATTATTTTTAAAAGGACAATAATAAATATATATGTGCTTATGGTTGGAAGGATTAAATATTTATGATGAAAAATGAAGAACAAAAAACATAAGTTGAGAGACATTTTAAGATGGTTAGTTTGAAGACACTTTCAGGAAGACTTATAATGACATGCTCAAATATACACACATCCCACACTTTCATATCATTGTCTTCTACAATATTTCTCCAACCAAGCCATGTTTTTGAATGTTCACAATGCATAAAGAAATTCACTGCCCAATTTCTAGAATGATTTGAATCCCAAATGTTGATTGGGTTATATATTTGCTTGAAAATTCTATTGGAGAACTGGTATGGCAGTTTCTGCAAACATGGAGAGACAAGTAGAGGCGTACAAACACAAGAGCGAGAGTGAGATGGGTATCTTCACCTTGAGTGGAGTATTAGGGTTCAAAAACCATGTTTTCTTGGTTTTTTTGGATGGAGGACTACTGAATTTTATTCCATACCTTATAAAAGAGGGTAGGCTATTTCTTTTGCTCATACGTCAAACATGGTGACAAAAAACTTCGAGTAGACTTGATATGTAAAGATGAGGAAGTAGGTATAGATGATACTGTAGAAATCAATGAACTAACTCCAACCATTCTAAAACCAAACCTGGTAACCATGAATTTAGAAGGGATCCTTTATTCATTGAAACGATGATTCATGGTCACCATGTTTGGTTTCAGGAAATTTGGTGGTAGTTCATCGAGTTCTATAGTATTAGCTATAGTTACTTCCTCGTCTTCACATATCAAGGCTATTCCAAGTTTTTTATCCCCATCTTCGACATGTTCACAACAGAAATAGCCTACCCTCTTTCATAAGGTAGGGAAGAAAATTATAGTAATACCCCATCCAAGAAAACCAGAAACACAGGGTTGTTAAACCCTAATACTCCACTCAAGGTGAAGCTACCTCTCCCAATCTCACTCTTGTGTTTGTGTGCATCTACTTGTCTCTCCATGTTTACAGAAACTGACATACCAGTTCTCCAAGATAATTTTCAAATAAATATGTAACCCATTCAAAATTTGGGCTTCAAATCATTCTATAAATTGGGTAGTGAATTGATTTATGCATCATGAACGTTCAAAAACATGGCTTGGTTTGGAGGAATTTTGTAGAAGGTAGTGATCTAAAAGTGGGGGACGTGTTTATATTTGAGCATGTCATTAGTAGTCTCTCTAAAAGTTCCTTTAAACTAACCATCTTCATATTTCTCTAAACTTGTGTTTGTTGTTCTTCATTTTTCATTATAAATATTTAATCCTTCCAACCATAAGCACATATATATTTACTATTATCCTTTTAAATAATTCCACATCAATAGCCTTTATTTTTTTGATGAAAATTTTGTGATAATAATCCATTTAAAATTAATTAATTATTTGTATATGCATGATCCAAAATAATATATTTAATATATTATTTATTTTTCAAGGATTTGTGTTGCATATAAAGATAAATCACCTTTGCAACTCTCTAAAAATATTATAAATATTATAAGGGAATTCATTATCCATTTTTTCGATATTTTTAAAGTGTACTCATTTTGAATTATTCAATTTCACCCAGTTCTTAAATGCATGTATTTAAGATTATATATCCACTAATAATGTTAAAAATGAATTTGTAAATAAATATTTTTGTGTTATTCAGAATATGTCATCCAGAAAGGTCATTGAAGTTTCTAGTGGATCTAACCCTATTTTTGGTTCTCCACAGTTTATGCCCATCTTCTATGGAAATCGAGGTTTGTTAGAGGTAGTGAAGTGGATTGAGGAAGTTGAGAATGTCTTCAGAGTGTTTGGAACTCCGAAAGTTTTTATATTTCATGTTGTTATGGGTTTTCTTGTGGGTCAAGATTTGGAAGAATGGGAGTTGTTTTCCCCACAAACAATGCAATTTGGGATGATTTGGGAAGTTTTTAAGTCCATCTTTTTCTGATGGTTTATACCTGAGGGGGTGAAGATGAAGAAAAAGGAAGAGATCATGAGTGTCCAACAAGGTCAGCGGATGGTGAAGGCTTATGTTGAACACTCCAAAGAGTTGGTTTCCTTTTCTCCAAAGTTTGTGTCACATGATCAGTTGAAATATTCTCTTTTCATTATGGGCCTTCATCCAGAGATCAAGGAATGAGTCCTCTTCTCCAAGGATCTCCTTTTTGAGAAGTTGGTGGTGGAAGCATTTTTGGCTGCGTTTTTTGTGAAAGAAGCATAAAACACATTGGTTACATGTGTTATTCCATTGAAGATTCATTGGTGTTGTTTTTTTTTAATGATGAGTTTGGGTTTCATTTTGATGTTTACAAATGGTTTTTTAATTGAATTATGAAATGTATGGGTTTGTGTAGTGGTTGATTGTTGTTTCATATAATGGTGCAAATAGTAATGACTATAAGCCTGTGGTGAAATAGTTGTGTTATAGTGTATGCTTGTGTGGATGTTTGTTAATTGAAAGATAAAATTTATGGGTCTGTGCATTTGTTTTTTTTTTCAAGGTAGTTTTGGCTGTGTAATATGTAGTTGGGTTTGTTTTGTAAATAAACATTTAGCGGCTGTTCAAACCACTGCTAAATATGGTATATTTTGTTATTAGAATTAGTTTAAACTATTTCTAAATATGACGCGCTATTAATCTTGCAGTGGTTTTCTTTATTTTAGCAGTGGTTTTCTTTGTTTTAGCGGTGGTTTCCCATCTAAAAAATTCATGCGGCGGTTTTAACCACCAATAATCCTTGTTATTTTTTTGCTGGAAAACCTCCACTAAAATGAAGAAAACCACCACTAGATGCACATTATATGACACTTACTGGTTGCGCCCAAATTTACCCAAGTTTTATGGTGTAAGTGGTCATTGTAGTACGGCTTGGGTTATCAATCCTCAGATACCTAAGAATAAACCTAAGAAACATGCATTCTAAGAAGGTGATTTGATGGTGTTGATTAGGCTATGAAGTGTCCAACTTTGGATGGAATTGATTTTATTATTTGATATTTTAAATAATTGAGTGAATTCAATTTAAAATAATGAGTTTATTCTTGGTTATCACATGTGGTGTATTGGAAGAATTTCTTTTTAAATTATTTCAATGTATTAAATTCAAGTGTTTCCTTTAACAAAATACAACCATCCCAAATAACTCACCAATTTTGAGTTTTTACTATCTTAAGTATAATAACCTATAAACTTAGAGGATCATATTGATGAGCACTCCAAGGTAGAGGATCGTTTTAGCACTCGGTATGTGTATCCTTAAAATTGGTGAGTTTAAAGGATAACGTAAATCATTGAATTAAAATATCAAAAATAGAATTGATTAAGAATTATTAAATTAATAAATAACATCCAATTCACCCCTTGTTACTCCCTTGGATCAACCCATTATATTATTATCCCTCCATTGATTCTATTCTATCAATGAAAGAGGGTAGTAGACTTATGATGGTAGAATTGGAGAAGAAAAAAAAATAACAATCACTCCACCGTTGTGTGAAGAGTTTCACAAAAGATAATGTGAATAACCTCACTCCCTAAGGAAAAGGTATCAACGTGATATGAAAAAAGAAAAAATAAATTAATAATAAGAATATTAGGATGATATTTTATTAATAAAATGAAGGTGGATGAAAGAACTTACTTGGGAGAAATTGACAAGCGATTACAAAATGAAAGCATACAATTCAAAGAAAATAAAAACTTCCATTCCAAACAAAAATATTTGATCCCCATTCCCTTTAGAATAAGATCCTTATATATGCATATTTTAAGACTTAGATACACCCCCCAAAAATAAATTACATCTCCATTAATTGGGAGAGTTAAAAGGAGAGTGAGAAAATCAAGGGAATTTGACGTTTCAAAGTTGACCTGAAAATTCATCCAAATTCGTTCACCGTTTTGACATGTGAATTTTTAATTTATGGAGGATGAATCTAGAGGGGTCGTAGAATATAAATATTCTCATCCATATGTCCTATATTATCTTTAAAAATTTCAGGAAATTTGGTTTATGAGTTTGTAATTTATGGTGTAAATGGTGGGACGACTTTATGTGCATTAATATCGGGCCCACCATTTAAATCTCAACTTCAGATCCCTTTATCATCATGAAAACTTCAGAATTAGCTCCAGTCACATTTGAATAAAATTATCCTCATATTTTTATCTTTCTACTGTAAAAATTTAACCTTCATTGGGCTTGTTTTGTGGGCCCCACATTTATTTGATGGGCCTTAGGCCCATTATGCTTTCTCCAACAAATTTCTGCATTCAGGTTGAAAAATATCCATCTTCCCTTGGGATTCATCCATCGGACCTAAAATATAAAATGTTCCAAAAAACGTTATCAATCATATCCCAAAATATCATATTCAGAAAATGAATATAATGTTGTCCACAAACAGATGAATGATTGGGCCCAAATTTTAATTTTAAACATGAATTTCATTTAAGATGAGAAATGAAGTTCTATTTATGTAATGCACTAAAAACAATTTTTATGGAATTTGTAACAATGAATATAAAGATATTAATAATTAATATTAGCCACTTTCAGTGACTAATCACACCCCCCAACTTGATTTTTTCTAGTCTCGAGCAAAATATATTACAAATATGAAATTCAAATCCCCTTTTCCAAAAACATTTTAATACACATTGATCACCCAAAGACCACATACCAAAAAAATTATGAAACCCATCAAAATCATTTAAAACAATCTAGGTCCATAAGTATATCCCAAGCCCAAGCCCATTCCTTTGTTCAAATTCATCACCACATTTCATCCAATTTCAATTAAGCATGATAAATTGTTGTGCATCACAAAAGATATGGGGCCCATTTTATTGTTCAAGGGGGAAAAATTGAATCACTGGGTGGGAATCACATTAAACCTTAAGATGAGTATCCATTTTTTTTATTTTTTTTTTATTTATTTTTTTTAACCACAATAGATATGAAAAGACTAACTCTGGGCAAGAAAACTATGGAGTCACGATCCCCAAGTGTCGGACGCCACATATATTATCAATTTCATGCTCTAAAAAAGAGATATAAAGCCTAAATCTGGGCAAGAAAACTATGGAGTCAAGATCCCCAAGTTCTGAACGCCACGCATTTCGACAAAACATTGTTCTATGTGGTCATTATTTTTTTTCAATTTTTTTTTGTTTTTTTTTTGGATACTCAAATTAAACTAAAAGTGACCCCAGAACCCTATTATATAATGAAAGGGACCCAATAACTCAAATTTACACCCAAGATCCATTAGACGTGCATTGTGGAATCTACTATATCTACTAATTCTGGATTTCTATTTTCCACGTGTCATCCTACCAATCCTCCACACCGATTTTCACTTACGTTCCCATCCGCCATATCTCCACGTCGCTCGTCCGCGCAATATCTCTTCCATTCTTCATTTTCTGTCTCCTGCTCTCAGTTAGGTTATTGCGGCTCACAACGTAGGCGACCTTCGAACCAGCTCTTCCATCACTCTCCCTCTCCCCGTCACCCTGCAGTCCTTATATCTCAGTTTCCGACGTTCCTCCTACTCTCAGTTGCCACTCAACTATCAGAGTTTTTCCTTCCTCCAGTCGCGGTCTGGATTCAGCTCTTCACGACCTAGGGTTCCCGCCTCCACCTTCTCCAACCGCAACTTTGCCTCCACCCCGGTACACAATTTCCTTATTTCTAAGTGTTTCAATACAATGACAGATGTCAACCCGCATCAATTCACTTCATCAGGAGTCCAGAAACGCCATGAATATGGTCACGACGCTCATAGCTACCAAATTCCACGATCTCGATCTATGACGATGGTACGTATAATTTCCCTCCATATCTATTTAAGGACTTGATACATCAATCTCACACTTTTGAATTTCATCGCCTGCACAACCATTAGGGTTTTGTAATCCTTCCTTTTCTACTTTGAAGGCATAATGTTGTTCCAAGCTGCATCATATAATCTTGGTTCCTCGGACTACAAGTACATTTTCTTTCTAAATTTTACTGCATCACCTGATCTTAGACAATAGTTCATGTTTTTTCCCTCTTCAGATATTTAAGGATTTTGTACTTTATATTCACCCTTTTCAATTTCACTTGCTGCACCCATATTACTATTATCCGTACTCGATTTTGAAATGGTATCATTTTTTTCAAAGATGAATCACTTAATCCTAGATCTTTAATCATTACCCACCTTTTCATTATAAATTTCATTGCATTACTCAATTCTGAGTAGTCATGTTATGAGCAGTCATGTTATGTACACTTCTTGGAAGAGAATAAAAATCCATTCGATGTTGTTCAATTGATTTCACTACTATAAATTTCATTACATGCACTCTCATTAAGGTTTTACGTATTTTATTTTGAATTTGAAGGTATCAAGTTATATAAAGTGATGTAACCTAATAAGAGATCTTCAGACATCAGGTACCTTTCATCCTAAATTTCCTCACATCATCTGTTCATGAAGAGTCATGTTATGTATAGTCTCTAAAAAATACATTTGATGTTATTCAATTGATTTTCACTACCTTGAAGTCATTTTTTATGTTTTTTCAGCACCAAATAAATACATCTTCTTTCTTAGTAAACTAATCTTCCTAGGTATCTTTTAATGCTTATAAATACCATTTATAACTTCATCCTGAGCAGTCAATGTTTGGTTTATTATTGGGTTAGATGGAAGGATCTTGAGGCCCTAGACAAGGAATCCATTTTATTCTTCGTTCTACTTGCAATAGACTCTATAAATACCCTCAGTCTCTATGTAAGTGTATGTTATCGTAATCAACTCCATTTTCAATATTAATATTCCTTTTCTTCTTTCTCTTTTGTATTTGGTCTTCGTCACTGCCCCCGACCCCGCATCTCCTTCTCTTCTAATACAGTCTCTATGCCACTATCCACCACACTATTTCTCCCGGTAGCAGTTTCCACAGAAATCAGCGTACCATCCATCAATGGATGAAGAACATAGAGGATGTAGTCCCTTTTCAGGTACTAAGATAATAGATTGTGCAAACAGGTATGGATATTATTGACAGTGCAAACAAGTATAGAAAGGTATAGACTGTGCAAACAGGTATAGACAGGTCTAGAAAGTTCAAACAGTAAATATTAGGTAATCACTGCATCTTCATTTTAGGTACTACAGTAATAGACAGTGCAAAATGGTATGGATCTTATTGACAGTGCAAACAGGTATAGAAAGGTATATACAGTGCAAACAGGTATAGACAGAGCAAACAGGCATAGACAGTGAAAACAGTAAATCTTAGGAAGCCTTAGTGTATTTTCCAAGAATGTGTATTCATGAATGCACTAATTAATTTTTATTTTCCTTATGCTCCCAGAAGATGAACCTGGCATGGATGTTGTGTACTTATCTTTGAAAAAGGTCTTCACAGGAATCATGGGCATAAAATCTTCTCACCTTTTATGTATTAAATCCACTGTTACACCTTTCAGTTCCTGAGGATTTCTTTCACCTAACACTAGAATTCTCTGATAATACAAAGTTATTGGATCCTGTGATGTTTTTTGTGTATAGTATCCATATATCTAATACTGAAACATCTTATTGTTATACAGAAAGTACCCAGGTAATATTAAACATGATCTGATGATATCAGATCACAATGTTTGGTTTATTCTTGGGTTAGATGGAAGGATCTTGAGGCACTAGACAAGTTATCCATTTCATTCTCTATTCTTGAGGATTTCTTTCTATTTTGGATTTGGTCTTCGTCTCTGCCCCTGACCCCGCATCTCCTTCTCTTCTAATATAGTCTCTATGCCACCATCCACCACACTATTTCTCCCGGTAGTAGTTTCCACAAAAATCAGCGTACCATCCATCAATGGATGAAGCACATAGAGGATGTAGTCCCTTTTAAGGTACTAAGATAATAGATAGTGCAAATAGGTATGGATATTATTGACAGTGCAAACAAGTATAGAAAGGTATAGACCGTGCAAACAGGTATAGACAGGTCTAGAAAGTTCAAACAGTAAATATCAGGTAATCACTACATCTTCATTTCAGGTACTACAGTAATAGACAGTGAAAAATGGTATTGATCTTATTGATAGTGCAAACAGGTATAGAAAGGTATATATAGTGCAAACAGGTATAGACAGTGCAAACAGGCATAGACAGTGAAAACAGTAAATCTTAGGAAGCCTTAGTGTATTTTCCAAGAATGCGTATTCGTGAATGCACAAATTAATTTTTATTTTCCTTATGCTCCCAGAAGATGAACCTGGCATGGATATTGTGTACTTATCCTTGAAAAAGGTCTTCACAGGAATCATGGGCATAAAATCTGCTCACCTTTTATGTATTAAATCCACTGTTACACCTTTCAGTTCTTGAGGATTTCTTTCACCTAACACTAGAATTCTACGATAATACAAAGTTATTGGATCCTGTGATGTTTTTTTGTATAGTATCAATATATCTAATACTGAAACATCTTATTGTTATGCAGAAAGTACCCAGGTAATATTAAACATGATCTGATGATATCAGATCATAATGTTCGGTTTATTCTTGGGTTAGATGGAAGGATCTTGAGTCACTAGATAAGTTATCCATTTCATTCTCTATTTTCCATACATTAAACTATAAATAACCTCAGGTTCTATGTAATTATATGTTACTGTAATCACCTGCATTTTTTATCTTAATATTTATTTTCTTCTTTCTCTATTGTTTTCAGTCTCCCCCCGTCCCTGTATCTCTTTCTCCACTAATACAGTCTTGATGCCATCATCCACCACACTGATTTTAGTAAAGAATATTTTTAATCAATTCAAGATGAAAAGAAAAAGGTACTAGATGCCAGTTTTCCTAAAATTTAGATCAATTCAAGATGAAAAGAAAAGAAAAAGGTACTAGATAAATTCAAGATGAAAAGAAAAAGGTACTAGATGCCAGTTTTCCTAAAATTTATTGTTCCCCTAATTAAAGATACCTATTGATTATTTAAGACAGATCCCTCAGCTAGATTGTAAGGATGAAGCTCTCAGGTGCATTTGAAAAGGGATTTACATTGCAGTGAAGTTGGTATAATTTTTTTTATTGATTACTATATTGATGTTGAAACCTTGACTATATTTACTTTATATTACTGTATTATAATCGGTTTATTAATGAAAAGAATCTAAAATAGTTTGCACTGTATATTATTATAGTATATTGATGTTAAAACCTTGCCTCTTTTTTATCCATCCTTTTATTTCCTACAGGAGTTACGAAATGCTTGAAAGTGTTGATCAGCAAAATCCATGACTCTAAGAGATCATGAAAAACAACTATGGTTTTCACTGCTAATGATCCAATAGCATAAAAATATTTTCTAAAGGTATTTTTAGATGTTAGAAGGAGAATGTGCATATCTTTTCTTTTTTGAAAGATGGCTCTAAAGATAAATTTCCTACTCAATTTTTACACTAATTGATTCTATTTTTTTGTGTGTAAATTTTCTTGAAATAGGAGCCTATTTTTTATATAGATTACTGATTTTTTTATTCTATGGATTGAATTTGTTAACTCGACATGTATTTCTACCTTCTGATGAGGAGACACAGGACCAGTAGAAAATATAACAATAAGATTAGGTATAGTTTGGATAGTTACAGCAGTGGAAGGTGTAATTAGAGCCACAACAGGATTGGGCCTTGGAGGGCTATAGAAAACCAGATCCATACCTGTAGAAGAAAGTGGAAAAAATTTAACTTCTCCATATTCTGAACATGATTCTGGTTATGGAGATTTCAAGGTATGTACTACAGCTTCCTGGGGATGGAATGGGAAGCAACATATATACGCACATACAAGTAAACTGAACAGAGGAAACTGGTGAATATATTAAAAAATATATTGAAACAAGGAAATTCCACACACCTATATTTGTAGCAAGATATATCTACATTTTCTTCTGTTTAGAAGCTACATATATATGAGCAGCAATATATATCTGACCAGGGGAACTGGTGATGCTGGTGATGCAGCTGCAGATATAGGTATATTGGTTATCTGAGAAAAAACATATATGTGCATTTTCTTTATTGGTATATTAATGAATTCAATGTAATTGATAGTTTTCAACTTCCTCTTGAAAGTGTAAGCAATACATTTTCGATTTAATCTGCACATATCTCTAAAATATAGTAAATGTGCAGGTTTCATGTTGCTTATTTCCAATAAGTCATTAACTCCTATCTGCATTTGATCTTTGAGACACTTAGTAAGTAAATATCTCTTTTGTTGGTTTCCATAACAATTGATATTGAGTTAATGTACTTCGTATTTTGAGGTAACACAACATCTAATCTCCCCCCACTAAATACATATACATCCTTTGTTTTATTCTGAATGAAAAAAATGAATCTTAATCTATGGGGTCAGTTGATTTTAGAAATAAGCAGGTTATGTTTGTTACTTTTTCTACTACATGCATCTTTACATATGATCATCGAGGTGGATTACTACATGAAGTATCTCATATGAGAGACCAGAACCATCTTCAGTGTTGGGGAACCTGGATATGTTCTGAGAACCCAGAACCTGGATATTTTCTTGGAACCTGGATGTGTTCTGAGAACCTTCATCAAGAAGATCATATGTTGGTTACTTTTTCCTTCACCATCCACTTCACTGGAACTTGGATATGTTCTAAGATCATAAGCATCTTCAGTGCTAGGGAACTGAAGTGATGCATTACCTTGCTGGACATATAATGCGCCACCATCTAGAGATATGCATGTGGAGAAAGGTTGTATTTAATTCCATTTCCATCACCACGAAGGCATACCTTTTTCTTATATCAATTATCTTCATGTTTCTGTTATATGTTTTCATATTCTAAAGGTTCAACTCAGGAAGTGCATAATTACCGCGCTGACAGTCGATGTGAGAGATCAAAATCATTGCCAGGTGGTGAAGAAAATCGTTATGAAAATACCATTTAACCTCCAATAGGTTTGTTTTTTTAATTTAACTCTACCCCCAGAAATTTTTTGTAAGTATATTCTTTTTAATTTTTTTGATTCATGGTTCAAGTGTCTATAACTTGAATATTGTTGCATTTAATCCCTCCGATTCACTGAATTTCTGGAATTGGGTGTTAAAAACATGAATCAATGAATGGATTTGCTTTTGTCCACTGGAACATCTTCATTTCAGTTAATAGTATTGTTTTTGATTTCATGCATGGAAAAGTTCCGGTAGAATTTTATTTTCATCATGTTTCAGTGGGTATCCTCTAATTTTCTTTTTGATGTTTTAAAGCCAAAAAATCTTGTCCCTTTTAATTTATTTTCTTTTCTTTAGTTATTTTAGTAGTTAATAACATTTTCTTTCTGTTTTCTAGGTAGGAAAATAACTGGACAACGCTCCACCCACCTCTTGAATTTCGAATCATATTGTTGTTGGAAGCATAACCAAATATCCAATTTTGTGTTTCTAAATTTTTTTCAATGATTTTGATGTTTTAAACCTTCCTGATTACAGTGTATGAGAGACATTTCCCCTTTAAGGTGTAGATTTTTCTAACAGCCATTTAATGTGCAGGATTCAGGTCACTATTATCCAAGCTGTAATTTAGTGCTATTTGTAATGGATAATTGTGCGACTATTCAGGTAAATATCTCCTTGCTTGGTGCAGTCCACTACTATTGTTGTTCCAATTTATAAACCTAATCGAAAAAATCTTATTGCACTTGACATTTATAATAAGTTCCCCCATACAATTTTATTTTCTTTATTTCTAATTAAAGATGTGTGTGTTTACCATTTATTTAATTTCTTTTATTCTGAATAAGGTTCACATGAAGATGGAAGATGGGGCGTGGTGTCAAGATGGGTAGGAGTGGGCGGTCACAAGCAATAACCACCAGTTATTAGTATGGAAGCATACTAAAACCTCATAATGATGCCTTTGGGTTTTAGTCTGAATAAGGTTCATCTTTGTCTCTGATCTGTTTGTCAACTACTTGAATGATGTATTCATATTCTATGCCCTCTTATTACATTATTAGAAAACATTACATTTTAATTATAATTTATTCAAAATATGTTTTCCTCTTAACTTTTCTAAAAATTAATCTCATATTAGAAGAAAACCCATTAATTGAATACGTCGTGCAATAGCATGGGTGAGTACTAGTTTTTATTAAGAGGATGATAATGTAAACTTTGAAAAATCACATCAGACAACAGCACTTTCCAAAAACTATGCTTATGAACTTAAACTTGTATTAAAATCAAAATCAAGGCATGCAAAAATATTCGATATCCAATTTCAGAGTTTTCAATGTGTGTTATCATGTTCAAGGTTAATGGAATTTTTATTTCCATGCATGTTCTTATTAAAAAATCATTATTATTTCATCTCCCCCCAACATAGAATAACATTTTCCCTAGTGTTTAAAGAAAAGAAAAGTTATAAGGGAGGTACGATAGGAGTTTAAATAGGAAATTGAAAATGATAAACATGGAACAAATTCACCTGGTTTTTGAAGTTGAAGTTTCATGATGCTCCAGATTACTTCTTTGATCTATTGGGGGATATAGGCACTTCCTTGATTGAACATGTATCACCCAAAATAGTTCATGAACCATACAAAGAAGAACAAAGCAGACAAAACAAACAACACAATGATTTATTTAATTCTAAGTGTCATCATTTTTATGGTTTTCCATTTTTTTAATTTAAAAAAAAACTGATGATACATTGTCTTCTTTATATTTTATAGGTAAGGTATTACTCTGGGATCACACCGCATGATACTGATGAATACGGTTCTCCCCTTTCATACCCATCCTTACTCATAAAATAAGAACAGGTCAATAATCTATTTTTTTAAATACCTACAAAAACATAAAATAAAATAAAATAAACTGATGATACATTGTCTTCTTTTAAATTTCTGGGTAAGGTATTACTCAGGGATCACACCGCGTGACACGGATGAATATGGAGATCCCCTTTCATACCCATCCTAACTCATAAAATAAGAACAGGTCAACAGTATATGGTAATTTTTTAAATGAAACATAAAAAATAAAAAAACTATTCACAATTATTGGAAACATGAAAATCATGGGTTTCCTCCCATGCAGTGCTTAATTTAAAGTCGTTAGCTCGACTTGGACCCCCCAAATTATCCAATTCCAACTTTAAAAATTTTAATGAACCCATATTTCTCCACTTCAACAAGATTGAGATTGATTATTTGTTTGAAATATGTTTCATGTGAAATCCTTTGTTCTACAATGAGTGGTAAAATCCATGTAATATTATAAATGGTTGATTGAATTGAATTTCTAGTATTTCCTAAGACATCAATGACCATTCCAAATTTTTTAGTTTAAATAGGAGAATTAATTGAAATTTCATGGTATTGGTTATCCACATTGAAGAGTGGGGAATAAAGGAGAAAAATTTTGAGTTTGGGTTGATAAAAATTTACAAAAGAAGAATGGAAATATGAATCAAAAACAGTTTCTTCTCCATGAAATTTAGAATTAATTGGTTCCTTTTGAAATTTTGATTCCTCCCAAAAATTGTCCTTTTTAATGTCGAGAGTGGGTATAGACTCAATATTTTTTATCTCTCCCAATGGTTCAATGATCGGTGATTCTAACAAATCATTATAGGAGCAATATTTTGGACACTCAATCCATGAAGACAAAATTTCCCCTTGTGAATCCAAAAAATTAATTTCCTCCTGATTTAAATACCCTTAAACATTTCCTTGATCTTCTTAAGTTATCCCATATACAAAGTTTAGTTCTTTTTTAAATTCATTAATGGTTTGTGGGATAAAATATTCATCTATCGTTGATGAGGAAAGGACATCTTGAGTGGGAATGGGTTCCTCAAAAGTTTTAATGTTGTGTACTTCTAATCTCAAATTTGAAACTTCTGAATTCATTATATCTATTTGTTCACACAATTTTTCAAGGATATTTTTAGGATTAGGTTGGATAAGAGTTTGCACATATTGGACTTCCTCATTATTTATCTTATCAATCATTCTTGATAGGTATGGAAATTGATCTTTTAAAAATTCATCATTACAAATATCGTTCATGTTATTGGGTGTGGGGTATTCACTCAAAGGTTGATCAAAGTAATTAAAAAATATTGGTGACTCCCAATGTTGATTTACTAATTGATTCCATCCTGAGTTTGTGAAGGGATATTGTTGATTATACTCCATTTTATGTATTTGAAAATTTGGAATCATGATTTTCGGGAGCCAAAAAAATAGAAAGGCAGAAAGAGAAGAGAAATGGGATGAGAAAAGAGAAATTGGGGAGAATAGAAAGATGTTTTAAGGTAACTTACTTGGTCCCCAGCAACGGCGCCAAAATTTTGTTGCGCCCAAATTTACCCAAGTTTTATGGTGTAAGCGGTCATTGTAGTATGTCTTGGGTTATCGATCCTCAGAGACCTAAGAAAAAAACCTAAGAAACATGCATTCTAAGAAAGTGATTTGATGGTGTTTATTTGGCTATGAAGTGTCCAACTTTGGTTTGAATTGATTGGATTATTTGATATTTTAAAGACTTAAGTGAATTCAATTTAAAATCATGAGTTGATCCTTGGTTATCTCATGAGGTGTATTGGATGAATTTCTTTTTAAATTATTTCAATGTCTTAAATTCGAGTGTTTCCTTTAATGAAATACAACCATCCCAAATCACTCACAAATTTTGAGTTTTTATTATCCTAAGGCTAATAAACTATACACTTGGAGGATCATATTGATGAGAACTCCAAGGTAGAGGATCATTTTAGCACTCGGGATGTGTATCCTTAAAATTGGTGAGTTTAAAGGATAACGTAAATCATTGAATTAAAATCTCAAAAATAGAATTGATTAAGAATTATTAAATTAAGAAATAACATCCAATTCACCCCTTGATACTCCCTTGGATAAACCCATTATAGGATTATCCCTCCATTTATGTTATTCTATCAATGAAAGCGGTTAGTAGACTTATAATGGTAGAATTGGAGAAGAAGAAAAAAATAACAATCACTCCACCGTTGTGTGAAGAGTTTCACAAAAGATAATGCGAATAACCTCACTCCCTAAGGCAATGGTATCAACATGATATGGAAAAAGAAATAATAAATTAAGAATATGATGATGATGATGATATTTTATTAATAAAATTAAGGTGAATCAAAGAACTTACTTGGGATAAATTGACAAGCAATTAAAAAATGAAAGCATACAATTCAAAGAAAATAAAAACTTCCATTCCAAACAAAAATATTCGATCTCCATTACCTTCAGAATAAGCTCCTTATATAGGCATATTTTAAGACTTAGATACACCCCCCCAAAAATAAATTACATCTCCATTAATTGGTAGAGTTAAAAGGAGAGTGATAAAATCAAGGGAATTTGACGTTTCAAAGTTGACCCGAAAATTCATCCAGATTCGTTCACCGTTTTGACGTGTGCATTTTTAATTGATGGAGGCCGAATACAGAGGGGTAGTAGAAAAGAAATATTCTCTTACATCTTTCCCCTATTATCTGTAAAAATTTCAGGAAATTTGGTGTATGCATTTGGATGTTATGGTGTAAATGGTGGGACGACATTATCTGCATTAATATCAGGCCCACCATTTAAATCTCAACTTCAGATCCCTTTATCATCATGAAAACTTCAGAATTATCTCTAGACACAGTTGAATAAAATGATCCTAATATTTTTATCTTTCTAATGTAAAAATTATAACTTCATTGGGCTTGGTTTGTGGGCCCCACATTTGTTTGATGGGCCTTACGCCCATTATGGTTTCTCCAGCAAATTTCTGCATTCAGGTGCAAAAATCTCCATCTTCCCTTGGGATTAATCCATTGGAACTAAAAGATAAAATGTTCCAAAAAAAGTGATAAATCATATCCCAAAAAAAATTAGAAAATGAATATAATGTTGTCCAAAAATAGATGAATGATTGGGCCCAAATTTGTATTTTAAACATGAATTTCATTTAAGTTGATAAATGAAGTTCTATTTATGTAATGCACTAAAAAATGTTTATGGACTTTGGAACAATGAATATAAAGATATTAATAATTAATATTATCCACTTTCAGTGACTAATCAATTACCAAAAACTGCCACTAAATGGAAGGAACCGCCTCATATTGGATGTTGACACCAACTTTAGCAATGGTTTTTTGAAACCATCACAGAACCATGTGATGGCGGTTTAAAATATTGCTAAGAAGTGATTTTCTTTTAGTGATATCAGATAACCAAACAAGTCACATTGCATCGTGCCTTAATCAAGTATTACACCATCATGGTGCCTAGATGCCTCACACCTCAAGTAACTCACATACTTGTTGCACCGATGTTGAATCACCTCAGAAACTCACATTCATTGATTCTCGTGATGTCAAGCACCTCAAAATCCTGCACCCATGGTGCTTAAGTATAGAATATGGTGCCTCACACCTCATATATATATATATATATATCATATGATATGATTCCAACCTACTGACCAGCATCTGTTCAATCCATATACTGCCTGTGCACCTCATGCACCCATACGAACATGCTTCAATAGGCCATGCCAAAAAAAAGGATAATTATGGCCATGTCCACAATGTACCTATGACTAACATTGACTCACCAGCTTTCTCAGCCCATGAAATCTCCATGATGTGCACCCTTCTAGAAACCTGACTACTTGATTCCTAATTTTCCTGTGGTGCTTCTCTAGCCACCGACCACTAACCCCACTGACGGATCTCACTATCTCTATCATGACATCAGTGTGTAGATGAACCTTAGCTAACCTCACCTGGTACTGATGTTTAACCAATCTATGAATCTTGACTCTACCCATAAACCTGATCATCAACTAAATGAGAAGGCCTCCTGCAGAACCTCTCAAGATGCCCAACCTTTCCACGTGCCCATAACTCCTTTGGAGGCCACTCACATTGAGTATGTACATTTCCTGGATACCCACACTGGAAGAAAACCATAGAAGAGCAACTACGAGGTGGTCTAATCGAGTCCTTGTCCTGACTACCCTACTAGAACTCATCTTGATCTCATTTCCTTCCATCTGAAACATCACCACCGAAACCACCTAAAGTTGATTCCCAATTAGAGTAGGACCTATCCATTAGATTTCCCTCTTCTATGAGAATCTTGTTCCCTACCTCAAAGAATGAGACCAATATGAATATGTTTACCTACACCCAAATGGTGTGTCATAAACCATCCACAAAGCACCTCACCCTGGAGGTGTTTTCACTTACCATGCTGGGTGAAAAGAGATACAATTCAGTGAACGTTGTTGTATAGTCCATGATAGACATGGCTCCCTGCTGAAAGATTAAGAATTTTCAAGACCTTTCATCCCTTAGCATCTTAGGGAAAAATTTATCAAAAAATATGGCCTCAAAATCCTTTCAGTCCAGTCCCTCATGTTTTCCCGTCTGAATCTACACATCCCACTAGCGCTTAGTTTGTCCTCAGAGTATATAAGTGGCTAGTTTGACTCTCTTCCTAGGATGTGTCTCCAGATACTCAAAAATCATATGCATGCTTTGGATCCAGTTCTCAATCTCTTTTAGACCACCCTCACCCTAAAAAAACTATGGGTGTTATGACTGAAACTCCCACATTTGATATTCCATCGATGGATCTGCTCATAGAGCACCCTGTTCGATGCCCTGGAGAACCTTCACTAAGCTTGATCAGATCTTATCACTGAGCCACATCCCAAACACTTTCATGTCTAGAAAATTCCCTTCCTAAACTAGATCTTGAACATGAGCTTGTACATGTGGATCATGATCTACCTAACCCTTAGGGGTCTAAACTTTCTTGTGCTCTAACGGCACCCTATCATCACCTGATGAAAACTCCATCTGAGCCATCAAGGTAGAAACCCGAAGAATACCATCAAATGGTCAGACATCCCATATCATATATATATATATATATATAACATGTAAATAGAGAAATCAGTAAAAGGAAGTATGATTTCACTACCCTTAACCCTCCCCATTGAAACCATGCCTCATGGAATCTCGGCCTCATGGACTCCTTACCCACCCTCAAGAGAGACAAGTATCATATAATCCTCAATCCATTCCCATCCTAATAAAGAACTTTGTCTCAATTTGATGACTGAGTCGCCCAACCTGGTGATCAAAATCACCCCATTTCATGTTATATGACTACTCTTATAAGATCCAGGCCCAATTCTCATATCAAAAAAAAATTAATATATCTATATATATTTACACACACATGGAATATCACATTTCATACATATCAAAGAAATTTACACATATCATGGCATGTAACATTCATTAAGGCCTTTTATTTTTAACACATGTTATAATCATTTTATAAAGAATACATGAATTTATAAATTTGAAATTCCCTAAAATGTGGATATCAAAAGACAAACAAAAACAAGAATCACCCCCACCTTCCATAATAAGCCAAGGGTCCATATTCTCATACCTTACCTCACTGAATCAAGGGCCACATATCACAACCAATAACATCACATTCTAAGTGAGCCACCGAGGTGTAAATCATATAAATTATAATCTGAGAAAAATAGAATAGCATTTCTCATCCAAGGTAACTCAATATGTCCCTCATACATTAGGTTGTAGGCACCCAAGAAAAAGTTTGAAATCCAGTTCCAACCACAGCCAAATCTTCATTCTACCATAACCCAAATATTAACACCAAGAAAAGAGGTAAAAGAAACTCCTCTAATACCATTTGTAGCATACCAACCTAAATAGACACCTGAATAGTGCTTTAGGGTCAGTGGGCCACTGGCCTTAGGTGCACCTCCCCAACTCCAAAGGCTACCGACAAGTAGTGAGGGTGTAAAAAGGTATATATGGGAGGCTATACCCTTAGGTAATGATAATAATAATGGTCCAAGAAAATAAATATAATATGAAATGGAAATATAAGACTCATTAGACTCGAATCATACCTGCCAATGGAAGAAGAACAGTCAGTATCAAGTAATAGAAGAAGAAATATAAACATAAGAATTGGAAAGTAAATAGACCATCATGCCATCAAAACACTTGTAGAAACTAAATATAATAGTCATTCATCTGATATTAAGTTATACATTTCAATATAAAAAAGGGGAGCCAATGGCTAACCACTATATCTACAGAAACTATACAAAAAAGAATACTAAAAAATGAAAGAAAACTAAATAGAAACTCTATCTAGGAATGACCTCAAGGTCCATGCCAAATGGTTGCTAAGATCCAGCTCCTAAGTCTGATCCTTTACCTGAACATAAAATCATAAATTTTTCACATGTCCTAAAGGAACCGTGCAGGGTGTGAGACGAATATTAGTAGGATACCACCCAAATTTGTGTACCAAGAATAAGTGTTTAATAAGTCATGTTACAAAAATTAAACAAATCATATCAATGAAATAAATAAAAAAAGGTTTACCTGGTGCTCAACATCCACCAAGAAACCATCACCTGCCTCAGACAGTGCCGAATTTTCCAAATAGGTGAAGATCCTTGGTCCATGGACCAAATTACCTTTGATGTCAAATAGTCCAGGTAAACCCTCAAGTTCCACCTCAATTCAAGTAACCTAACACCTCGTTCCTCTTAACACCTTGTGTCCCAACAAGTATTGATGTCCCAAAGGCACACCCAAGAAAACAATAACCTGGTCCCACAGACCCCATCTCAAAATCACATGTTAGCCTAAGGCCGAAAACTGGAGTAACATCAATATTTGTCCTCAAATAAAAGTCCAGGCCTATGGCATCAATCTTGGTAGGCCTCATCCCCCAACCTTCAGCCTCAACACTGATATTTTATGGCTCCTCACCTTCCACATGGCTTTCTACGACAAGCACCCCCAAACCATAATTACCTAAGCCACAACTACTGGGGGCCTCTACCTACATGGGTAGTCAAAACCACATCATCAACAGAGTCAACCTGTGTGCACAAGACTCAACTCGGCACTTTGGCCATCATGGGTGAGTAGTAATAACTAAATAAATATACTAATCCACATCAGTCGGCACCTCATGCCCCTACAACTTTTTCACTCACATCTAATGGTCTTACTATCCAAATATCAAGGGCCAATCCCAACCTAATGGCATCACCACCTCAAAAAATATCCTCAATGCCCAATAATATGGTCAAAACACTCAAGAAATAAGTTCCAAGCCCAACCAGTTATCAATATCACTTAATCCTGATGGTCATGCCATCCCAACTTCAGTTTGATCCCATCACGACCCCATGGGTCTCATCATATGAAATCTAAAGCATTACACATATATAAATCCATTTAAAACACTTCAAGGGAAAAAAATTAAATATATTGAATTGAAAAATCTAAAAAATACTTCAATTTAGTATAGCGGTCTTGAATGCCTCAGATTCCATTAACTAAATCAAAACAATTAAAATAGAAAATTTAAGAATAAGACAGTCCAATTTAAGTCGATTTGGAACCCATTTCCAAATCACCTTAAGGATAATCAGCCTCTATCCTATCCTTGATCATTAGAAAAAGGTTCAGTCATTCCCAACGACATCCCTTAGGGTCACATGGTCATTTTGATATGAAGCATGAGGTATGTCATGGTCCCTCACAAAATACCCAAAATGTGTGCTTTAAGTCGTGCCCCCCCAAAATTTTTCTAAAAAACAAAAATCAAGGTATGCACAACCAACCTTGGACTCGTAGACATAGGCACGTCTGGTCTTGAGCTCTAACTCAAAGAGGATTGGAGTAGATCTGTGTTTCCATATTATTACCAAAAAAATAGGGAGAAATAGCTCAAACAGATTTTGTGCTCCATGAGGTAAAAACAAAATTAATAATATGATAGGGTGAGGTTATCCTTTTTGATACGAGTCTCCATCTTCTGATAGATATGAAATTGGATCACAAACAAATAGATGATATCAAATGGAAGGAGGAGAGGAAAATGAGGGAGGACCCTCTGCTCAAACGACCCAGTAGGTGAAGAAGGGAGGAAATGATATAAAAATAAGAAAAATAGAAAATAAATAAAAACTTTAAAAAACCTAGAAAGGGCCACACTTTTAGTATACACGGTTTTTCAAACCTTGTGCAAACCGTGTGTTCTACAGTGTATAGGTACTACCTAATCGGTAGTACCCGTGCGGCCTTCTGCATGGTTTGAAAAAGTCGTGTGCAAACCATGAGGTAGCCCTATACAACTTCTACAAACATACCACTTGGACATACACCTCACCTTCAAGGTTTACCCAAACTATGTGATAGTTCAAAAAAGGGTGAACAGTTACCTAGAAGAGGTTTCACTGTTTACCCTAAACCATATGCCTTAACCTGCAACTCTAAAATTCAGTTTTAGGCCTCTGATACTCCCTAAACTCATTTTGAGCACCCGAGGCACTCTCCAAGCCTCTCAACTAACCCAAAACCATCATATAAATCTGATGGAACTCTCAGAATTGAGTTTTGATCATCGTATTAGAAAATGGTATAGCTGCTATTTGAAAATCTCAAATCAGGTGTGAATTTTAACCCGACTAAAAAACTCGAGACGTTACATCCTAGTCTATGAAAAAAATTTGAGTGATGAATTTGGCGTTAAATGTTTGATGCTTTCATTTATTTATAGTGAACTAATGAAGTCTCACAAAAACATGGATGTGTATATCATGCTTGAGTACATCTGTGGTCCTTACCAGGAGAGATCTAGACAAGAACGCTTTGAGATTTTCAAGGCACTCTTTCAGAGTAAGCTTGGAGAGGGTGCCCAAACTAGACCTCATGTAGTCTATATCATTATATACATTGAAATCTTAGAGGTTATAAGGTTTAAACTCCTCGAAGAACTGGACATCTACCTCATTTTTTGACATCGCTTTCTCAAAGCTTCTACAACTTTGTTGTGAATTTTAATATGAACAAAATTGATAAGTCTTGGTCAGATATTCTTACTCTTCTTCATGATGTAGATAAGGATATGAAGCGTGAAAATACTTATATACTTATGGTGAAAAAATAGAAAGGTAAAACAAAGATCTTTAATCCCAAAGCTTCTTCGCACTCTTCCAAGAAGAGGAAGATCAAGGGGAAAGCAAGGGAATATGATGATGTATGTTTCACATGTGGCAAGAAGGGCCATTGAAAGAAAAATAGAACCCATCTGAAGAAGAAAGGGGAATCATCGGTTGCATTTGTTATCGATTGAAATTTATATGTTTCTATAAATTGGGTATTAGATACATCTTTTGGTTCTCACATATGTATTCAAATACAAAAACCAAGTAGATTTATAAATATTGACTGAGGAGAGGTAGATCTTGAAGTAGCCAATGAAGTTAAACTTATTTTTGTAGCTATTAAGGACTACCACCTCACATTGCCAACCAGAATGATCTTGGTTTTAAAGGTTTTTTATTATGTTCCTTCAATTACCAAAAAAAATTATTTCTATATCCATACTTGATACAGATGGATTCATTTTCAAATTTTTGGATAAATGTTTCTTTTTTTATAAATATTTCATTTTTATGGTAAGACACATTTAAATAATGATCTTTATTTGTTGGATTACATGAACCAAATAATGGAAATCGATAACGAAGTTACTTCACATGACTCATACCACACCCAACTTTGGCATCACCAGCTAGGTCATGTAAATGAAGCGTGCTTGACTAAATTACATCAAGATCGATATTTAGATTCTTTTTTACTAAAACCACTTGGTGTATGTCATACATGTTTACAAAGAAAAATGAATAAATCCCCATTTAGTTCGAAAGTTTAAATGGATAAATAGATTCTTGAATTAGCTTATAACAATGTGTGTGGACCATTTCCTATTGAAGCAAGGGGAAGTTACTCATAGTTCATAACCTTTAATGATGATTTTAATAAATATGGATATATCTATTTAATGAGGTATAAGTAAAATTATTTTAATAAATTCAAGGAATAAATGAATTAATTTGAGAACCAACTTGGTAAGAAGATTAAGAAACATTTCTCAGACCTTGGTGAAGAATATCAATCAAGACTTCGTTTATTATTTATAGGAGTTCAGGATTTTATCTCAAATCACTCCTCCTTATAAGACTTATTGGAATTGTTTAAGTGAAAGGAAGAACCACACATTGTTATACATGATGAGATAAATGATGAGTCATGCGTGTCTTCTATTATCATTTTGGGTATATGAATTAAAAATAGAAGCATATGTACTAAACTGAGTGCCAAATAAAGAAAAAGGATAGTATACCATACCAATTATAGAATGGAAAGAAACTCATGTTGTCTTACTTACATGTGTGGGGTTGAAAATAAATTATTAATGCATCTTCAAGTAACAAGATTTCACCTTAAGGCACAAAGTGTATCTTTGTAGGATATCTCAAAGAAACAAAGGGATATTACCTATAAAAACCATTAGAAAAAAAGGTTTTGGTTAACATACATCCCATATTTCTTAAAGAGGGTCTTATCTCTAAAATAGATAGTGGGAGAAAGATAGACTTAGATGAAGTCTAGGCTTATGATATATAATAGTTGACACAAAAACAAATTCCAAAATGCCTCATGGAAGAATAAATTATTCTAGAGATACAATTATTGCATAGGAGTACTAGATAGGTTATAAAACTATAATGGTATGGTTTTCTAGTCATTGAGGATGGTGACTCGTTATTAGTTGATAATAATGATCATCTAACCTACAAGGAATCATTAAGTGGAATATATGTTTCCAAGTGGAAAGAATCCATGAATTCTAAAATAGATTCCATGTACCAAAATCAAGTATAGATTTTGGTATAACCTATAGTAGATGTAACACTCATTATCTAAAAATTGGTATTCAAGAATAAATTAGACATGAAAGGAAAAGTTAGTACCTATAAGGTGCTACTGGTTGCAAAAGGGTTTAAATAGTATTAATTCAATGACTATAAAGAAACATTTTCACTAATTGAAATTCTAAAATACATTAAAATTATAATTTCCATTGTGAATTTACATGATTATGATATTTGGAAAATTTATATCAAAACATCTTTCCTTAATGGTAACCTTTAGGAAGAAGTCTATATGACACATCCTGAAGGGTTTGTGACTCTAAAGGATTCCAACAAGTTATGCAAGTTACAAATATCCAATTATGGATTAAAACAAGCATCCAGTTCATGAAAAGTTTATTTTTATGAGGCCATAATGGAATTTTGTTTCATAAAAATGAATGTCATATTACTCATTGGAAACAAAATACCAGTCTTATAGTCTATTAAGGCATGGTTGAATAAATGTTTCTCTATGAATTACTTTTGTAAGGCGACATATATTCTTGGTATCAAGATTCATCATGATAGATCCAAGAGGTTTCTTAGCCTAAGTCAAAGTATATACATTGACAAGATACTGAAGAGATTCGGTATGGAAAAATACAAGAGGGGGTTGTTACCAGCATCACCTGGAAATCATATTTCTAGGAAAATGTGTCCTAAGACACATGAGGAAAGAAGGATAATAATAAGGATTATATATGTATCAACGATTGGGTTAGTTGTGCATGTTATGCTATATACTAGGATAGATGTTTCATGTGAATTAAGTGCAGTAGGAAGATATCAAGCTAATATAGGTGACCACTATTAGATGGCAGTCAAAACAATCCTTAAGTATCTAAGTCATACTAAGAATATATTACTGGTTTATGTATAAGATGAGAAGCTAGTCATCAGAGGATATGTTGATACTATTTTCCAAACTGATCAAGATGACATTAAGTCACAAACGGTATACATCTTCACTTTGAATGGAGTTGTTGTGAGTTGGAAGATATTAAAGTAGGCTATAGTTATAGATTATACAATAGATTTCAAGTATATTATAGCTTATGTGATATATAAATAAGTAGTATAGATACAAAACGTCATGCAAGATCTTAATGTGGTATCTAGCAGTAAATATCCTATCACACACTATTGTGATAATACTACAGTAGTGGTTCTTGCAGAAGATACATGGTCACATTAGTGGATGAAACACATGCTTTAGAAGTATCATATCTTGAGGGGTTTTTCTCAGAGAGGTGAAGTTGTGGTGAGTAATATTTCTATAAAAGACAATGTTGAAGACCTTTTGACTAAATCCTTGACTTGGAAAAAACATGACTATCATGTGAGGTCTAGCGAACTGAAGGCCGTAGTTAGTTGGATCTAGTCTAAGTGGGAGTTTTTTTGAGTTGTCATCTTAAGAATAACTGTTTTTAATTTGATTACATGCATATTCAATGTATTTAATATTAATAAAACTTATTATTACATATTGTTTTTTGTTATTCATGAATCTAATGTAATAATGTCTTAGAGTATACGTCGCATTGATAAGGTCATAGCAGTTCCCCAATATGATGAGAACCATGATGTGCTATGAAAATATTCTTAAATAATGTTTTGAACTTGGATAACGTACTAAGATGGAACAAATAGTACATAGAATGCTAGGTGCTAGTACATGTAAACAGATGAGGCTTCTTCTCATGAAGTCCACACTTGGTAATCTCCAAGATGGGAGATTATGAGAACATACCCACTAGTAGGAATTCCACGTGATTTGGTGTCATCAGATATTCCTATCTACAAGTGCATGTGATGATCTTTAGATTTTAAGATTATTATTAATGCATGTTATAAATCATGTACTTAGATATATTTCTAAGCCATGACAATAACATTTCATGGAGAATTTGGATATGTTGGGTGCGTCGCGAGTGACATGTCATTAATTAATAAATTGAGGAAGGATTTATCCCTTCTATATTTATAGAAGCTGATATCTTGGACCTTTGATTGGAATAGAACCATCACATTAAATTCCATGGCCATGGTGTAACAGCATGTTTATTTTAGATAGTCAAAGAAAGACATATCGAGCATATAGGTTGGTGACACGGATGTGCAACCTACTTGATAAGATATCGTGATAAAGGGATTATATTACACATCAATTGTTTGTATGTGGTTTTCAACATTATGATATTAAATTATTTCTCTTGGGTTCTTTGACCTGTTGATAGATTGTAATCTTGGACTTTAGGCAAGCCTACTTAATGCCAACGAGAAATAATCCTATAGGGTCGCACACTAAGTGTTTCTATTGATCTTAATTAAATTATATTTGAGTTTAATTTATGGAATAAATATTATTCTCAAGTCTAAGGAATAATTTTATTCAAGTTATATTGATCACATAAATTAAATAAATATTTATTCTCCATCTTGTGAAAAAAAAATATTTATTCTCTAGATTATGAATAAAATATTTAATTATGAATAAAATATTTATTTTGTTGTTTAATAAATGCTAGATGAGTTAGAATAGACCAAGATTGATTCTGGTGACAAATATTAATTAATAAGACTATTACACGATATTTTTTATTGCGTAAGTTAGCACGCACCACAAAATAATAATAATATAATCATTATTATGTGGAATGGGGTTTATTAAAGGTATTAAATGTTATTTAATTGATGATATGAAACTAAATATTATTTTAAATTAAATACTAACTATATAAATAGACAGTTATATCTATTATGTAGAGCATATAGAAATTGAGAATAGAGAATTGTTACGCACAACAAATTCTCATTCAACTCCTCATTCCCTCTCCCTCTCGAGAAAGAGAAGTGTAAGAGTGGTTTCTTCAAGACTGAAGAATGAGCGATAAATAATGAACAATTCAAGACATTCAAATCACCACACTATCACTTGGATATCAAGAGTTTAGAGACCCGGTTTTTTTCTTGTAATAAATTTAAATATTTCAATATATATTTCTTGATCTAGGAGCTGAGACGATGTGCGATTGTGAGACCCAGTGTTCCGGAAATTAATTTTATAAAAATATTAAAAATATTTTATATTATGAATGCATGGTTCTTAAATAAAATGGGATAAATCTTAAATTAATCTCATATTAGAATTATGAGACCATGGATGAGTCCAAAACACAATGTTTACCCTAGGCACGACCTAAAATAGGTTGGAACGGGGAATTCAGACATCTTGCGTTTTAGTGGTATGTTTGGTGGATTAATTAATTAATCAATTCATTCATTAATTCTAACCTAAATGAAATGTTTATAAATATACTACCATGGAGATTCTCCTAGGGTTATATTCATAACCCTTGGACCATTGAGAGCTTCTCTTTCCTCCTTCTGTTGGTATATCACATTAGACAATGATAAAACACCGGATCATAAAATATCAGAACACATTAAACACAATGAAATACTTTAATTGTTAGAGTGTGTGTTCTTAAATGATGAATGATCCAATCTTCATATAGTATTCATAATTTTTTTTACACCCTTGTTGATTAAATTGATTGAGAAAATCAAATTCTTCTATTAATTTGCGCCAAATGCATCCTTGGCGTGATCCTGTGTACCAGATTAAATTGGTTATTTGATTTATTTCTAACCCCGAATGTCAGTTCTTGATCATTGGTCAAGAATGCTTGGAAATGATCATTTAATATTTTGTTCTTGTGATTTTCCCCATAATTTTCTTTGTATTCTTCGCCGGTTGGACCCCATAGTCCCGATTTGAAATTTTGAGGTGGTACTAAGCCTGATCAAACCCCCAAAATCACAAACAGATTCATGAATAAGGAATGGATCGATGTACCAAGGGCCTATCTGGGATATTTACGGGTTTTGGGTGATTTTTCAATGATTGGAGGCCAAATATTTATTGGTGGAAGGTTCGAGACATGCGGCGAGATACGGATTCTCATGAACTCAATCAGAGATCGATTTCCAGCTACTAGAGGGACATAAACAGTAGATACGGACTATATTTGATGATTACAGGTAGAAACGAGGATAAAATCAAATGAGAATATCATATTCTACACATGGGGAGTAGATATGGATTTCTATGAAAACCCCAACTACACTCCATGTACAAATATGAACACATGGAGTGTAGCCCCTTAATTGTGGTGACTAGGGTTTTGGAAAATCATAAGGATGGCATAGCATGTAGCCCTCTTAAATATCGTACACCTCATCCCCAGGTGGATGATCCATGTGATGGGTCACAAGGGTAGGACTCTATGTGGAATTACATAGCCAGATACATGGTTGTGTACCAAAGTATATATACATGGCTAGATCACATGGGCGGAACCCTGTGTGAGGAAACACGTCATGTACCAAAGTACATAAACATGAGGATAGTACACAGACATAGCCAAAAAGATATAGTGTGGTCTTCTACATGGCTTGGGAGTCGTGTGCTGGCTAGGGACATGTCCAGGTGGTGGACTAGAACCACATGTCGTGTGGGTCCCCTCACACATCGTGTACCCCTTGTTTCCTTTTAAGGAAATTTCAAGGTTTTTTATCTCCTTCATTTGAACTTGGATTTTGTCTTGTGAGTATCCTATCTTGAGTCTTTTTCCATGTAGAACATAATGGTTCCCTCAGTTGTGAGTTTGAGAATGTTTCGGGCACAATTCTTATTTAGGCGACACTCGATGATGGAAGTTATCAGGCAGAATCATCAAAGGCTTCTTATAGAGTGGAACCCCCCCCCCCTATCATTATGGGTGTGGATCCTCTATAGTTGCCTTCAGAGTGGAACCCCCATATCGGATAGGGCATGGGTCCTCGATGACCAGAGTGGAACCCCCTGTCACACCAGGGCGTGGTTCCTCGCCTTCTGAGTGGAACCCCTATTAAATAGGGTGTAGGTTTTCAATGACTAGAGTGGACCCCCCCCCCCCCCAAATTGTACCCGAGAATGGGTCCTCAACTTCTGAGTGGGACCCCATATCAGATAGAGATTGGGTCCTCGTGACTAGAGTGGAACCCCCTATCACACCATGGCATGGGTTCTCGACCTATAGAGTGGACACCCCCCCCCCATCAACTTGGGTGCATGTCCTCTTGATGTTATTAATTTATTTATAACTTTTTATTTACTCCCTTTACTTATTTTCGATGAAAATTGAATAATTTGTGGGAAATAATAATGTTTTAATATTAAATATAATTTTTGAGCATTATTTGAATTAATCCAAATTTAATTCAGATTAATGTTTTAATCATAACTATCATCCTACTAATACAAATTGTGTGATTATTTTTTTAGGGTTCCTTATTCAATTTACAACATATCATTAGAAGTAATATTTTTCAAATTCGTCCATTTTAATGGTCATATGGTCCACACAAGAAGGCCCAAAGAATGTCTGAAAAAATAGGACCATCAATGATGATTGATTTTCTGGGCTCAATCCAGAAACCCAAATTTTATGAGACTCTAAAATATGTTCTTTATTACCCAAAGGAACCATGGATAAAACATTCAAGTTCCATCTCTAATAAAAAGGGTCCCAAATGATTCTTTTAAATCCATACCGCTATTTTGTCCGGGAATTAAACTTATCACACATTTATTGAATTTTCTCCTGATATAAAAATTCATTGGATCTGATATTTTTCATTGTAATAGATAAGATATATTTGGACTACTTTGTAGAATAAATGGTTTGGATTTGGGGGTATATTCCTATTAAAAAACCCATTCACATTTTAGCCTTTGAAAAAGTTTAGATTGAAATGGACAGATTAAAATTGTTTAATAAAACTGAAATTACTTTGGATAATTAATTAAAATGGCCTCAAAAATTTTAGGGTATACTCTCAACATTAATATATTTATATTTTAAGAAGACAATTTCTATAGATTTGGATTTCTATAGTATCAAATCGGAAATCCAATTGGAGGGGCATATTTGGAATGAAAACAGTCCAACTCCTTGGGCTATAAATGCATCCCCCTTCTCTCCTTATAAAGAGTTGGAATTTCAGCACTTAAGGAGGAGGTTTAGCATTACTAGATACTTTCCAAGTGCATGGGAGGGCTTGACTTGATGTTTTTTTAATAATATATACCTCTCATCTACTTTTATTTTTTTGTTCCTTTGTATTCGTTTTCAATTGTATTCGTGTAAATTTTTTTCAATTTTGTTTAAATTTTAATGAAATTTTCTTCTTCATATTATATTTTAATCATAAACCATCTATTACTAAATATTAATTCTCTTAAAATAATTTAAATCAAGTTGAAACCCCTTTCCCTTCTTTTGTTTTCTCATTCAATATAAAGTGTGATTTGACCCCTCTTCACCTTTCGTGTGTGTGTTCGGCACACCACTCTTTTCTTGTCCTATTCTTTTTATTTTATTTTAAACCCATTAAAATAAGAATTTAAATAAGATTAATAACTATCTCAATGGATGAGTAAATCTCCCATTGGGGTGATACATAATTTTGGGATATTAAGTGACTGAGAGTTTTTCTCATTGAGTATTCTTTAGCTTAACATTGTGTATGTTGAACTTAAAATGTCATAGATTAATGACATGTTTTTTTAACATGTAAATTTCATAGATTATTGGAAACATATATAAAATACCATAAACAAGTTTTTATTGATATTAAAACCCTAGTTAAGTTAAGGCTTTGATTAAAGCCTTAACACTTGGGTATTCCGATCAAAATTATCTTGTGAAGTGCGTGTTAATTTAATGAAATTTAAAGAAAAGCTCAATGATATCATAAGATTAAGTCCAAAATAATGAAATCACCCCAATATTTATAAAATTGTTAAATAAATCTAAATCAATAAATCATTTCATTTTAGATCTGCAAACACCCCCTCCCCCAATTAAAAAGACAAATCACAAAAAATAATCAACTATTAAAAAGTAACATCACTGAGGAATAGACCCAAGTGTCACTATGCACATTAGCAGAGAACTGGATACTTGAACAGTTGATAGGAAAAAATTGGTTGGGGATGGTACTATTTTTAGTCAATAGTTTTTTATTTTTGAAAAAAAAAGTAAAAAAATAAACAAAAAAATCTGGAAAAAAACACAAAGAAAAACCCACATTCTCATAAAATTCATAAACTGAATAAACCACAAAGAAAAACTCATCTTTCCCATACTTCCCAAACATCCCCGAATGCCTCATAGACTACCAAAAAATCTATCATATTTGTTTGACCCAGAAATCTATTTAACTATTCACCAACTTAGAAGGGATATTATAAATAATAAAATCACTCCAGAACCAATCATTTTCCAATCAATTGTTCTAGATATGGATAATCCTAGGGAACAAACCCTTAAAGATCTCATAGCCCCTGATATAAATTACCAACCCCTTGGTATTCAATATCTAAATATTGAGGCTAATTTCAAACTCAAATCGGATTTGATTCATCTTCTACCCCATTTCCACGAGCTAGCCGGTGAAGATCCACATCTTCATCTCAAATAGTTCCAAGTTATGTGCTCTACCATGAATTCTCAAGGGGTTTCTGAAGAACAAATCAAACTTTGAGAATTCCCTTTCTCCCCAGCTGACTTCATCAGGTCATGGACCTACTACCTCCCTCATGGTTCCATAACCACATGGAATGACATGAAGTGACACTTCTTATAAAAATTCTTTCTTGCTTCTCGTACCGATTCTATCTGAAAGGAAATAAGTGGTATCCATCAATTCCCTAATGAATCACTCCATGAGTATTGGTAGAGGTTCAAAAGCTTGTGGAAACCTACCCACACCACTAAATACCTAACCAACTCTTGATCCAATACTTCTATGAGGGGTTATAGGATATGGAGAGAACACTAATTGATGTTGCAAGTGGCGGTTCTCTTGTGGACAAAACTCTTATAGCTGCATGAGATATCATATGGCTGAAAACATGCATAAATTTTATACTCGATCACCTACTCAAGTCAAAAAAGTCCAAGAGAATCAATCTATAGAGCCAAACAATATGACCGAGTAGATAAGTGAACTTACAGGTCTTGTGTGACAACTAGAGGTGGTTGCCAAAGCCCCAACCTCATCTTCTCCACAATATATGTTCCCTATACCTATCAAGAACTATGGAATATGTAGCTCACCAGCTCATACAAATGACACATGTCCAAAAATTTAAGAGGATCTATCTGATTCAACCAGACCAATGGAGTTCAATGCAGCATATGCTTAGAGGAATGCCAACCCTCAACAATCAGGTTAGTTCATTAGAAACTTAAAACAACCCCACCCTAAGCCCTTCTCTTATATATTTAACCAAGACTTGAGATATGGTAATCCCATTTCTCATCCTCCTCAATTCCCTCCTCAAAATCCAAACCACTTTCAATATGGTCAAGGTGGTGGTAACTTCCAATAGCCTTATCCTTTTGTTCCTCAAACTCAACCGATCAATCCTCCTCTTTCTACTCCTAGATTCCACTATCCTAATGAGTCTTCTCAATTCCCAACTCAATACAAGCACTTTCCTAAGAACCAAAATCAAGTTCATACCAATACGGGACATGCCTCTTCTTCCAAGCAACCATGGGAAGCATTGTGGAATATCTTGCCTCCTTCACCCGTTATAGCCTCAAAAACATTGAAACCCAAATTTTTCAACTTTCATCCCACCTTAGCCATCAAAAACTATCCAATTATTCCCAACCCCCAACTTGATCATTACCCAACCCCAAGGGTAATGTAAGTGGAATTTCACTTAGATCAGGAAAACAAATTTCCAAGCCTCATGATGGATCCTCCAATGAACGGTTGAATGTTGATCTAGAAAGTGAAAAGAAAAAAAGAAAACATAAAAGGAACCTTAAGCCACTTCATCACCTCCTTCCATTCCTATAAAAAATCCAATTCCTTTTCCTCAATTTGTCTCTAATCCAAAGAAGTCATTTGAACCTGATCCTAAAATTCTCGACATGTTTAGACGTGTTGAAGTCAACATTCCACTATTAGATGCCATAAAACAAATACTTAAGTGTGAAAGGTTTCTTAAGGAGTTGTGTACCCATAAGAGATAACTTAGGACCATTGAGAATGTTTCAACCCAACAGTCCATACCCATGAAGTGAAAATACCTAGGGACATTTATTGTTCCATTCCAAATAGGGAGTTCCAACTTCGATGATGCACTCATTGACCTAGGAACCTCAATAAATTTCATTCACAAATCCATATTCTACAACATTGGTCTAGGTCCCTTGCACCCAATGGGTGTTGTTATCCAATTATCCAATCGAAGCATAGATAGTCCTGAGGGAATAATTGAGGATGTCCTTGTCTGAGTTAATGATCTTATCTTCCCAGGTCATTTATATGTCCTTAACATGGAAGGTGAGATGACCTCTTCTCGATATCCCATAATTCTAGGAAGAACATTCCTCCTAATAGTAAGAACTAAGATTGATGTCCATGCGAGCATCCTATCCATGGAATTTGGTGACCAACTTTTCAAGTTCAATATCTTTTAAGCCATGTGATACCCATCATAGGGTCACTCTGCATTCTTAATCCATGATTTTGAGGAAACTTCTAAGAGTCAATTCAACCCCATTCAATCATGTTCATCATGTTCGAATAAGAGAGGATCTTGTGATATTTTTATCATGATTAACCAATTCATAAATGGGTAAGTTGATGTTGACCTCTCATTAATAGAATCCATCAATATAGAGGATCTTGAAAAATATCTTGAATCCCGTATCAACTCTGACCTCCACTGCTCCAACTTGGACGGTAATGAGGATAATGAACAATCATAATCATTTTTTTATTCAAATCAGATTATCCAACATTCATAATTTCCAAACCATGATTCTGAAAATTCTATTATATGTGAGGTGAACCCTAAACCAATGTGTTTATCTTGTCCTGATGACAGTGATGTTTGTGATATATGTTCCCTAATTAATAAATTGATCAATGGTGATGTTTAAATTGACCATTATTCGGCAAAAAACATTGATATAAAGAATATTGAAAATTTTATTTAGTCTTATGACTCCAATAAACCTAATTATTATTAATCAGTAAGTGATGAAATAAATGAGTTAAAAATAATTGGGATCTCATAATGTGGTTTTGTGTTATCTAATACATACATTAATGCACCACCATAATTGAAACATCTTCCTGAATTTCCAAGCATAGAAAACCAGCACTTTGTGGATAACATCATTCCTCAAGTTGAATACTAAAGGGAGGATAAAAATATTCTCTTTCCACCCCAATTAAATTGAAAACACATAAAAAAGGATAGGAATAAATTAAACAATAAACAACTTAGCCTTCAAAAGGATAAGATTTTCTAGAAGCGCACTGGAGTTGAGAAAATATAGTGGCCACCATCGGACTATGGGTAGTCCACTGCAACTGTCTAGTTATAGTAAAAAATAACTACATTGATTCTTGGGAGGAAACCCATGTTTTCTTTTACTTTTATGAAATTTTAATTTCTTTTTGGTTTTTAATTAGATGAATAATGATTTTTTTCCGTTAACATCCCGCATGAGGTATATCAAGTTCCACCGACCCACCACTAGATGGTGACAGCAACCCCCCAAATCCCAACCAGGGGGCACCTCTTTCCTTTTAACTCTCTCTCTCACCTACCCCCTATCTTCCTATCTATCCCTCTTTCTTATTCTTCCTATATATTTTATTTTTTTACTAATTTCTTCATCAAACCCTTTATTTTTTCTAATTCTATTTTATGTGGATTTGTATTTAAAAAAATACTAAGAAAACAAAAAAACAGAAAGAGTCATACTTTCTCACCATCCAATTTTGAAAATTTTTCCAACCATTTTGGGGAGTCAAAAATACATGTTTTCATCTAAAAAATTTTGTATTTTAATCATGAATTTGGTTAAGTAATTGTGTTTCGAGAATAATAAATTTTGAATTCTCAGTTTTATATTTAGAAAATAATTATTCCCCAACCATGAGGAACAACATTATCTTTTATGCCAAGGTCATCTATGATCATATTTTAATTTTGTGTGTTTTTCACCCCCTAATTGTGAGTCTTGAGTTTTTCGACCTTTTAGTTGAATTTCCTACTTTTATGTTCTTGAATATGATAGAGGTATTGTTTTGAACTACATGAGAATCACAATAGCCAAATAGCCTCCCATTAACCTTATATTAATCCTCATTTTTAAATCCCATTTTATCCTATAAAAACCTTTTCTTTGATAGCCATATTACAATCCCAATACTTTTCCCCACCCAACATCTACATGGACTTACATTTCATAAGTTATTGAAATTTCAGTGTGGGGGAATGAATTTCATTTTGGGTTCTATTTCCTTGATTTTCAATGTGTTATTTTATGATTGAGGGAAATAATCTCTTTAAGTGTATGGGAGTGTTTTTCATTTAGTGATTTTTGGGGAATGGAATTTCATTTATATAATTTTGTAAATGTTTTTGACAAGTGTTCAAAAAAATGAAAAAAAACAAAAAAATGGGTTGTGTCTTGGGAAGGTCAAAAATCAATCTTCCTAAACATTTTATATTGTTATGACTATTAAAATTAGTGTCGTGAGGAGATAAAAAATGGGTTGGGAGATGAGTGTGATATTTTTTTCAAGTTCAACTTTCAAAAAATGAAAAAAAAAAGAAGAAGAAGAAGAAATAAAACTTGCATTTTATATTCTAATGTCATTAGAAGAATTTTTTTGTTTTGTAAATATTTCATATTTTCATCCCCCTTCAAAATTTATTTCTCTTTTGTTTCTTTCTTCACACAATCATTCCCTTGTAAATATGTGTTTCCATTTCCTTCCATGTTTCATTTCAAAAAAAAATTGTGCATTGTTTTACACATGCATTGTTTTTCACATGCATTGTTTTACACATGCATTGTTTTACACATGCATTGTTTTTCCTCTCTCTTGGACATTAAATTCCTATCATCCCATAGCCACAGAAAAACCTCTACAAAATACCTCTTGATTACTGTGCACTTTAGGATAGGTAATGTAAGTTGGGAGCTCTTTCAAACTCTAAGATTTTCACTTTTGGTTGGTGAATGGGTTAACCTCTAGAAATAAATTTTTATTATCTTGAGATGAGTAATTTTTGAGTGCCTAAATTTTCCATTTATAATTTGATAATGAAAAATGAATTGTTTTTGGAATATTATTTCTATAAAAATTTGTGGTGGAATTCAATATGGATGAGTGAAATGGTTTAAACCTCCCCTAATTGGGGAAAACAAAATTTTAATATTTTTTGGCAAGTGAGAATGATTTGGTTATATTTTTTATTGTAAATGAGGACATGCACAAGACTAAGTGTGGGTGATTTTATGTTATTAATTTATTTATAACTTTTTATTTACTCTTTTTACTTATTTTCTATGAAAAGTGCATAATTGGTGTGAAATAATGATGTTTAAATATTAAATATAATTTTTGAGCATTATTTGAATTAATCTAGATTCAAGTTAGTTTAATGTTTTAATTATAACTCTCATAATACTGATCAAAATTGTGTGATTATTATTTTTTATGGTTCCTTATTCAATTTAAAACATATCATTAGAAGGAACATTTGTCAAATTCATCCATTTGAATGGTCATATGGTCCACACAAGAATCCCCAAAGAATATGTGAAAAAACTGGACCATCAATGATGCTTGAATTTATGGGATCAATCCAAAAACACAAATTTTATGAGACTTAAAAATATGTTCTTTATTATCCAAAGGGACCATGGATAAAAATTCCAAGGCCCAAATCCAACAAAAAGGGGCCTAAATGATGTTTTGAAGTCCATCCCACCATTCTGTCTGGGAATTAAACTTATCACACATTTATTGAATTTTCTCCTAATATAGACATATATTTGATATAATATTTTTCATTATGAAATTTAAGATATAGTAGGATGACTTTTTAGAATAAATGTTTTAGATTTGGTGGTATATTTCTATTCAAAAACTCATTCACATTTTTTCCTTCTAAAAAGTATGAATTGAAATGGACAGATTAAAATGGTTTAATAAAACCACCATAACTTTGGATACATAAGTAAAATGGCCACCATATTTTTAGGTTAAACTATGAACATTAATATATAAAACTTTTAAGAATAATATTTCTCCATATTTGGCAGTTTGGAGTACCAAATTGGAAATCCAATTGGAGGAGCAGATTTGGAATGCAAACAGTCCAACTCCTTGGGTTATAAATACATCCCCCTCCTCTCCTTACAAATTGTTGGAATTTCAGAACTTAAGGAGGAGTTTTGGAATTACTAGATCCTTTACAAGGGCCTTGGAGGACTTTCCTTGATCTTGTTTCAATAATAGATACCTCTCCTCCACTTTTATTTTTCGTGTTCCTTTGTGTTTGTTTTCAATTGTATTCACGTAAGATGGTTTCAATTTCATTTCAATTTTTATGAAATTTTACTCTTCATATTCTCTTTTAATCATACACCATCTGTTATTAAATATTAATTCTCTTAAATTAATTTAAATCAAGTTTAAACCCCTTCCCTTTTTTTGTTTTCTCATTCAATATAAAGTTTGATTTTACCTCTCTTCACCTTTCGTGTGTGTGGTTGGTGCACCACTCTTTTCTTTTCCCATTTTTTTTTATTTTATTTTAAACCCATTAACATAAACATTAAAATAATATTAATAACAATCTAAATTATGGAGTAAATATCCCATTGTGGTGATTCATAATTTGGTGACATTAAGTGATTGAGAGTTTTGTTCATTGAGTATTCTTTAGGTTAACATTGTGTGTGTAGAACTTAAAATTTCATGGATTAATGACATGTTTTATTTAACATGTGGATTCCATGGATTATTGGAACCATAAATACACTACCATAAACAAGTTTTAATTGATATTATAACCCTAGTTAAGTTAAGGCTTGGATTAAAACTATAACACTTGGGTATTCTGATCAAAATTATCTTATGAAGTGGGTGTTAATTTAATGCAATATAAAGAAAAGATCAATGATATCATAAGATTAAATTCTCAATAATGAACTCACCCCAATATTTATAAAATTGTTAAATAAATCTAAATCAACCAAACATTTTATTTTAGCTTTGCAAACAACCCACCCCCATTAAAAATACAAATCAAAAAAAGAAAATGATATTAAAAAGTATCATCGCTGAGGATTAGACCCGAGTGTCTCTATACACATTAGAAAAGCATTGGACCCTTGAATGGTTGATTGGAGAAAATCAGTCATTCTTCACCTCTACCTACCGATTTGACCCCCCTCCCCCATCATCACGGCACGAGTCCTCTCAGAATACTTACATAGTGGAACCCCCAGACACACTAGGGATCCGGTCCTATACTTTGAGTTTTTTCCCACTTGACTATGTGGAATAGTGAAGAGGCATGGATTGACTTACACAGTTACTTTTGGGTAGACACGTGAGATGTTGGGCATCATGGGTGGACTTTTGGAACTATTGGTGACTCTTTTTCTTAGGATGATCTATGAGATGGAGATCCCCTTTCTCTCTCTATTAGGATTCTTTGACTGATCATATATATATTATTCGATATTGAAACCTTATATTTGGTATCTCTCCCTCCATAGGTGGTGAATATGCATAGGATATTCCATGTGATTTCTGTGTTTAGCTTCTCATGGTTGGATAAGTTTACTCTCCTACTATATGTGACAAAACTCAATGTGTAGTTCATCTACTCACTATTTTTATCCCCTTGTGTTTATACGAGATTACTCTCTCTTAGTTTGGGTTGATATGTTCTATTTAACTATATATTGCATCCTATATACTATCTATTATCTTCTTTCATGTTGTATCTCTTACTTCCCCCCAAGAATTCGATTCATCCTATTGGGTATGTATATACTCACCCCTGTATGAGCTTTTCCCACAAATGTCATTTCTTATGCAGACTATGGATAGGTCGGTGATGACTTTGGAGGATATTAGAGATATTGGGTGATGTGGACCACATATGGTGGTCGTAGCTTGGATATCATGAGTTGGGCTCTCTTAGTGGTTTAATTTTCTAGTTTTTTCTGGTTGGGACATATTTCTAGTTAGTCGTGTATTTTTTCCCTTTAATTTTTAGTTTTCACTATTGTAATCTTGTACACCCTAGGGGTTTTTCATGCTTGGTTTACCTTCTAGCTTTTGTATATTTTTATTATTATTCCTTTTGTATTTTTTCATTGATATGGTCAGGCATGTGCATACAGGTACTTAATAAAAAGGCCTCCCATTTAGAATATTTCTTTTAGCACGTATTGCCATCCCTTAGCCTATGTTGGTAGGCTTAGGGTAGTTACAACTTGAGCCCCATCTTGGGACGGGTCATGATAGATTGGTATTAGAGAAATTCATTCCTTGGGATTTTGTCTGTACTATTCCCATTATAATGATTTGGTTGGGTTTAGGGAAATAGTTTCAAAGTGTCTTGAGTGCATCTCTCAGGCCAGGGAATCTAGAAATGGTGCGGACGGCTGATGTATCGATTAAATAGGACCTTGACTACCTTCTTTTCAACTTGGCATACCTAGACATTGGTTGTAGGGATCAATGGTGCATGTATTATATAGGATTGACTATTTTATTATCCTTCTTGAGATAGATCCTCATTGTTTATATATATATATATATATATATATATATATATATATATATCTGTGTGTGTGTGTTCGCGCATGCTCATCTGACCGTGCTACATCATGATCAATATCAAGATGACTCTATGATTCTAGCCAGCCAAGATACCAGTTCTAGATCATGATGATGATCTTGTGAGCGACGAGGTCTCAGTTTAGGGTCTATCCTACGAGTCCATTCCTCTAGGTGGGAAGTTAGAAGAACCTCCACCTATTGAGTATTATAACATCCTAGAAGATCAGGATGAGGATGTGTGCAGTCTTAGAATGCTCTGTGAGTTCCAACATTTGAGGCCGATGAGGTTCTACGGTGAGCCAGATCCTTAGGCAGCATGGGATTGGATAGAGTTGGTCGTCTATATATTTAGTATTGGTTGGACCTTGATGGATCAGTTGGTTGAGCCCGTAGTTAACCCTTTCTATGGAGTAGTTGGGTGCTGGTGGAGTCTTTTTACCTAGATTCACGATGAGTCGACACTCTCATGGACCTAATTCTAGCAGTTGTTCTGTGAGGAGTACTACCCCTCATGTTTATGATCAGTTTGGATCTAAGAGATTTTGGAGCTACAGTATGGAGAGATTACGATGGATGAGTATGCAGTGAGGTTCATAAACCTTATGCGATACTCCCTTGACATGATCTAGGATGGATACTTTCGAGCACAAAAGTTTGAGAAGGTACTTTGAAAAGATATTTGTTCCAGCATGGTTCCATTATGCAGCCCCACCTATATCAGGGTACTAGATTGGGATCTAGTGATAGAGATATTTTTGTTAGTGGGATACTAGGAAGCTGGAGCTGGCAGTGGGCACTACAAAGTTGAGTCTTCTGTAGCAGCTAGTAGATAACAGGTGCTAGGATCTTGGCACAGAATACCTTCCTGTGATCAGGCTCAAGAACGTGGTCTGAGGCGGCATAGAGGACTGGGGTAGCCTAGAGAGGGGTAGTATTTTATTGTGATTTTAGAGGTCACATAGCATGATACTACCCAACCATATGTGCAAAGAAGAACAGGCAGATAGATGATATACCACTATGATAGAGGCAACACCATGATCAGGGATCTCCCAAGTGAGGGTAGGGTGGTCCCCAGGGAGGTAGATCTAGCAGAAGAGTAGGAGGATCTATGGGTGATGGACGACGCTATAATATCCCTCCACAAATACTACTATGAAGCCCACATCAGGCTCAGGGAGCTAGCAGTCGGGGTCACAGAGAGCTACAAGCTCTATAGGCTTATGATTCCACAACGCATGAGATGATCAGATGTACAATATGTATTTATTCTACTCTTGCTTCAGTATTAGTAGACGTAGGTTTCAATCATTCCTTTATCTCTATAATCCTAGTGTGAGAGCTAGATCTACCAGTTGAGGAACTATCCCAACAACTTCATCTTGAGGTTCTTATAGGGAACACTTATTATATATCTTTTATTTGTCGGTAGTGTGATCTATCGCTTGGTGGAGAGAGGTTCATGTGGGACCTTTTGGTCATCATGATGGAACCCTGTGACTTTATCTTGGGTATGGATTGGTTTTCCATGGTCTTATCCCAGATTATCTATCGCCATATACCAGTCATATGTCTACGCACTTATGGGATGAGATTCTCATTTTCTAGTGAGAGAGATATCATGGTAGGATGAGTGGGTTCTTTGATAAGGAGGTTGCATTCCATCATCCATCAGTAAGAGATTATATCCCATGGTAAAGTAGGTTCTTCAGGCATCTGAATTACTTTAGTTGTGGAGGATTATATGTACATCTTTTCCAAGGACTGTTTGGGACTACCTCCAAGGTGGGAGATGGAGTTTTTCATTGAATTGCATCCTGATATTTCTTCATTATCTTTTTAAGAATATCAGATGGACCATATTGACCTCTAGGAGCTTCGGTTATAGTTGGAGGACCTTTGAGAGAAGGGTTTCATCAGAACCAGTTTGTCTCCCTAGGCATCTTCAGTCTTATTCGTGAAAAGGTGGATAGGAATTTGAGGATTTATGTGGATTATCATCACCTCAACCATGCCACGATAAATAAAAAGTACCCCTTGCTGAGGATTGACAACCTATTTTACAAGTTTCGAGGTGCGATGTGGTTCTTGAAGATTGATCTCATATCTGGATAACACCACTTGAGGGTTCATGAGGTTAATATTCCAAAGTTGTCATTCCGATGTTGCTACAGATATTATGAGTTTCTGTTGATGCCCTTAGGTGTGAAAAATTCCCCTTCCGTGTTTATGGATTTAATGAACCTGGTTTTATAGCCATAATTGGAACAATTTTTGTTTTTATTCATTGATGACATACTCATCTACTCTGCATTAGAGGAGGAACATGCAGATCAATTGAGGATAGTTCTATATTTGTTTCAAGAGTACCAACTTTATGGGAAAATCTCAAACTTCCAGTTATGGATATATGAGGTTCACTTTCTGGGGAATGTCATTTCTAAGAATGGTTTAATCATGGACCCAGTGAAGATTGATGCAGTTCTTTCTTGGGATCCACCCAAGAGCATGTTGGATGTGTAGAGATTTCTTATCTTGGTGAGGTACTATAGAAGGTTTGTGGAATATTTATCTAGATTTGCAGCCCCTTTGACCACCTTGACATGGAAAGGGAATTTGTTTACCTAGTCTGTGCAGTGCCAGAGGGCCTTTGAGGAGTTGAGTCTGAGGTTGATGAGTGATTTAGTGTTGAAACTACCTGAGGATTGTGTGGATTACATGGTGTATTGCAATGTCATGGGAGTTGTACTCAGTTGCGTGTTGATGCAGTAGTAGGAAGTTATCACATATGGGTCAAGGTAGTTGAGAAACCATGAGAATAACTATGCAACTCATGACCTAGAGTTGTAAATGGTAGTATTCTCCCTAAGTATTTATAGGAACTACCTTCTAGGGGAGTTCTTTGTGGTTTACTCAAACTATCAGAGTCTCAGGTACATCTTCATGTAGAGGGACTTGAACTTGAGACAACAACACAAGTTGGAGTTCCTACAAGACTATGACTTAAAGATAGTCTATACTCTAAATAAGGGAGAACTAGTAGCATATTCCCTTAGTAAGAATTCTCATACTCACTTAGTGTAGGATTATTTAGAGTATTTGACCTCCTTGCAATTGACCTTGGTGGAGCAAGAGGGTACAGTTTTTCTACAGTCGATGGTGTTGAATCCTTCACTTCTCAAGCATGTGAGAGAGTCCCAGCTAGGAAACATTGACTATGATGTATTACATGACCAAATATCTATAGGGGACTCACCATATGGATATTATGAGGGAGGTAATCACATCATATTTTTTTAGGGGCGGACAGTGGTTCCAGCCTCAATGTAAGAGGAGGTGATGCAAGAGTTCCACACTTCTCCCCTAGCTATACATCCTGGTGTGGTGGATATGTACAAATACCTTTAGTGGTAAATTTTGTGGTCTGGAATGATATGGAGCATAGCTTACTTCATATCTTGATGTCTCACCTATCAGTAAGTGAAGAAAAAGCACCAAGTTTTAGCAGGTTTGTTACACCCCCTTGAGATCCCAAAGTAGAAATGGGATAGAATATCCATGGAATTTATAATAGGGATTTTTCATATAGTGAAGGGCCATTACGCCATCTGGATGATAGTAGACTGATTCACGAAGTCGGGACACTTTCTTTCTATTAGGGACCATAGTTCAGTGAAGAGTTTGGGGAAGTTGTATGTATGGTAAATCATTCTCATTCATGGGGTTCCCTTGATGATTATCTATGATCGTGATGTGTGGTTTACATCATGATGGTGGAGAGGCATAAAGGAGGAATTTGGGACCCAAATGAGGATGAGCACTATCCAAGTGTTGGAGGATATATTGAGGGATTACATGCTGGACTTTAGCCAAATCTAGGAGGATCACTTTCCCTTGGTAGAGTTTTTGTACAACAAAAACTATGAATCTACTATCAGCATGACACCTTTTTAGGCCCTAAATGGGAGACCTTATAGGTCACCCTTATACTAGACAGATATTGGTGAGACATATCTTGTGGGACTAGAGATGGTGCGGGTGATGACAGAGAAGGTCTAGGTCATCCATGAGTAGATGAGGACAACCCAAAGAAAATGGAAATATTACAAAAATCATCATCATAAGCCCTTGGAGTTCGAGCAAGGAGACCACCTTTTCCTAAGAGTCTCCCCACAGTGAGGATTAAGGAGGTTAGTTCAGGGAGGAAATATATCCCCGAGGTTCATTGGGTCGTTTGAGATCATGCATAGGCTTGGAGAGGTTACTTACCTTCTTGCCCAACCCCCATAGTTGGAGCGGGTGCACAATGTCATCTATGTATCGTAGTTGAGGAGATAAATGAAAGACCCCATACACATCATTGATTGGGGAGATCTGGACATCGAGGATGGATCCACATTTACGGAGTACCCAATGGAGATCGAATATCGATTGGAGAAGACCCTACGTGGATGGACCATCCCCTTAGTTCACGTATTGTGGTGGCACAGGAATGTTTAGAAGAGTTCTTGGGGGTAAAATCTAGATGTGGGCTCAGTATCTCGAGTATTTTGTTTAGTTTTTTCTTTTTAGGGATAAAAAATTTGAAGTATGGAATGATGTAAAGACCCTATTTTTTCCATTTAATACTTTGAAATATTTCTATATATATTTTAAGATATAGGAACTGAGAATGCATGTGATTCAAAGTCCCAGTGTGCTCAGAATTAATTTTATAAATATATTAAATATATTTTATATCATACACACATGGTTCTTAAATAAAATGGGATAACTCTTAAATGGAAGCTCAGATCAAAAATCAAATACCACGGTTGAGTCTATAATGCATTGTTTACCCTAGGCATGACCTAAAATAGGTCGGCATAAGGAATTCAGACATATCTCTTGTTAGTGGTACATTTAATGGATTAATTAATTAATTAATTCATTCATTCATTCATTCATTCATTCATTCATTTTAACCTGAACAAGATGTTTATAAATATACTTTCATGGAGATTCACCAAGGATTAGCCTCATAACCATAGTTTCATCAAGAGATTCCCCTTCCTCCTTCTATTGGTGGATCACATTGGATGATGATGAAATGCCAGATCGGAGCAGATCTAAACATAGAAAATAAAATGAAATTCTTCAATCATTGGCGAGTGTGTTCTTCAATTATGAATGATTTAATCTCTAGGTAGGACTCATCAATTTGTGGTTTACACCCTTTTTGATTAAATTTATTGAGAATATCAACTTTTTTCATTTATTTTCACCAAATGAAGCCTTGACATGCTCCTACATGCCAGATTAAATTGGTTGTTTCATTTTTTTTCTAACCATGTATGTCCATTCTTGATCATTGGCCAAGAACTCTTGGAAAATATCATTTAAACTTTTGTTATTTTGATTTTCCTCCTCGTTTTCTTCAATTTCTTCACTGGTTGGACCCCACGGTCTTGGTTGACATTGTCGGGTGGTACCGAGCCTGATTGGACCCCATAATCCCAACAGATTCGTGAAGGGGGAATAGATCGACGAATTAGGGGCTGATCTGGTATTTTTTTGGGTTGTGGATGATAGTTTCAATGATTTGAGGAAATATATTTATTAGTGGAATGTTTGGGATGTTTGGTGGCGTATGGGCTCACACAAACTCAATTGGAGATCAATTTCTAGCCATCGGAGGCCTGAAAATGGTAGATCTGAACCATATCTGATGATTATGGGAAGAAATGAGGCTGAAATCAAAGGAGAATATTAGATTCTAGGAACGGGGATAGGATATGTATTTCTATGAAAACCCTGACTACACATTATGTATAAAGATGAGCACACAGTGTGTAGTCCCTTAGCTTTGGTGGCTAGGGTTTCAGAAAATCATAAGGATGGAATAGTGTGTAGCCCTTCTACGCGTTGTGTACCTGATCCCTAGGTGGATGATCTATATAAGGGGTCACATAGGAAAGACTCTATATGGGAGTACACAGCCAGGTACACGGTCGTGTACCAAAGTACATGGACACAACTAGATCACATGGGCAGCACCATGTGTGAGGCAACACGCCTTGTACCAAAGTAAACGATCACGGGGTCAGTATATAGAAATGTCCAGAAGGACACGGAATGATCCTAGGAATCATGGACACGCTGTGTACTTATACATGGCTTGGGAGATGTGTGATGGCCAAAGACATGGCCAGGTGGTGTAGAAGGACCACACACCATGTAGGTCCCCTCACACACCATGTACCCCTTGGTTCCTTCTGGGGAAACTTTAAGGTTATGTATCTCCTTTGTTTGAACTCATATTTTTTCTCATGAGTAGCCTATCTTGAGTGTTTTTTCACATATAACATGATGGTGTCCTTGGTTGTGGATTTTGAGATATGATGTATAATTTTATGGGAACTATTCTTGTTTGGGAGATGCTAGGTGATAGTAGTGATCATCCAAAATCATCATAGGCTTCTTATAGAGTGGAACCCCCCATCAGCATGGTCATGGGTCCTCTATAGATACCTTTAGAGTGGAACCCCCTATCGAATAGGGTGAAGGTCCTATATGAATAAAGTAGAACCCCATGTCACTTTAAGTCATGGGTTCTCGACTTCCGAGTGGAACCCCCTATCAGATATGGTGCAGGTCCTCGATGACCAGAGTGGAACCCCCCTATTTTTTCAAGGAACAGGTAATTAACTTTTGAGTGGAACCCCCTATCAGATTGGGAGTGGTTCCTCATTGACTAGAGTGGAACCCCCCTGTCGCACTAGGTCACGGGTCCTTAACCTATAGAATGGAACCCCCATCATCTTGGGTGAAGGTTCTCTACCTACCATGTGGAACCCCCTATCATCATAAGGGTGTGAGTCCTCATTTCACATAGAGTGGAACCCCTCATCAGCATGGGAACGGGTCCTCTACGAATACTTACAGAGTGGAACCCCCATGACTCACTAGGTTATGGGTCTTCTACTTTGATTTTGTACCCCCTCAACTATGTGGCATAGTGATGATGCGTGGCTCGACTTGAGTGGTTACTTTTGGGAATACACATGAGATTATGGGAATTATGGATAGACTTTTGAAACTATTGCCGACTCTTTTTCTTGGGATGAGCTATGAGATGGGGATACCCTTTATCTCTTGATTGGGATTATTTCATTGAGAATATATATATATATATATATATATATATATATATATATATATATATATTCTTTTGTATCCATACCTTGGATTTGGTTACTCTCCCTCCATGGGTGGTGAAGACGCATTGGGTATGTCACACAATTTTTGTGTTTAGCTTCTCATGTTTGGATGAGTTTACTCTCCTTCTATAGGTGGAAAAGACTCGATGTGTAGTTTATTTACTCACCATATTGAGCCCCTTATGTTTGGATGAGGTTACTCTCTCTTGGTTTGGGTTGAGTTGTTCTCTTTCATTGTATCTTGCATCTTGTGTACTATCTACTATCTTCTTTCATATTGTATATATTACTTCTCCCCCTCCATATTTCATGGAATCCTACTGGGTATGTATATACTCACCCCTTTATGGTATTTTCCCACATGTGTCATGTGTTATGCGGATGATGGATAAGCCGGTGGTGACTTCAAAGGAGCTTAGAGATACTATGTGTTATGGACTGCGTATGGTGATTGTATCTTAGATATCAAGAGATGGGATCCTTTAGCAGTTTACATTTCTAGTTTTTTTAGGTTGGGACATATTTCTAGTTGGGTATGTATTTTTTTCCCTTTACTTTTTAGTTAGCATTTTCGTACTCTTTTTCACCTGAGAGGTTTTTCATGTTTGGTTTACCTTCTAGTTGTTGCATATTTTTATTATTATTTCTCTACACTTTTTCATTTATATGGTCAAGTGTGTTCATATAGGTACTTTGGAAAAGGCCTCACATTTAGTATATTCTTTTCGGTGCTTGTCGCCACCCCCTGGCCTATGGAGGCAGGCTTGGGGTAGTTGTGGCTCGAGCCCCAGGTTGGGTCGGGCTGTGACAGATTGGTGTTACTCAAAGATCATAGGGTTATGTGTAGATCACCACTAGAGGGATTCTATCCTTGTATCCTCACAACACAATGAAGGTAATCTTAATAGTCTTTTTGGATGATAAACATTCACCAACAAAGAAATTTCCTAAGCTCGAGTATTTATTTCTTCAAATATTAAATAAATTATTTATAAATTTTACATGCAAGACCCTTTCTCTTGGTTTCGGGCAGTGATTTTTAAAAGAAATTATAATATATTTCCCACCTCTACATGCTTTTGTTGCACTCAGAACCAATAATAACCACATACCTATAACCACATACCATATACCAAAACCACATACCACATATTGGAGTTAGTGCCCTAGAACCAACTTTTATATACTTTATGATAACTTTTATTCATTATTTTGAATATTAATAAACTCTTTATCACATCATGATTGTTCTTCTACGTAACATAGTATGTGATAATTTCCTAAGATTAGTTATCATGTTGAAAGGTCATAGCAGTTCCCCACTATGATGAAAACATAGAAGTGCCATGATAATATTATTAAATATATGTTCTATAGACAAATTATATCATTTAAGGGACATAAATGATACGGGATATCAGGGGTGGATACTCATGGGACTTTTAGGAACCTTCTCAAGGTGTATTCCCTTGGTAATATCCAGTGTAGAATATTATGAGAAAGAGACTCGCCAGTAGGAAATTCATATTTATATGTTTCATTAGATGTTCCAATTTTTGGATATGTGTATTGATCCTTAGACTTTAAGATTATTATTAATGATTATTATAATTCATGTACTTTTATGTATTGATGAAAACTATGATGACATGTGTTCATGGCGAGTTAGGATACATTGGGTGTGTCCCGAGTAATATTGCATTAATGAATAATGTGAGAAAGGATTTGTCCCTGTTGTTCTTTAACAGAAGTTGATATCTCAAACCCTTTTATAGAAATGATATAGCCGAAATAAATCCATGGCCATGGTGTTCTATAGGCAAGTTAGATTTAGTAAAATTCAAATAAAGAGACATCAAGCATATTGGTTGATGGAATGAGTACGCAACCTGCTTGATTAGAGATATCATGATTAAGGGATTATATTACAAAGTGAGCATTTGTATTAGGTATTATTTCATTGTGGCATTAACTTCTTTCTATGTGGATGTCTTGGCATGTTGTTAGATGCTAACATTGGACTTTAGGCTACTTCACCTAATTCCACTAAGAAAGAGGCCTAGAGAGTCGCACACTAAGTGTATCCAGAATCTTAGTTAAATAATATATTGTTATTTATTATTTAATAAGTTTAATAAATATTATTCCTACATCTAGTTTAATAATTATTTGTTTTTTATTGATCGCATATATTTTTTCACCAGTTATTCAAGAGAATATTATGTGATAGGAATATTTAATAAATATTTATTTTCTATTTAGTGGATATAATATTTATTTATTTATTGGTGGATAATGTAGTGATATTTATTTAATAAATAAATAGTCATTATTCAAGGATTGATAAATATTATGGAGTAATAGAACACCAAGTTTATTGTTTTGGTGAGAAATCATATATATTGAATATTATTTGATTAAAGAATATTTAATTTTAATTCATGAGTTTAGCTCATGTCAAGAAATAATAATAATATTAATATTATTATTGATATGGGGTTCTGCATGAGTTAAATAAATAATAAGGGGCGCTTTTTTAATTATTTATTTCTAACCCTAGTGGTATATAAACCCAATTATATTATTTTTTCAAGAGATCCAATTTCATTTGTGTTGTGTACAATGATAGCTGAAGATAATCCTATTAATCCATAGAGATCTCCTGCTCCAAGAATGCTCCCAAGAATAGATAGTGATCTTCCTCCGCCATCCACTCTCATGCCTAGAGAGGTCAAGAAGAATCCTTTGGAAGTAATTCTTGAGGTGGTCAAAAGAAAATTATGCCAAGTGTTAGGATCTACTACACTATCACCCATAGATTCCCACAATGACATTTGAAGATTTGTGGAACACGTGAGGATCACTACTAGAGGGAATTTTCCCTTGATTCCTACAATGTAATGATGATACAACGTAGATCCATTGTCAGATCCATAAATGAAGAAATAATTTCATGTAAGGTAATTATTTAATTGCTTCAATTAATTATAAATAATATGTGATGATCATGCACTTTGTTTAGGTTTTTTATCCCTTTTCTGTTTTCTTCGAATCAATTTCATTGATCACGTCATTTATTATCATGTTAATCTTGGATTAATCATAGATCATGGAAAAAAGAAAATTTGTATATGACCCATTACACGCTTCTACATTTCTATAAACCTATACCACATAGCATAACTATATAATGCATCACTACATAACAAATATACATCAGGCCCTCATCATAGTCGAGCAATGTGAACATGAATGAAATCAACCTCATGCCCCCCTCCTTCCATGCACATCCCCCACCATACACCCACATTAAAACCACACTATAGGAACTCTTTCCTCAAGACATTAAACCATGTGTATCATAACCACATACCATTATAACATATTCATTATAACCATAGTCCACTATAACCTTTCTATGTATAGAAGATAGAGTTAGGAACAGGGATTGGTCAGCCATTTTTCCCTCTACAATGTGTATGTTGGGGAAAATGAAGTGTCCCTTGAGTGAATTTCATTTATTATCAATAAGATTGAATTATTTGGTTGTGATAAGATGTCAATATGTATTTAGGTGAGTGATTATTCTTATATGATTGTTATGGAAACATCCTCAACATAATTTTTATGATTTTAAAGTTGTTCTTAATTTTCAAGACATGTAATAATTGTGTTTAAGTTTATGAAATATATACACCAAGTAAAGAAGTGAAGATGAATAATATTTTGAATATTCTAAATGATGATAATCAACTAGATGATATATTAAAATGTTAAGATCATGAAAAATAATTTTACAAATTAAGAATAGTTTTTGAATTTATATAAGTAAATTCCATGATAAAAAAATTGGGAAGGAATTAATTTTTTTTGAGAAATAGATTTGGTAAAATATTATGGGTGTATTTGGATAAGTATTTTATGAGGAAATGGGGTGGCATACACCTTGTAGGTGATGTTTGTGAGGTGTATTTGAGATCCTAACCTGGTGTCATGAAGGAATTATAAATGATACATGGTGGCTTATTAAGGAGCATGAGGTCAAGGAATTCTTCTATGTGGGATTCCCTCCTCCCACATATCATTCACCCACCTCAGCCACCTGATTCAATCGATCTATGTCATTTGATCAAGAGCCTATGAATTCTTATACCTTGAGTCCACTCAAGGTTCTTTATGAAATTTCTTCATGTCGAGTGACATATAGTTCCAAGCTTCTATGTTTATGTCATGAATTTGAAGAGAAATATCGGGTGAAGTTGTTTGATGAAACTGATAGAATTCAAAGGCTGAAGCGCATGAGAGTTTGCAAAGGTAGATGAATTTCTCAAAGATGGTTACTTTTTGAAACTATTTATCATGATATGAGTTTGTTAATGTAGAAATATTATGTTAGTGTTTGTAGAGTTTTTGGAGGTGTACTAAGTCGGGAGTGCTCGTCTATGTTGAAAATGCACAACCAATCAACACGAAACACAAGAAAAAGTCTTGGAAGGAGAAGTAAAAATTCCTGAACATGGGATTTGTTTTTCACACCACCAATTGGGATGATTTTCTAGAGAGGTTTTCATTGTTTTATATACATAAATAAAAGTATAACATATTTACAATGTAATTAAAACCACATGGAACCTTAATGAGGTCAAACCGCATTGAGACATAAATGAGGGAAAATAATGAGGGGGGAATAATGGTGGAATTAATCCCCATTATTGAAATTATCCAAAAATACCCCCCCTCTAATTTCTTTTGTTTTCACTGTATTTAAATGAATTCAAACTTTTTTCACAACTCCAGAAACTTTCCACACCTGAATAAATTCGTGAGAATGTATGTGAACTTTTCCTCCCTCAAATACTTCTAGTTGTTTACCACCGACTTCTCTGTAATGGAATTGGAATGTATATGGGAAGTCTTGGATCATTGGACATAGTTAAGTTTAGCTCCCTAGAGAAGATATCATGTTGTGCAAGCCCATTTGGCACTCTCAGCCCGATAATGTTATCGATGGTGCAAAATCGAAGCGGGGAATCATCATGATCAATAACTAGTTCTTCTTCCATGTTGGATGGTGGAGAATAAAAATCCACTATTTTTTATGGCATGAGAATCACCTTGAATACATATGGTGTTACATTATCTATATAGAGCACACTAATGGGTGTGGGTGATGATCACTGGTCTCTAACAGTGTTTTCAGTCTCCACCGTCCTTGATATACATTCCCTTGTGTGTTCGATAGTGAATGGATCCTCACTTCTCAACACACCTTGATCATCATGAGCACTCTAATCCCACTTCTCCACCTCATCGAAGATGAAATTGCATGTCATATTCACGTGCTTGTTGATGGGGTTATACATGCGGTATTCCTTGGACCTAGACTTGTATGCGATGAAGGTCATCGGTGAACTCTAGTCATCCAACTTCTTCAAGTGAGGCTTCACGTTCTTTACATGTGTGATGCATCCAAAGGTGTAGAGAAATTTCACCTCTTGTCATTTTCTTTTCCAAGCCTCATACAGTGTCATCCCATCAAGGTTGTGTATCGGCACCTAGTAAAGGATGAAGTTGGAGGTGGATATGGCCTCACCCTAAAACATTCTGGGAAGTCCCTTATCCTTAAGAATTATTTGAGCCATGGAAACCATGGTCTGATTGTGTTGTTAAACAATCCCATTCTACTGTTTTGAATATGTATTCATGTGTTATTTTTGTTTTATTCCACGCTTAGTATAGTATTCACCAAATTACACTGAAGTAAAATTGTCACTACAATCGGTGTGGAGGACCTTTAGCTTGTGCCCTGTCACCACCTTCATTGTGGCTTGAAAGTGTCTAATTTCCTCCAAATCCTATTCCTTTCTTGCGAGTAGATTAATCCACATGTAGATTATCATGTCATCCATGAGTGGTAGAAAGTAGTGGTTTCTGCTTGGCATCTTCAGCATGATCGTCCTGTAGAGGTTATTGTGGAAAAGTTTGAGTACTTTTTTAGCATGATGTTTCACTTGGTATCAGAGGAAGTTTGACTTGATCCATGATTCCACACTTTGATTCCTCATCGCCCTGACTATCACATACATCATTAGCACATCCCAGAGCCCTCGTTGATGGTGGTAGAGGCCCTCTACTGGTACATCGGGTGGTGAAGGAGATCAGAGGATCAGTGACATATCTGATCCTTATGAAGATTAACTACAGTGGTTAGTCCTTGATGATGAAGGTTGTTCTCTAAGCATGCGGAATTTGGGATACCGTCGACACCAGTAGTGCTGAACTCCAGTAAGATCAGATGACACTAGAGTCCATCCTCCATACTATCCCACTGGATCCTTAATGGGGTCAAACTACATTGATCCATAAATGATGAAAAATAATAAGGGTTAAGTGAAAAATAATGGTGGAATTAATCCCCGTTATTGAAATTAGTCAAAAATCTATAGATACCCCAAGTCTCACTATTTGTAGGTATGAGTTGAACAAGCATTGGTGAGCTGATTGAGATAGCTAAGAGATCAAAAATGTGACTTGAGAATCATCTTAATTCATGTAAGGGGTCCATGAAATGATTTTTTTGTGTATACTAAAATATTAGTGATATCTGCATGAGTATGGGTGAAACTATTATACAAGGAATTACTAAGTAAGAATCCATGTAAGATTATTATGCAAAAATATTGAGAAGATTGTTTGAGTTTGCGAAGATGTTGAGTTGAGGCTATGTGAATAAGAAGAATAAGAAGAATTGAAAGCACATGTTAAATGCTTACACTTTCATGGAGTAAGTCATGTTATGAATCAAAGCTTGAGGAAAAGTACATTTAGTATAGTAGCGTGAAGTAAAGTTAATCTTCATGTACAATACGATCAAGGGGGGAGAAGGGTTTATTATACTATAAATAGTTCACAGTACTTATATCTACACATAGCAGACAAAGTATGTGATCTGGTGAAGCTGCATAAAGAAGAATCATGAATTTATGGTGCTACATGAGGATTTGAAAGATCATGTGTGACATTTGAGAATATTTCCTATGATTTATAGTGAATGATTATGTGAGGTTCATGAATTATTTGTAGACTATGCATGATACACCATGTTCATGATGAATATTTCATCTTACATGCATAAATTTTAATTGAATCATAAGCAATATACTTTTCATGAAAAGTTTGAAATCAAAAAGTGTTGAGAATAAAGTTGGGAAGATTTCAAAAACTGGAGAATCTTGCATACTCGAGCATTCAGTGTAACTAAGAAGATCCATATCATTTGAAGATCAGTGGACAAGGAACAAGATCAATAAGAATTGATCATCAGTTATCAGAGTTCTTGAAGCAGTATTCATGATAAGATCAGGTGATCCAGTTTGTTTATGGAGAAATATTACATCTCAAGGTGGTTCAAAATAAACTAAAAGCTTACAAAGATCTTTTTTATTCCAAATCATACTTTGAAGAGAATTTGAAGACTCTAGTGGGACCCTAGAGTGAGTACACAATGAGATTCTATATGGATCACTTTTTTAATGGGAAATTGTAAACTTCAGTGGGATTCCAAAGTGGGAACCCTACGAGATTCAATGGGAATGGGAATGGTCTTTTCTCTTGTTGTGCCCACTTGCATATAGTGTAGAACCTGTAATTGTGGGGAATAACCAGTTGTAGAAAGGATTATTCATTTTGATCGAACCTTGTAAAATCCTTGTGTGTTGTGTTCTATTTATTAATTTTGATTGCAAGGAGATCCTAAGAATTAAAAATAAGTAATCTAGGCTTTAATTAGTCACATAGTTTTAATTATAAGATAAATAATTTATAAAAATAGTGCACTATTAACCCCCCCCCCCCATGGTACCTATCTGGTCCTTAGGTGCTTCATAAAACACTTGGAACCCAAAACCATGTGGGAATCAATAAGGTTACCTAACTCAGGTATCAATGCATAATAAATAATATAAAAATATATAGGATATATAATAGACCACACAAACCCAACCTATAACATCCCAAGCTTAACGCACATAGAAATTACATCATTTTTATGAAATATTTCATACATTACATAAAAACATGACCAAAGACTATATTAGTTTAGTGTATTTGGAAACTTGGAACACAACTTCTAATCTGATGAAATATCTTCAATGTTTCCCACAAATAACTTCCCCTTTATTAATCCTACTTTAAACCTTTGTTTATAACCTAGGCAAAAGAAACATATGAAAAGGTTGAACTCGGATTCTCAGTAAGGGTAAACAATAAAGATATCAATCATAACATAATCATCAAGCATAATTATATAAAAAAACATTTTAAAATCAAACCTTATATATCAAATATCATGATATCATGTCATGGAATAAATCATAAAATTTATAAAGAATCAAAGAACATATTACATGAGAGAATAACATAAGACATGTAATTCTGGAATACACATAAGCATAAAAAAATAATTTCCATGTTAGTCAAGGATCATTTCCAAGATCATCATAGTGGACAAATTCCTTTAATGAACCAAGTTCACTCCTCATTCCATCCCTATGTTACTGAACCAGGTTCACTTACCATTTCAGTCATGTCAATCTCATGAGATATAATGCATTGGAGGTAGATATAGGTCTCACCTATCCCATAATGAAAATCATACAAATGTGTGACATTAGAGCATAATTCATTCATTATATCAGAACCCATAAAAATAAATGGGTTTGATAAACATCATTCCATCATAACATAACCCAAGGAAAAGAAATGGGCTTCACAAATATCCTTCCATAATAAACATAAACCAACTATAGAAAGAATAGGGATAGTATACTTGAAAAATATCCACATTAAATCATAAATGACATCAAATAATGTTATCTCATATGGAAAATAATTTTGAGATATCACTTGAAAGTAATTCTTGAGTAAAATATCCTTTCTTCTTTGAAAATGTTTTCTTTTCTTAAAATGTTATTTAATTTTAAAAGAATGCATTTTATTTGAAAATAACCATATAAGATTATAAGGTAAGAATAAAGGAATTAAGGATTCATTAAAGTGGAAAAAATTCCATATAAGTTAAAAAAAACATTTCTTTCATACTTTTTCCAAAAAAAATCACAAAGAACCTCGTTTAGAAAATAAAAAATAAATATTCCTTTTAAAACATTTAGTAAAAATTAAAAAATGTGTAAAAATGATTTTTAACAATTGTAGAATAATAGTAAAAATAATTTGAAAATAATTTTTAAGAAACATGGACATGGAAGATAAATATTCCCCATCAAATACTTATATATAAACAATCCTGAATAATGATGAGATTGTGAAATTAACCCTTACCTGAGGTATGATTTCCTTTGTACGTATCTGAACCTCCTGTATAATGGTTTAAATAATGTTATTAATTTATACCAGAATAATATTCATACTTATGATATCATATATGGTCCTATTATATCATCTTATAACTCGTTTTTTAATAATATTTCATTATTACCCTTCTTTTGGGTGTTAACTGCTTCATTTTCCTATGCATGTTTTGTAGAAGTCCAAGTTCTTGTGAATAGGATACAGTTATATCATCTACGGAATTATATTAAGGTAATATATATCATATTTATTGATTATATACATATATGTAATCATTATTTAATGGTGAACATGGAAAATGATCGCATCACGTCGTGGAGATGGTAGGTCTCACTACTGGAAATCCCATCTATACCAACACTTTTTTCAAACCGTTGGGATAAAAAATCTATACCAATAGTTATTTTTAAAGTGTTGGTATAGAGTAATATATGTTGGATATATGATGGGTTTTCTAACGGTTTTAGGAAACCGTGGAAAAACCACCTCAAATACCAACGGTTCATATGAACCGTTGGAATAGAAACACCTAAACCCGGTTGCCATCGGGATTCTTCTCCCATTCACACTTCCCCTCATGCCCACTTCTCCAGCCCTACAGCACCGCTCCTCCCGACCCCCCTCACCACTTCTCCCATCCCGATCCCCCTCGCTGCCGCTCCCATCCCGATCCCCCTCGTTGCCACTGTCATCCCCCTCGCGCTCCCCTCCTCCCATTCCAACTCCCGCTCACCGCTCGACGCTCGCCGCTCACCGCTCGACGCTTGATGCTCGCCGCTCGCCACTCGCCTCTTCCCTCCTCCCATCCCGAGCCCTATCAGCCGTCGCTCGCCCCTCCCCCGCAAACTCTGCGCTCCGCGTGTCATCCAAAAGAAGTGCACAAAGGTAGCATTTCTAATTTCAGAAGTGTATGTTTCAGGGTTATTCATCTATTTCACTTAATTATGGTGAAATCAATCACTTTTGATAGATATTTTTCTATAATTAGGAACAGGGGAACCCAAAATCAATGTTTCATATTCTGTTTTAGGGTTATTCAATGTTTCATATTCAATGTTTGCTATAATTAGTATTAGGAAGGGTTATTCATCAATTTTTCTACAATTAGGAAGGGGTATTCATCCTTTACTGTTTTTGCACATAGATCCATTGAGGTGTTAAATGTTTCATATTCTTCCAAGGGGTTTTTCCTAAAATCAATTTTATTAGTCATTGAATAGGCATTTTCAATTGGGGCTTTGTGCAGCCGAGATTCATGGATGCATTGAAAGTGACATAGTAGAATAACAACACTATATGAAGGATTCATTTTGAAAAATTATTTTCCTTTACAAAAATATATATATATATATATATATATATATAAAGTGTGTGTTATGTGACATTTCCAGTCTGCCTATGCTTACAAGTCCTCACCACCACACTAACTCAGGTACCATGTTCTATCAGTATCAGAAGAGCTCTCAAGACCACTAGTTGAAGGAAAAATATCTATGTCACACCATTTATAGTCCTTTAGAAATAATTCTACTTGTTTCACACATCATATGTTATTCCACCATTAGGAGTGTTCTCCCTTCCCCAGATGGTTGGGGGGTACTTTTTGTTTTTTTGCATGTGACTAGTTTTTGTATCATTCACAATATTTTGGTCCTATAAGATTATCCTCGACTCGACTTTACATGGCTTCGACTTTACTGTCAATATCTCTTTCTAGTAACATGTCTCATGTATTTTGAATCGAACCATAAAAATGGGCCTTACCCTTGCATTTCTTAACTTCATAATCCTCATCTTGGATATTTTCATTTAAGGATGATTTTATGGGTATTTTAAAATATGTTTTAGACCTCTTTTCCATTATATGTTAAACTATATAATGTTATCCCTATTGAATTTACTAAAACTATGTGATACCTTAGTCCCCACCTTAGAGGATAAACCCTACATGACATTGGACTCCCACCACACTGCCCTCTAGGAAAATTCATGGCTTAATTCCCACTATACATGATACATAGTGATGTCTAGACATCATGTACTGGACCAACACAATTTTCATTCCATCCTAGATCTTAGGGATTGTGACACAATCAAGTCAATCCCCTGCCCAGCCTAATTCTCAGATGATGCCTCTTCCCCCAAGTATTAGATATATTTGTGTGAGAGGTTCACTTGGTTTTTCTTGGGTGATAAGGACATACTAAATTCACATAAATAATTATTTCCCATCGTAGCATTTACCATCCTTATGTACATGATCACGATCATTATAGAAATATGCTAGTCCAAAAACCATGACCTTAAAATCTATGCACTCATACCTGAGGTGTTATTAATAATCCCTAGGCTATGAAAACATGCTAAGTTCATTTTCCCCCTATTTATTTATTTTCAATCTATCCCGTTGTTCCTTGCTACAAGACCTTAAAAATTACACCCCTACACTCTAGGCTATATGACCTTAAGGGTTATCCCCCCACTACTGGAAATCGAGCCTATACCAACACTTTGTTCCCAACGGTTTAGAAAACCCGTTGGGAAAAAGAACTTATACCAACGATTATAATAAACCGTTGGTGTAGGCTGTTTTATTTCATGTTTTCCCAACGGTTTAAGAAAACCATTGGGAAAGAGAACTATTACCTACGGTTTTAATTAACCATTGGGAAACATTATACCCAAATTAGGGCTCCCTCCCTTGCGACATTTCATCCCCGCGCACTCCTCCCCTCCCCGACCTCGACCTCCTCCCGGCCTCTGCCTCCGCCTCCACCTCTGCCTCTCGGACCCCCTCCCTCTCCTCTGGCGACGTTAACCTTTCCCTCTTGGATCCTTTTCTGATGACGACATCCCCCTCCCCTCTCAGCTCCCGGCGACGTTCCCACCTCCCCTCTCTTCTCCCTCTCCTCTGGCGACATTACCCTTCCCCTATTGACTGGGGAATGGTGGATGCTAGCAGGAGAGATATTTAAGACACAAGGGCAATCTATGCCGAATTTCATTTTATGATGTATTAGTTATTATTCACCATAGTAGTCAATCTCGGATCATGGTGCGACGCGGAGGGGTTCTAGTAGGGTTATGTGCACAATCTTCAACTCAACTAATGTAGCATAGGTGCATATTCAATGGCTAAGTGTACTAGTATGGTGTTTCCAACAATGTGCTATATAAAGAACATAATGAAAAACGAAGAGATTATTAAATGGAACTGTTTCCACCTTGCTTGCAGGAACATGATTTTACCCATGGGGCGATGTGGTTCTTATATATTGGGCGGTGACATGTATAGTCATAGGATACAGGTATGTTTTTTTTTAGTTTTTATTTTATTTTCTTTATCGCATTGGCCACCTAGGTATTTTACTTCTTTCTACAGACGAAGGGTAGTGATGCTATCCTGACTAGTTGACGTAGATCACTTGTATACTATAATACCATGAGGTTTGAGTGTGAGGAAACATTGTAAGATAGAGGAGCCTTGGGGTCTTCCATGATATGGAATTGTTTTTCTAAAACATAGTGTGATAACATTTCTGGAGTATGTTGGAGTTATGAAATAACCCCAAGTGTCTCCATGAGATAGCATAAATAACCCCAAGTGTCTCCATGCATCGTATCATCCTCGCATGGTTTGGCCACTCACCCAATACTATCAAACCTATCCTTTTCTATCCTCTCAATCACATAGTCTAGACTCATCTCTCGAGGATTATCCCATGCCTCGATGCACATCTCATCATCCAACTAGACAAAGAGGATTATTCACCTTATGATTGTCCTAGTCACAAAAGAACACCATTTCGAACATATCTACATTATATTCTCAATAATCCGATCAAGAACCTCATCAAAATCATGTATTATAACTCAGCCCCACTAACCAGGTTCCATCCTAAGCTAAATCACACCAAGCCTCTTGGCATTATAATTCCAATCTGTCCGACAATACCCAATACCCACACTAGCATCTCATCATTCATATCTTTAGTTGAACTCTTGAATCATTAAATGGATTAAAACCTTTCATAATACATTTTATATACTTAGAGGGACCATCCCACTCTAAGAACCTACCAAGATTCCAATCCATCCTCATAAGTATTTCCTCATCAAACGCTATATGTACAATTTCCACACCTATCACTACAAGGCCCAATACTCTTAGGAATGTTTTACTTGATCTAAATCCTCATCGTTAGTGACATCAATCACATTAAAGCGCATAAATGTCAACTGAACCCTAAATTCCAAGAATTATTCATGTGGACAGGCCCCATAACAACAAACTAAGAACTAAAACCATAAATAATAATGCCAAATACATGCATCATTTTTAAATAAATATATCAAGTGTAAACATAAAAAGCAATAATAATAAGACCTCATCCCTTGTATCAAAAAAAACCAAAATAAGTTGAAACTTGGGACAAATTGATTATATACCATTAATAGGAAGAGTAATTTTTAATTAATAGGAATTTACTTTTTGATAGTATCATTTTGAAACATTGATCTGTTTCCCCTTTGCTTGCAAGAACATGATTTGACCCATGGGGCACTGTGGTACTTATATGTTGGGTGGTGACAGGTATAGTCATAGGAGACAGGTATGTTTTAGTTTAGTTTTTATTTTATTTTCTTTATCGCATTGGTCACTTAGATCTTTGACTGCTTTCTATGGACAGAGGGTAGTTATATTCTATGAAGGGTGCCAGAAGGAGTTCAGATTGATTCAGTCCACTGGCTTTGATTTGAGGTAAGATTTTATGGTTACTACTTGTCTCTCACCTCATGTATTTGGGGATTTAGTGTTTTTGACTCCATATTATGTTTTCCGTAGGGCGTTGGATCATTTTGTGTTGGTTCGGGTGGATTTGGTTCTCCGCTGCCAATCTAGGTAAGGCTTTAATGCCATTGGTTGGTTTCTCAGTAGATATGTAGCATCCTTCATGTGTTTTAAGGTTCTTAATATCCTTTGTGTAATGCGTTGATCTCTTCTCGTTGGCTTCGAGTCACCAAGTCAAGGGTGAATCATCCTGCATGTGTTTCAAGAGTCTGTTTTTTCTAACATAAGATCGGTTTCTACAATGTTAAGGAAAACTACATAGGATTTATTTCGAATCCTGGCCGGAAGATGTTGCCCCACGGATGTCACTGGACCAGGCCAACATGTCGCGGTCTCACTGCGGTCACATCGCGGTGACATCGTGGTGACGCTGCGGTCACACCACGATCACGCCGTGCTCACGCCGCAGTCACGCCGTGGTCACGCCGCGGTAATGTCGTGATTTGGCCCTACTCCAGGACAACACCCTGCGGTGGTTCGCAATCCTGTCAGAATTCAATGTATGATACCTATATAGAGTTTTAGATAAATTACCCATCCATAGTTAATGGGGAGGGAGGAGATGGATGAAATGTTTCCCCACTTCCTCCCGCTCCCTTCGCTCCTGGCTGGAAGATGCTGCCCCGCGGATGTTGCTGGACCGGGCCAACACATTGTGGTCTCGCCACAGTCATGTTGCAGTCATGCCACAGTCTCACCACGGTCTCGCCGTGGTCACGCCGCGGTCACTCCGTGGTCACACCGCGGTCACGCCGCGGTCATGCCGCGGTCACGCCGCGGTAATGCCGTGATTTGGCCCTGCTCCAGGACGACACCCTGCGGTGGTTCGCTGTCCTGTCAGAATTCAATGTATGATACCTAGATAGAGTTTTAGATACATTACCCATCCATATTTAATGGGGAGGGAGGTGATGGCCGGAATTTTTCCCCGCTTCCTCCCGCTCCCTTCGCTCCTGTCCAGAAGATGTTGCCCCGCGGATGTCGCTGGACCGGGCCAACACGTTGTTGTATCGCCGCGGTCTCACCACGGTCACGTTGCGGTCACACCGCGGTCTCGCCATGGTCTCGCCACGGTCTCACCGCAGTCTCTCCACGGTCACGCCTCGGTCACGCCGCGGTCACGCCGTGTTCACGCCGCGGTCACGCCGTGATTTGGCCCTGCTCCAGGATGACACCCCACGGCGGTTCGCAGTCCTGTCGGAATTTGATTTATGATACCTAGATAGAGTTTTAGATACATTACACATCAATAGTTAATGGTGAGGGAGGCGGCGACTTGAATGTTTCCCTGCTTCCTCCCGCTCCCTTTGCTCCTGGCCGGAAGATGTTACCCCGCAGATGTCGCTGGATCGGGCTAACACGCCGCGGTCTCACCGCGGTCACGCCGCAGTCACGCCGCGGTGATGCCGTGATTTGGCCCTTCTCCAGGATGAAACCCTGCGGCGGTTCGAAGTCCTATCGGAATTCGATTTATGATACCTAGATAGAGTTTTAGATACATTACCCATCCATAGATAATGGAGAGGGAGGCATTGACCGGAATGTTCCCCTGCTTCCTCCCGCTCCCTTCGCTCCGGGCCGGAAGATGCTGCCCTACGGATGTCGCTGGACCGGGCCAACATGCCGCGGTCATGCCATGGTCATGCTGCGATCATGCCGCGGTCACGCCGCGGTCTTTCCGCGGTCACGCCGCGGCCACGCCGCGGTCACGCGCGGTGTGGCAGATATCACTCTAACTGTCTCTCTTTTGTTTAAAATGGACATCATTTTAAGTAAAAACAATTGGAATACAGAAAACCGACCAAACGTATTCGTATTGTGTTGATACTTTAGAAAAATGATCCATGGGTCGTATGTGACATGTATAAGTCAACCCCACCTCAATCTGAGGCGCACTGTGGCCGACACCACTCAAAGTGTCTCACTTTTATTTGAAACAGAAAACATTTTAAGTGAAAACAACTAATCGCATATGGAAACCCAACCAAACGCATTCAGATTCTATTGATACTTTATCAAAATGATTCATGAGTCATCTGTGACGTGTACAAGTCAACACCGCCTCAATCCGGGGCACGTTGTGGCCGGTATAACTCCAAGTGTATGTCTTTTGTTTAAAATGGACATCACTTTAAGTTAAAATAACAACTGACATACGGAAAACTGACCAAACACATTCGGATTATGTTGAAACATTAGGAAAATGATCCATGGGTCATATGTGACATGTACGAGTCAACCCCACCTCAATCCAAAGTGCGGTGTAGCTGGCACCACTCAAAGTGTCTCTATTTTGTTTAAAATGAACATCATTTTATGTAAAAACAACAAATGACATACAGAGAACCAACCAAATGCATTCAGATTCTGTTGAAAATTTAGGACAATGATCCATGGGTCATTTGTGACATGTATGAGTCAACCTCGCCTCAATACGAGGCGCGATGTTCCCGACACCACTCGAAGTGTATCTCTTTTGTTTAAAATGGACAACATTTTAAGTGAAAACAACAACTGACATACGGAAAACCGACCAAATGCATTCGGATTCTGTTGAAACTTTAGGAAAACGATTCATGGGTCATGTGTGACGTGTGAGAGTCAACCCTGCCTCAATCTGATGTGCGGTGTGGCCGGTATCACTCTAACCATTGCTCTTTTGTTTATAATGGACATCATTTTAAGTAAAAACAACTGGAATATGGAAAACTGACCAGACATATTCGGATTGTGTTGATACTTTATAAAAACGATCCATGGGTCATATGTGACTTGTATAAGTCAACCCTGCCTCAATCCGAGGTGCAATTTGCCGACACCACTCAAAGTGTCTCACTTTTATTTGAAATGGAAAACATTTTAAGTGAAAACAACAACTCATATACGGAAAACTGACCAAACGCATTCAGATTCTATTGATACTTTATCAAAACGATTCATGAGTCATCTGTGACGTGTACGAGTCAACCCCGCTTCAATCTGGGTCATGGTGTGGCCGGTATAACTCCAAGAGTATGTATTTTGTTTAAAATGGACATCACTTTAAGTGAAAACAACAACTAACATACGGAAAACTGACCAAACTCATTCGGATTATGTTGAAACTTTAGGAAAATGATCCATGGGTCATATGTGATGTGTATGAGTCAACCCCACCTCAATAAAAAGTGCGGTGTAGCCGGCACCACTCAAAGTGTCTCTCTTTTGTTTAAAATGAACATCATTTTATGTGAAAACAACAAATGAAATATGGAAAACTGACCAAATGAATTCTGATTCTGTTGAAAATTTAGTACAATGATCCATGGGTCATATGTGACGTGTATGAGTCAACCCCGCCTCAATCCAAGTCACGGTGTAGCCGAAACCACTCAAAGTGTCTCTATTTTTTTAAATGGACAACATTTTAAGTGAAAACAACAACTGACATACGGAAAACCGACCAAATGCATTCGGATTCTATTGAAACTTTAAGAAAATGAGTCAACCCCACCTCAATCTGAGGCGCGGTATGGCCGACACCACTCAAAGTGTCTCACCTTTCTTTGGAATGGAAAACATTTTAAGTGAAAATAACAACTGGCATACGGAAAACCGATCAAACGCATTCAGATTCTGTTGATACTTTATGAAAACGGTTCATGAGTCATCTGTGACGTGTACGAGTCAACCCCGCCTGAATTTGGGGCATGGTGTGGCCGGTATCACTCGTGTATGTCTTTTGTTTAAAATGGACATCACTTTAAGTAAAAACAACCGGTATATGGAAAACCGAGCAAACGTATTCGGAATTCTGTATGCAACATAATTCATTTTGTATGTGTTATTGATCATTTTTGCCAAAGGTGCGCTGAGGCGCGCGCCTTGTCAAGGGGCGCGGCGAGGCCGGAGCGCCTCGCCACCTACAAGGCAAGGCGACTTCACTGAGGCGCGCCAATGGCATGCGCCTCACCCGCCATTCCTTGAGGCGCTCGGGTTCCATTCCCTGTAAAGGTGTGCCTCACTCTCATCTTCCTTGTTGGGAGGCAACAGTGCTGTCAGGTAGAGAAGCGGATGATGTCGGCGACGGTTGGGGTTTTGATTGCGCGACAGATGAATCGTTGTATCATAGATCGGGGTAGGAGGTGGAAAGGCGGAGATCGGGGTAGGAGGCGGAAATCACGGTGCACCATGATGGAAATCGGGGCAGTCCTAATTTCAATTAAATGGACTATTTAATATATTAATAAAAAAACATTGCAGACTAATTTTTTTTTTTGCAAGGCAAAACATAGCAGACTATAAAAACATTGTTGTGACATCACTCACAGCAGAACCTCTTAAAAATATATGTATGTATTTTAATTTGAATTTTTTATTGAATTTAAGTTTGTTAAAATTTAAAATATTGTTCAAAACTATATATAATTAATTATGTGCACATGCGCTTTAGCCACGCCTCGCGCCACGCCTCGCGCCGCATCCCCAAATGGTCTTTGCACGTTATTGCGCTGCACGCCTTTGAAAATATTATCTTTCGCTGCTTCAGTTCCTCTTGGCTCTCGGTGAACTTCATGGGAAAGTCTTATGGTTTCTTCAACTATACCCGAGGCATCAGACAAGGGGACCCTATCTCACCATCGATGTTCATCATCATTCAGGATGTTTTGAGCCAGCTCATCTAGAGGAGTATCAATAATGGAGGCATTCTGTCGTATCATCGTCGATCAAGGGCCCCATAAATTTCCCACCTTATGTTTTTTAATTATACCATCTTATTTCTGAATGGAAAGAGCAGATCAATATGAAGTCTGAACAGAGTACTGGAGAAATATTGTCATTGGAGTGGCCAGTCCATCAACAAGGGGAAAAGTGATTTCTTTATCTCCCACAAGTGCTCCATTGAGAGAGTTCAAACTGTTAGTAGTCTGCTTGGCATCCAAAGGGGCAAGTTTCCTATGGTCTATCTAGGCGCTCCTATCTCGCCTGGGAGACTTTGGATTCGGGACTTCGACGCACTCTGCACCAAGGTTTCAGAAAGGGTGTTTAACTGGAAAAATAAATTCTTATCCTTTGGCATACGCATTGCCCTAGTGAACAGCGTTCTGGTGGCCTCTCCGATTCATGGTCTGTCCTCCGTCAAAGTTCTCAAAGACGTTATTAAATCAATTGATAGGATACTTTCCAATTTCATATGGGATCCATTATCAGAGAGAAAGAAACACTGGTTAGCCTAGGGGAAAATGGCGCAGCCTGTGAATGAAGGAGGCATCGAGGTGCGCAACCTGGCGGATACCCTTTATTACATGCATGTGATGCTTGCATGGAGTGTCTTGGAACAGCGTACCCTATTGGGGACTACCATGCATGCATACATGACGTTCCTTAGCGCCCCGGGGGAGGGGAATCTTTCGTCTCTTTGGTCGGTGATAGGCCCTATTGTTGAGATCCTTCATCCCTTTTCGAGATGGGTGGTGGGGAAGGGAGAGATATCCTTCTGGTATCAAGATTGGTGTGGCACAGTGCTGGGTTTCCTTGGATGCCCGACTACTAATATTTCGCTCAAGGAGGCCAACCTCTTTCCTAGATTCACCGACTCAGTTTTGGATAAGGAACAACAGCAGTGTTTTCAACTCATTGAGTTTAATGAAGAGGAGGACAAGTGTGTGTTCACGCCCTCCTCCTCGGGCCTATTATCGTCAAAGGATTTCTGCCGCATTGGTAATAGACAGGAGCATAATGAGCTTCTATGGGTGAAAAACATCCCCACCAAGATCAAATTCCTCACCTGGAGGATTCGTAACAAAGGCCTCCCGATGGATGACAATATTTGTAGGTGTGGTATCCCCCTTGTGTCCAGGTGCGTATGCTATAGTGTTCATAGTGAAGAGAGCACTGGACATCTGTTCTTCGACAGTGATTGGGCACGCGAGGTCTAGAAAATCCTGGGGGACATTGCGTTCCTTCCCTCGGACGGTTCTGTCCCTGCCTTTCTTGATATGTGGTTCCAAGGTTCTGAGGGAAGAGGTCTGGAGAGGTTGGCCCATGCAGTAGTGCAGCATGTGGGGTGTTGGACCATTTGGAAGGCTCAAAACAAATCTAAGCACGCGGGGGTGGGGGTTTCGGCTCGTGCCATTATTGTTTGGGTGAAAAATCTGCTACTGGATATGAACATAGCTGTGAGGACATGGAAGGCAGCCCCTATGTTTCATCATCTCCAAATGGGCTCCAATATGGACATGGCACCTAGAAGCAGGGAAGGAAATTGGGTTCAACGGAAGCCTCCTTCGGTGGGTTTGAAACTTAATACATATGGCTCTTGCGTCCAAGGGAACATGCGTGGAGGAGGAGTACGTGACCACAATGGTTTGGTTTACCTCGCTTTCTCGGCCAGACTGGTCCAGGTGTCTTCTCTGCAAGTATAGGCGAAGGAAATTCTCACCAGGCTCAACCTTTGCATGGAAAAGGGTCTCGAAATCGAAACAGGCTCCATTATTGTGCACAACTCCTTGAAAGGGTACACCGAGTCTCCTTGGTCGATTAAATGTGTCATCAGAAAATATAGAAGTATGATTAATACTAGAGTGAGTATCCTTTACACCTGGAGAGAAGGTAACAAGGTCGCGGATCACTTGGCCATGGTGGACGTCAATAGCATGGAGGAGGTGTTTCTTCACACTGCAAGGAGTATCCAACCCAAGGGGATTGACTATATTAAAGGGGATGTACTGGGTCTTCATCACTTCAGACTACCCTAGGCTGTCTTGGCTAATGGGGGGAGGGTTCTTCCCCTGGGGCCTCTTCTGTGTTTCTTGTTTTTCCCTTTCCCTTCTGTTTTTTTCCTTTGTACTTTTCCCCTATTTCAATAAAAACTTACATGATGATGATGAGAATTCAATTATTAATTCTGTATTGCATAGGGTAATTGGGTTCATATACATGATTATAATTGTGGTACATTCCATGTTTATAAGAGTATCCTCTTTTTTATGTGCTTTTGTGTGCTGTAGTAGGTGTTTGTTGTTGTTAAGAGTGTATTCAGGTGTATGTAGTTGAGTTTGCAATGGTTTTGTTGGTGTATGTAGTTGAGTTTGTAGGTGGTTTTGTTGGTGTTGCGTGTATCAAGTGGCTTTTTTGGTGTATGCAGGTTTTTTTTCTGTATTCCATGGTTTTGTTGAGTGTGCAGGAGTGGTGTTTGTTCTGTATTCCATGGTTTTGTTGAGTGTGCATGAGTGGCTGGTCTGCAAATTCTGGGTTGAGTGTGCATGGGTGGCTGGTCTACAAATTCTGGGTGGTTGGCTACTCTGCAAATTCCGGGCGGCTGGCTGCTTCGCAAATTCTGGGCGGCTGGTCTGTAAATTCTGGTATAACACTATACCAATGGTTTAATAAAACTGTTGGTGTAGTGCTAAAACATGAAAATGAGTATTTCCAACGGTTTGAAAACTGTTGTGAATACTCATATTTCACACCTCCAGCAGCCAGTATTTTCAACGGTTTTCAAACCATTGGGAATACTCCTATTTAGAAGCCCAGTATTGCCAATGGTTTTCAAATCGTTGGTAATACCCCTATTTTTTATATACCAATGGTTCAAATAACCATTGGGAAACTCTAGGATTACACTGCCTTTCCAAACGGTTGTACTAAAACCGTTGGTAATGGTCTATCCCAACGCCTTACTTGCCTACAGTTTTCCAAACTGTTGGTATATAGTATACCAACGGTTTGTCAGCCTTTACCAATGGTTTAAAACCGTTGGTAATACCTTAGTTTCCAATAGTGTCGTATGTACGCACAAGCGATAGTATCATTCCCTTAACGGTTAAATGGTAAGGAAGGGGATGGTTTATATATTTTATTAGAATAAATATAATTTTATAATTATAATATATATATATATATATATTATTTCCATAATTATACCCATCCAAATAAAGTGGTGATGAAAAATAGATTACAGCATGGTGTGGAGACGATAAGTCGTACGTACACACGTGTAGTGCTTTCATTTTTCATAGGTTGGATGAAATGTGGAATATGGTTGTTACATAATCATAATAAAATATAATAATATAGGTGATACTGTATTTATTACTTTATATTTGAAATAACATATGAATAGGAAGTAGATAATGAAATGATTTTGAAAGAGTCGGCAAAGATGATTACCTCTTCTTCAGCGAACTTCCTTTAGATCTCTTCTTAGGAACACTAGGTTTGGTATTTTAAGAATAATAGCACCTCTAGAATGTGTATAATAAATATTATAATATAAATTGTTAGTTTAATGTTGATATTTATGTCTCAAAGTGATGTGAATAACTGAGGGAGTATGTGTCCTTTTATAATCGAGGTGAGGGGCACTTTTGGAATTTCTCAAAATATTAAATTATAATACATTCATTTTCTATCCAAATTCTAACAAATGGAAATTTATTCAAATATAATATAGTATAGGGTTTTAATCACATAAAACAATATAATTTAGATAATTTTTTGTGTCATTCTAAAATTTATCCTTTTAATTTACCCCTTAGTTATTTATTTTTTACCTTAACTTTGGTAACCATTATTTTTATCATAACAGATTAATAATATTATTATAAATGTAAAAATGAATCCTAAATGGAAATTTTATGATCTTTTTAACTATATTCCATTCACATGGTCAAACATATTATTTTTATGAATTTTAGATAATTAAATAATATATTATTTTGATAAATAATCATTAATGTCAATTTTGAAACTATTCATTTAATCTGACTTCAAATACATCAAAACAAATGGTAAATTAGAATATAATGATTTAAAACCTCTTTAATATGTCATTTATATCTATTAAATTCATTTAAAACATTAAATATTTCAAATTATATCAAAATTAATATTTTTAAAATCATTTATTTTATTTTTCCTGTTAATTAAATAAATATTGTATTTAGTATTTTGTAAGCATTTAAGGTAATTATATAACTTATAAAAATTAAAAAAATCTATAATGAAACTAATTTCATTTAGATCAAAATAGAAGTTAATTTTCATTCATATCCTGATTTTATCCCTATGTGAACACATAAAAGATATTAAATACTGAGAGAGTGGCATTTTGTAATTATAATTGATTTAAATGATATATAAGTAATTTTCATAGAAAAATGTCTATTAAATAAATAAAATTATAGAATAATATGATAATGGTATAATATTATTAATAAAATAATTTTTTTGAACAATTTTAGGTCCTGGTTATACCCTTATCTTTTTGTTTTAATCCTTATTTAATCTTTTTAACTCTTACCGTGGCAACATGTGTTTCTACTCTTTGAAGGTTAATATAGTTACAATAAATTAAAAAAAACCCATAAATGAATCATTTATAAAATTTATAACATTATCCCAATCACTTGGGAAAATTTAAGATTTTTAAGAATTTTATATCATTTAATAAAATATTATTAATGTCAATTTTGATATTATTCAATACTTTGGCTTTTAAAAATATCAACACACCAAGATAAATTCAAAATGAATATTTTATTATATCCCTATAATATCAATTTATTCAATAAAATTTTTGTGTGGCATTAATTATTTCAAATTATATTTATTTTAATATTTTTTATATCATTTATTTGATATTTCTATTAATAAAATTATTATTGCATCAGCGTTGTGTGAGCATTAAAGGTAATTATTTCTTCACAAAAATTTATAAATAAATTATCATTATTTATTTAAATATTTTATATTTCCAAATAATATTTATTTTCTAATATATATTCTATTTATCTCTATATTAAAAATATTATACTTATAAAAACTAAGATTATGAAATTTTTTCACTTTCTTTGATTTTAATAATATCTAATACATTTTCTTGAAAATTTGTACATTAAGTAATTAAATTTCAAACAATATGTTTCAAGAGTCAAATTTAAATTATCAAATAAAATTTTGGCAAGTGTTAGGGCCATTTTATATTCCTTATCACTTTTTTTAACCTAAATTACTCAATTTACCTTTTACCATGGTAACAAAATTAACAATGTTACTATTAATAGTGGACAAAAACAAAATGGAACTATTTAATAGATTTGGAAATTCTGGTTAAAAATATGGAATCTATTTTTTCAAATTTAATTCACATAATTTTCATAAATTGATTAAAAATTAATTGTACAAATGGGACGAAACAACGGGTTTTAAAGTAAAAATGTTCAAATGGTTGGAATGTTTGCAGATCAGATTTCAATGTAAAATTGGTTCCAATGACTTAAATTTTATTAAATTATATAAAAATTTTCTAATTATAATTTAAAACCAATCAAAAATATAATTTGACACTATAAATTATTTTGATGAAAAATATGTTTTCAATTAAAATTCAGTATTTTTTACTATTTATCATAACATGAAACTTATCAGAAAAATAAAAAAATTAAAACAAATTCAATTTTGATATTATGAATTAAAAAAATAATTTTATTTTTCAAATATAAATTGTAAAATTGTAAAAAACTATATTTAAAACAAGTACGTCATCAAAATGCGATAAAACTGCTTTTAGAAAAATACAGTTTTTAAGTATAAAATTGGATTTATTTTTATAACATGTCTATAAAACACATAGGATGAATTTTAAACATTATATTAAATATTTTATATTTATATTTCGTTACTATAATCCAAAAATAGTTATTTTTTTATTTTATTGGTATAAAACACATTTGTGCGCATTTAAATAGTTTTTTAAAAAAAGATTTCCTTTTAATTTTAAAATGGTTTATATGTGTAAACCATACTTCAGTAATTTAGTTAATCATTTTCATATCCATCATTATATTTATTAGTTTATAATTTTCTTATTTAAATAATTAAAATAATAAAATTATGTTTCTTAGAAACTCAGTGTTGTGTGTAATGCAAGCTAAGCCGGTGTTGTGTGTAGCGTAAACTTAACATGGTGTAGAGTGAAATACAAGATATTAAATAAAATAGATTATTTAAAAATATATTTCATAAAAATCTCATGATGTTACATTATACCCCCTTAAAATTAATTTTTCCCTCAAAATTCATCAGGGTCATCAATGTTTTAATATATGAAAGTTACTTTCTTATAAACCCATGTCGTAAAATGAATATTAAAACTTATTTTTAAAAAAAAAGTTAGAAACTTAAAGTTTATCCAAAGTAACTCATAAATAGGTTTCTACATAAAATAACATAGGTGTAAAGTGAAAACATTGACATGGAATAGAAATCTAACTATCAAATTTTGATAGAGAGTTATAGAGAACATGGTCAGGATAAAGTTAAAAATCACAAAGCTATAAATTTGTGATGATCTAAAGGACCTTTTGATTCATCAGAAAATAAGGTATTATGATAAAATTTGTGGTTTTAATATCCTTTCCCTAGAGTTGAAAATTTTTCATGATAAGAAATATGTACTTTATTTCATTACATTTCTTAAGCACAATCTCATTCTTTCTTTATGCCTTGATCAATTTCCACGTCATCTCTTATTCCATGAAATAAAGGTGAATTTGTCTTTCCTAGAGAATTATCTAATCATGAGATCCATAAATTTAATGATAGGTGTTGGTCGTAGTAGGACACTCAAGAGGGGGGTGAATTGAGTTCTTATAAAAATTTCTATTAAAAATTTTGACTAAAAAGATTCCCCTAATTTAAAATAAAATAGGCCAATTAATCAAGGTAATAAAATTATAATATTTTTACTATTTAAATAGATTCTCATAAGATTGATTAATTCTCAATAATATCAATATGAGATATTGATACAACTTTTGAAACTATTCTAATAAGGAAAATAGTTATAACTATTATCCAAGACTAACTATCAAAGTAAAGTTTAGTTTTCTGAACTATATGTTAAAACAGAGAAAAACTAAATTGAAAGACACAATGGATAAAACAACTGGTTCAGTATCATGATGAGACCTAATCCACTCCACTTGGTGATCAGCTACCACCAAGAAATATATATAAAGCTTTTGATCTACACCTTGGATTGGGGTTAACAACAGTTCATAGGACTATCCAAGTTATAAGACCTCTTCCACTATTCTACAAGGTAAAACAGACAACCAAGTCGCACATGACCTCTTCCATAGTTATACATGGGTAAACAAAGTGTAAACGATATTTTAATGAGTATATCCTATATCCTCCAATTTAAATTAGGATATAGTGTGTGTTTTAATACAGAAACACACAATGCTTGAAAATTAATAAAATTAGTACACAATAGAGAAAAGATAATGAGAAAGGATTATAAATACTATAAGTGTTATTCTATGAAACTCTATACTCGTAGGATGTAAAAGATGTGATTTTTGAGTCCTCTTGTGAAAACAGAGTATCACAAGTCTTGTGTTTTGGTTTCTAGTTCGATGAGATGTTCTTTATAGATTTTGTTCTTATTAGGGTTGCTACTATGACAATTTTTGAGATTCTAAAGTACAATAGTTTTCCACCAAGAATTGAGAGCTCTCGTGTGTTCTTCAGTGTATGTGTTCTGCTCATTTTTACATGTATTCCAATTATCATACTCTAGTCTACAGTTTTGTCCCTTTCTTTTTATTTCAGGTGCATGTGTTTGAGCCGATAGGATGCACTATCTGCACACCTCATACCTTGTACTATCGGATGACAAGACTTTCAAAGAACATTAAATGTATCAGTGTTATTAAATGACTCAAATATGACCGTTAGAAATAACTTTTAAATTTAATTGAAAATGAAAAAAATGGTTAATTATGTAACGGTGTCACAGTTTTTCTTGAAATTGTGTCACTAGAAACAGTTTCTTCTCCTTTTCCTTTGAGCGGTGAGGCAGTCACAATGAGACAGTCATGATGCCATAGTTTCATTGAGATCTAGAAATGGTAGCATAGATGTGGTGTCTGGTTCTTTGAAAAAATCTGAAACCGATAGAATGTGGTAATGGTAGTAAGATTGCGGTAGTAGATTCGTTGTGAGATTTGAAACTGATAGCACGGTCATGGTGTCTGGTCCTTTGCTAAAACAGGAAATAGTGTCTTGGAAATGGTATCAAGGAAACGGTGTCATGTCCTTTGTGAAAATATGGAACTGGTTACTATGTCTGAGTCATGGTGTCTGGGTTACAGTGTCAGGGTTGCGGTGTTAGGGTTATGGTTTCAGGGTTACGGTGTCAGGGTTATAGTGTTAGGGTTATGGTGTTAGGGAATTTTCCAAAATATGGAACTGATGGAAAACTTACAGTTTCTCAGACTTAGCCAAATATCAATAAACTGTCTTAAGAAGTAATATTCACAGAATGGATTAAGATTAATCATAGTCATACTGAAACATAATATAACAAGATTAAACATAGTTTACAATATTCAAACATGATTTTTCAGATTCTGAATTAGGATCTTGTGAGAGTTTAAACCATGAGTTTTAAGAATTAAAATCATAAGGAAACCATCAATCTCCAAAAATTATTTTTGACAGGTTAAACATGATTTTTAATATGTTAAACATGATTTTTAATATGTTAAACATGATTTATAATATGTTAAACATGATTTGTGAGCATTAAAACTGAAGAGTCCAACAATATCCCCCTTTTATGATAAAAAATAATGGCATTTATAATCCATATATGATAATAATGAAAAGATATTGAGCATATATGTGATAAGTTGTATAAAAATTGTTATTATCCCAAGAAGATTCTTTTTCCATAAATTCCTTTTCTTATTTCTCCCCATTTTGGGATTATCAAAAAAAGAATAAGAAAAATAAAATAAAAAAATGAATGAAGGTAATTAAGAAAAGAAACAACAATAGTGCACATTGGTAGAGATGTAAACAGGAGCAGATTTAGAGGTTGGAGAAGGGATAGGTCCAACTGATAGAGAAGGAAGAGGCACTCATTCAAAAATAGAATGGGAAATAGATGGTTTGGTTGATGATCAAGGTAAAAATTTCTCAATAATGATAGGTATGATCTGGCCCAAAGCCTGAGATACAGACATGGTAGGAGGAGAAAAGGTAGTAGAGGAGGAAGGGGTTGAACTAGGCCATAAAGAGGAAGCTGTAGGAGCCACAATGGCAGTACTTTTCACGTGGAGATAAGGCTTCAACAACTTAATGAAATCAGTGATGATCTCACCTCCATATTGTATAGCCATATAAAAATCATATTTTTTCTCCAAAAACTTTTCCAACAAAGGAGTTAATTATTTTAGCTGTTGAACTTGATTCTTAAAGTCTTGAGTGACAGGAGGAATTTTCAAATTCTCTACAATATAATTAAAGTGATTGTTCATATCATTCTTAGAATAAATTCGGTTGAATTAAAATTACACTTTCTTAGAGATTTCTTCTTGATCATCATTATAGATATTTGAATGGATCCTCACCAAATCAAGCACTCAGTCACTATTCTTGATGATAGTAGAGAAATATTCCTTATCAACACCTCTCAAAACTGGATGAATCTCTTCTTTGAAAATAGTTCTAATCAGTTCATTGTCCATAGGCTGAGATGGATGTCCAAATGTAGTTGAAGCTGTAACAGCAGATGTGAGAGACTTAAGTTTATTTAGAACCTTTTGTAAACATCCCTTATATTCATCAGTCAGATTGTTAAGTCCAACCACTATTTCATGCATCTCAATGACTATCTTGGTGTTGCTCTCAGCCACTTTTTCATTTACTGTAGCCAGGTTTGGCTGAATAAAAGATACAACCTTATGTGGGATTTGATCACCAACTTCCTCAATAGGATGAGCGATAGGGGATTGTTCAGTTTTCAACACTTTTTGTATATCTTCAACCATAGATTTTAGAGACTTCACCACATCACTCAACTATATTTTTTTCAATCCTGACTTCTTGAATTTCATGAATAATCTTTGGTTGAATCTACGATATAATTTTCTCTAGCAGAAAGTTAGCATCTCTTTCACTGAGATTAGTCACAGGATTAGGTTGTTACTTCATGATCCTTTCAAATCCAGAAAACAAAGTGTTTCCAAAATATTTCAGATCACTATGACTCATAACATCAAAATATTCTTGAGTAGTTTTATGAACAAGAACTGAAATAGGTTCAGGCTCCTTAGTAGAGGTTACTTCTATGGAAAAAATTGGTTTCAATTGAAACACAGTAGAAATATTTATGCCTTTTACTGAGGAATGTTATGTATTATCCACATCAAAATAACTAGGAAACCTATACCAGGTATCCATAGAGCTTTGGTCAATAGGATTTGTAAATGAACACTTTCCAAACTAGGGTGTTGCTCCCCCTCAATAGGTGAATCTATTCTGGGACTAAGAGATTTAGTCTCTAGATCTATTTCCAAATTTTCTTCTCTGTCAGGCTCACCCATCTCTTTTTTAGCTAGCTGAAAAGATTGTTCCATTATTTCCTCAGCATATAGGATTATTTCAGGTTCATCTTATTTTCCTGACTGTTCTATAGTAGCAGGTCCTTCCTTAACAATAAAATCCCCCTCAATATCAGGTTCTTCCTCAATTCTAACACTTCCTTTAGCAGAAGGTATATATTTTTTCACTACTTCTTGTGGAAAAGGTAGGCCACTGTCTTCTTTTTCTAATACAGTTCCTTCATCAATTGTAGATTCTGCATCTTCTACTTCTTCATCTGAATATTCAATGACTTCATTGGGTTCTAGACCAGGGTCAGATACATTCTTTGGTCTTTAATGGTTCTCAAATGGATTAAACTTCTCATACAATCTTTCATTGTCTTCCACCCAATACTTTTCCATGGGTTCTAGCTAATTTTAATCCTTCTGATTTTATCCTTTGAGATAAAAAACTCATAATCTTCAATTACTTCTTTATTCAGACTAACTAATCCTTTGGAAATCAACATTGTATAAATTAACCTTTAATAAAACATAGAAGTTGATTTTGAAGTTGTCTTGATCATTTCACACATTTGAAGTATAATATACTTACACAGATTTATTTTGTGCCCATTCTTCATAATATGTATCAAGAATACATATTGATACTTAAGGGTAGAAAAATATCATTTCCTTGTAAAATTAATATTTTGAATAAACTTAAATAACAGGCTTGTCTCACCATCCAGATCAGCAAAAATTTCCCTTCTTTTCTTCTTATTTCTAGTCAAACTTTCCAGGGCATATTCTAAGATAAGCACATCACTTGGAGGGGGAGGACCTCTTTGATAATCCTCAAATATTCCTTCATGAGGTATTCCTAGGTAGGAATCCCATAGCCTTGAAGAAAAGTTACACCTTTGACCTTTTACCTAGATTCTTACAACAAATTCATCTTCAGTATTGAACGAAAACTAAACATACTGATAAAATTGAGAAACAAGCTTTGGATAAATCAGTATTTTCTATTTTTTGAACCATTCCAGCCATCCCTGTTCTTACAGTACTTTCAAGACAAGAGACTTACTTTTTAGCAGCCACTTTGGACAAAATTACTTTTCTGGAATAACTGTTCTATCAGTAAGGCCTAGATTGAACGGTACCTCAGGCATTACTTTCATAGAATTTTTCACTGTATTATGAGATATGTTCTTATAAGGAGTCGATGAAGACGGACGCTTCATTTTGGGCATCCAACATTGGCTCAAGAAAGATGAAGGGTTTAAAGTGGGATAATAGTTTGAGAGAGAAGGTTTTCAGTTTTAAGAGAAGAGAGCTCAAGTGAAGAGAGAAGTGAAAAAATATCAGGTTTTTATCATTTAGGGATTTCAAACATCGAAAACACAAAAATTCGGTATAAATTGATACAGTGATATGGGAAAGAAAATTATAAAAAATAGAAATACAAGTTGTTATGGTGAGACCAGAATAGGTTGTCACAGTATCAGTATTATGGTGTGACCGTATCATTGGGACAACAAGTGTGAGACCATAAGTGTGAGACATTAACTACAAGATGGTAACTTGTGAAATTGTGAATCGTGAAATCGTAAACTGTAAAACAATAAGTTGTTCACTTAAGGCTTATCATCCCTAACTCATGTATTATGTAATTTATCATTTCATAATTTAATGGTATCAGCAAGCTGATGTTTAGTGCTAATGAATTCCAAAGTAATGTCATATTTTTGATAATGATCTCTCAAAAAGTTATGTCTTGCATCAATATGTTTAGTCCTGGAATGTGAAACAGGATTATTTGAAATGTCAATAGCACTTGTCTTGTCACAATTTATAGGAACATGTATGAATTGATATCCATAATCTAGTCAAGTGTGTTTCATCCAAAAAAATTTGTGCATAATAACAACCAATATCTACGTATTCATCCTCAGAAGTAGATAATTCAATATAATTTTTCTTTTTACTACACCATGATACTATATAATTGCCTAAAAAATGACATGTTTCAGAGGTTCTCTTTCTATCTAACTTACATCCATCAAAATCAGCATCAGAATAGCTAACTAAACCAAATTATTTTCCTCTAGGAGAGAATAATCCTAAATTGGTTGTATTTTTGAGGTATTTGAAAATCCTTTTAATAGCATTTAAATGAGACTCTTTGGGGTTTTCTTAAAAACATGCACAAATGAAAACACTAAAAATAATATTAGGATGACTAGTACTTAAGTAGAGTAAACTTCCAATCATTCCTCTATAAGTGGTTTGATCAACATATTTACCACTTTCATCAAGATCCAACTTACAGGTAGTACTCATTGAAGTATCACTACTTTTAGTGCTATCCAAGACAAAATGTTTTATAAGATCTTTTTTATATTTGCTTTGATTTAAAATAATACCTTCTTTGTTTTGAAAATTTTGAAATCCAAGAAATAATTTTAGTTCACCCATCAAACTCATTTCAAATTCATTTTGCATCATCATTTAAAAATTAGTACATAAATAATTTCTTGAAGATCCAAAAATAATTTCATCTACATATATTTTAACCAAAAAATCTTTATAAATTCATTTTATAAAAAGAGTAGGATCAATTATACCTTTTGAAAAACCTTTAGAAATAAGAAAACTACTTAATCTATCATACCAAGATCTTGGAGCTTTCTTTAAACCATATAAATCTTTTGTTAATTTAAAAAAATTATTTGGAAATAGAGGGTTTTTAAAACCAGGAGTTGTTCAAAAAAACATCATGAACTATATACCCATTTAGGAATGCAATCTTGACATCCATTTGATAAAGTTTGAAATTGAGATGTGCTTCATATGAAAGTAAGATTCGAATGACTTCAATTCTAGCAATAGGTGCAAACGTTTTATCATATTCAATTCCTTCTTCTTGACTATAACCTTGGTCAACCAATATATCTTTGTTTCTAACTATATTTCCAGTTCCATCTACTTTGTTCCTAAACACCCATTTAGTTCCTATGGTCAAGGGGTCTTTGAGTCTATCCACAAGTTTCTAAACTTTATTCCTTTCAAACTGATTTATCTTCTCTTACATATCCATCACCCAAAATTCATCATTGATTTCCTCATTTATGTTTTTAGGTTCAAGTTGTGACAAGAAAGCATGATGTTCAACCTAATTTCTTAGAGAAGCTCTATTTCATGTTCCTTTATCTAAATCTCCAACAATATCATCTAAAGGATGGTTCTTAAGAGTTCTAATATCTATAAAAAAGGAAAATTAATTTTAGTTTCTTCAGTAGGTTCGGGTTCATTATGGATTGAATCTGAAGAATTTCCAAAACTGTAAGTTTTAACAGATTCCTTTATAAGATGGTCAAAAGATTTATCATTACTATCTAGAGTTTACATATCATCCTCAAGATTCTCTAGAGATGTCTTTGGTTCATGTGGATCTATTTAATCAAATTTGATATGTATAGATTCTTCCACACATTTAGATCTTTTGTTAAAGACTCTATAGGATTTACTAGAGATTGAATATCCTAGAAAGATTCCTTCATCACTATTGGATGCAAAATTATCAATATTATCCTTATTATTAAGAATATAGACTTTACAACCAAAAACTTTGAAGTAATTAACCTTGGGTTTTCTATTGTTCCACAACTCATAGGGAGTTCTTTTAAGAATTGGTTTAATTAACACTTTTTTAATAATATAGCATGTTGTATTGACAACTTCAGCCCAAAAATATATAGGTAGGTCACACTCACTAAGTATGGTTCTAGCAATTTTTTGTAAGGTTCTGTTTCTTATTTCTACAACGCCATTTTGTTGAGGTGTCCTATGGGCAGAGAAGTTATGACTATAGCCATTTTTTGAGAAAAAGGATTCAAAATCTTGGTTTTCAAACTCATGGACATGGTCACTTCTTATAGATTTTATCCTAAGTCTACTAATATTTTCTACAGTTCTAGCATACTTGGTGAAATGAGAGCAGGCTTCGTTTTTGTGAGCCAAGAAGAAGGTCCAAGTATACCTAGAATAGTCATCTACAAGAATATAGACATAGTTCTTCCCATTAAGACTTGAGACTTTATAAGGTCCAAAAAATCCATATGAACTAACTCAAGAGTTTGAGAAGTTGAAACTTCTTTCTTTAGTTTGAAATATATTTTGTGTTGTTTACCCTTTTGACAAGGATTACAGACTTTATCATTTAGAAACTCAAGTTTGGGTAGGTATTTGACTAAAACTTTTCTAGTAAGATTTCTAAGGGAGTGTATATTGTAGTGTCCTAGTATTCTATGCCAAAGCCAAGACTCTTTGTGAAATACACTCAATCATGAAACATTTTGAGAAACTAAAGAATCTAAGTTAACATCATAAACATTTTCATTTCTAAAAATAGAAAATACTAATTAATTATTAAAGTTAAAAACATTACAAGCATAATTTTCAAATTTAACATAAAAACCATCATCACATAGTTGTGAAATACTAAACAGATTATATTTCAATCCATCAAGAAAAAGTACTTTAAAAATTAAAACTGAGTTAGAGTTACCAATATGGCTTAACCCAGTTATTTTTCCTTTAGCATTATCTCCAAAGGTGACATGACCACCAATAGTCTTTATTAAATTCTTAAATCATGATTAATCTCCTATCATGTGTCTTGAACATCCACTGTCCAAATACCATAAGCTTTTACTGGAGCTTTTCAAACATCTTTCCTAAAAAATAATCAAACAAAAGCAGATTTTGGTACCCATATTTTTTTGGGTCTAGTAACATTAGTAATTAGTGATTTAGGAACCCATATATACTTAATGGGTTTCCTATAATCATTATGTAACATATTTGAAAAATATACTCTATTTAGTCTATAAAAACTAGAGGTAGTAAAAGACTTTCCAGAGCAAGAACTAGCATCAGAATTTTCATTTTTAGATAGAAAAATAGATTTTCCAGATTTAGTTACAAACTTTTTTTTGGTGATATTTGTTTTCCGAGGTTGGTATTCTATACCAGTAGTGTATCTAAGGGAAATTAGTTTACCAAAAATCTATGTAAATGTATTTTTTCCATTGGTAAATTTCTCTAGGTCCTTTTTCAATTGCTCATTAGATAACTTAAGTTCATTGTTCTCTTTGAGTAATTGAGCATTTTTCTCTTTCTCTATAGCAAGTTCATATTTAACAATAGTAGTTAAGGAATGTTGTTTCTTTAAAGATTGGTATTTATCTTTTATCTCATTACAAGTGTCTTCAATCATATTACAGTATTAAAATAATTATTCACTAGTCATATTTTCCTCATTGTCAGGTTTATCTCCAGAATAATAGGAATTTTTTATAGGAGACTCAAGTGTTACCTCAGATTTGTTTTTCATAAAAAAAACATATTGGATTTGTCAGCCTTTTAATCATGTGAAGACTCTGAGTCACTTGAATTGTCCTCATAAGCAATCCATGTTGCCTTCATGGCCTTCTTATACTTTCTATCTTTGTCCTCATACCTATTCTTATATTTTAACTTGGGACAGTCTTCTTTCATATGTCCCTTTATCTTACATTCATAACAGACTATTTCATCATATTTTTCACTTCTTTTCCAATACTTATTTCAGTTTCCCTTGTGATAATATCTTCCTTTGAATTTAGACTTTATGAAAAATTTCTTCCTTTTTTAAAACTTCTTAAATCATATAGATAGTTGATCCATTTCTTCATCATTGTCTAATAATGATTCTTCATTGCTTGCACTGTCAGAATGAGATTGTATCCTTTCCTTTTCCTTATTCTTAAAAGTAGTGGTTTTGAAATCCATTGAATTTCTCTTTGATTCATCTTCCTCTTACTTTTTGACTTTTAATTCTTCCTAATACATCATAAACTTTCCTATTATCTCCTTGACTGGCAGCTTTCTAATGTTACAAGATTCTCTAATTGAGACAGAGGTCACTCTCCATCTATCTGGTAAGCATCTGAGTATTCTCATAATTTTCTCCTTGGATGTAACATCTCTTCCCAGTGAGATAATAGTATTCACAATTTCATTAAACCTAAGATAAATGTTATAAATAGTCTTATCATGTTTCATTTTAAAGTTATAATATTTAATAGTATATGTGTTAAGTCTCACTTCCTTAACACTAGAGGTTCCTTCATGTGAAACAGATAAAGTATCCCAAATTTCATGGGTTGTTTTACATGCAGAAATTATGTTAAATTCTTAATCTCCTAAAGAATAGTATAAGGTGTTCATGGATTTGAAATTATTATTATAGGAAGCCTTAGTTGGGTCCTCCCAAGTATGGAAATCAGTATCAATAATTTTATATTCATCTATAATTGATGACCAAATCTCAAAACCCATACTTTCTAAATGCATTTTCATTTTAATTTTCCATTTTGTATAATTTGTTCCATTAAATAATGAAGGTTTAATAGAGTGCAGATTTTTAAAAGAACTACAAATTTAGAACTAACAGAAATTTTGATATCTTTAAAATATAACTAAAATTACAATTGAAATATATTTTAAAAATTTTAAAAATAGGGATTTTAAAAACTCTTTTGATACCAAATGTTAGTCGGAGTAGGATGCTCAAGAGGGAAGTGAATTGAGTTCCTATAAAAAATTGTGTTAAAAAGTTTGTCTAAAAATATTCACCCAATTTAAAATAAAACAGGCTAGTTAATCAAGGTAATTAAATTATAATAGTTTGTTTGTTCAAATAATTTCTCAGAAGATTGATTAATTCTCATTAACATAAATATGAGATATTGATAAAACTTTTTAAACTATTCTAATAAGGAAAAATAGTTATAACTAATATCCAAGACTAACTATCAAAGTAAAGTTTAGTTTTCTAAACTATAAGTTAAAACAGAGAAAAACTAAATTGAAAGACACAGTGGATAAAAAAAGTGGTTCAGTCTTAAGCTGAGACCTAATACACTACACTTAGTGATCACCTACCACCAAGAAATATATACAAATCATTTTATTCGCACCCCGGATCGAGGTTAAAAATAGTTCACAGGACTTTTTAGGTCACTAGACCTCTTCCACTGTTCTATATGGGAAACAAAACAACCAGGTCACACAGAACCTCTTCCACATTTATACGTGGGTAAAAAAATTGTAAATGATATTTGAGTGAGGATATCCTATATCCTCTAGTTTAAAGTAGGATATAGTGTGTGTTTTAATATATACACACACACTACTTGAAAAGTGATAAAATCATTACATAATAGATCAAATATAATGATAAAGGATTAGAAATGATCTGAGTGTTGTTCTATGCAGCTCTGGACTCGTAGGATGTAGTATATGTGATTTTCAAGTCCTCTTGTGAAAATAGAGTGTCACAGGTCTCTTGTTATGTTTTCTAGTTCAATGAGATGTTCTTTGTAGATTTTTTTCTTAACAGGGTTCCTACTGCAAGAATGGTTGAGATTCTGAAGTACAATAGTTTTTTCACCAAGAATTGAGAGTTCTTTGTGTGTTCTTCAGTGTATGTGTTCTACTATTTTTTAAATGCATTCCAATTCTTGTACTCTAGTCTCTAGTTCCACACATTTCTTTTTATTTTGGGTTCATGTGTTGGAGACAATAGGATTCACTATGTCTACGCCTCGTACCTCATAATTTCTGTCGATGGGACTATAAAAGAACATTAAATATATCAATGTCATTAAATGACTCAAATATGATCGTTAGAAATAAATTTTAAATTTAATTTAAAATGACAAAAAAATGGTTAATTATATAATGGTGTCACAATTTGTCTTGAAACAGTGTCACTAGAAACAATGTCTTCACCTTTTTCTTTGACCAGTGAGGTAGTCACAGTGAGATAGTCACGATGCCATAGTTGCATTGAGATCTGGAAATGGTAGCATAGATGTGGTGTTTGGTTCTTTGAGAAAATATGAAACTGGTAGCATGTGGTAATGGTAGCAAGATTGCGGTAGTATATCCTTTGTGAGACTTAAAACTGATAGCACATTCATGGTATGTAGTCCTTTACTAAAATAGAAAATAGTGTCTTGGAAATGGTAGTAAGGAAACTGTGTCATGTCCTTTGTGAAAATATAGAATTGGTTACTGTGTCTGAGTCATGGTGTCTGGGTTATGGTGTCAGTGTTATGGTGTTAGGGTTACGGTGTCAGGGTTACGGTGTCAGGGTTACGGTGTATGGGTTACGGTTTCAGGGTTATCATGTCAGGGTTACGGTGTCTGGGACTTTGCCAAAATCTGGAACCGGTGGAAAACTTACAGTTTCTCAGACTTAGGTAAATATCTGTAAACTATCCTAAGAAGTAATATTCACAAAATGGATTAAGATTAATCATAGCCATATTGAAACATAATATAAAAAGATTAAACATAGTTTATAAGATTCAAACATGATTTATGAGATTCTGAATCAGGATCTTGTGAGAGTTTAAACCATGATTTGTAAGCATTAAAATCATAAAGAAATCATCAATCTCCAAACATGATTTTTGATAGGTTAAACATGATTTGTAATATGTTAAACATGATTTATAATATGTTAAACATTATTTGTGATCATTAAAACATGAGGAGTCCAACAATAAGTCATTCCATCTGTCTTTATTTAACATCACAATAAAAATTTTAACACAAGTTATCTAATATACATAAATACTCATATTGTGAGATAACACTTTAATCTATAAAAACTCATCCAAATTTCACCATAAAAAATCATAAATGGTTACCCTTATGATCCTTCAAAAAGATTAAAATCCAAAACTTTTGAAATAAGGTCACTAAATTTCCAAAATCAACTTATCATTAATCCCCCAAAAAACTTGATGCAGCTCTTAATTGTCACACACTAAACATATGGAGACTATTATCATTTATTCTCTTGAAACATGGTTATAACCTAAATTACCATAAAACCTTATTGAAAACATGCATGCTTTAAAAAATTTACTCTTTCCTCATACCATAAATTCAAAAATTCTATAAACTCAATCCATGATATCATAAACCACTTGGTCATCATATTAGTCCCAAGGTCATTAATACCAACCCATTTATTTTATCACAATCAAATATATATTTATTTCATTATCCCAACATCATGAATATATTAAGAGTTATTCTTCCATTAATCTTATGATTCTCTAAAAACATCACCTTAACACCTCAATAACTTTTCAAGGTTACTAGTACCATTCAATATATGCTTTCAAATACTTAAAGAAAAACTGAAGTAGACCAATCCTTAGATGTTTCATTATTTTTTAATATCATAAAAGTACTTATACAACATTACATAAACACTCAATAATTCCACCACTTAATTATTGTAATCCACATTTCCAATAGTGATCGCCTAATATTTCCCTTTGTCTTTGGATTTAACATGTTTATGATGTCAATCATCAACGTTAACCATTAGATTTGGGTGTTGATTGGAATAATGCTCATTTTCCTTGCACTTGAAGTATTGTAGTGGGGGGAGTTCATTATGTGAATCCTTCTCTATATTTTTATCATTAGCTAAATTCTTCCCAATAATTTGGAATTAGTTTTCAAGATTACCTACCTTTCCACACATGAATCATTTATCAGACCCCTTAAGATAATCTCTACCATGCTTCTTTCCACACTTTGAGCATAAATAAAAGCTCATATTATTTTCACCATAGTTTTTATATTTTCCTTTAAACTCCATATTATGTTTCTTTTCAAAACCATCAGATTGATATGTAACTCCAACTTACATTTCCACCATGATAGCACAACATACAATCTATTCATAGCTACTGAAGTCTCTTATGGATAACTCCCTTAAAATAATTGGTTTTAAGCCACTGTAGAATTGATCAACCTTAATTTCAGGTTAGATGATAATTCCATAAGCATACCTCAAAAGTCTTGTAAAATTTTCCTTATAGGTACCAAAATATTCATCATCCTTGTTTTTATTGTCAATGAACCACTTCTCTATTTTCGTACAAAGAATACAAGTAAAGTACTTATTGAAAAATAAGTTCTTGAACTCATCCCATTCCATGAATTCAATTTCATCTTGATGCCTTGTATTCTTGATTAGAGTCTACCACTAGTCCACTTTACCTTCTAAATGATAAACAGACAAAATGACTTTTTCATGTTCTGAACACTAAAGGAAAAAAATATCTTTTCAAGGGTACTGATCCATTTTTCATCATCAAGTAGATCAGAATACCCATTGAGAGAAGGTAGATGTTTCCTCATGAAGGACTCAAAAGAAATTTTTTCCCTACTCTGCTCATTTGGAAGTCCAGCATGAATCATAGCTTGTTTGAGTACAGTGATAAGATTTTTCATTCCATCTCCTATAACATTTGGTTTCTCAAGAAGACAATCGTTGCATTTCCCATCGCATTTAGCATTAAAACGGTTTGTTTGTGTTCTATCCATTGTCTAAAACCAAAAAGTATAGTGTGAGTAACACTAATCATAGCGGGGAAACCACATAATCAAGGGAAAGTATTTTCAATCTATAACATATTAGGTTTAATCATAGTTCATCCATGATCATTAATAAAATTATAGGATTTAAAACCTATACTTAGACTTATCCTTAGGGATATTACTAAGGTTTTCTCATCCTAGTTTCTAAAGGTTGAATAAACCTTTACTCTGATACCAACTATAACAAACCAAGTTTAACATACATAGACATTACATCATTTTTGTAGAATATTTCATAAATTACACAAACACACCTCCAAATACCATATTAGTTTAGTGCCTTTGTAAACTTAAAACACAAATTCTAATTTGGTGAAAGATCTTCAATTTTTCCCACAAAGATCTTCCTCTTTAGTATTCCTACCTAAATCCTTTCTTTATAACCTAGTGAAAAGAAACATATAAAAAGGGAAATATCATATGCTTAGTAAGGGTGAAAAAGGAAGATATCAATCATAACATAATCATAAATCATAAGTATACAAATAAAACATTTTAAAATAATATCCTATATATCAAATATTATGATATTGCATCAAGGAATAAATCATAAAAGTTCATAAATAATCAAAGAACATATTCCATGAGATCATAGAATAAGACATTTAATTTTGGGATGCACAAAAGCATAGAAAATAATTTCCATATTAGTTAAGGCTCATTTCCAAGACCATCATAGTGGACAAATTCCTCTACTAAACCAAGTTCACTCCTCATTCCATCCCTGTGTTATTGAAGCGGGTTCACTTCCTGTTCTAGTCATGTCTATCTTATGAAATGTAAATATTTACCCAATGCATTAGAGATAGATATAGGTCACACCCATCAAATAATGAAAACTATACATATGTGTTTCATAAGAACCTAATTCATTCATCATATCATAACCCATTAAAATAAATGGGTTTCAAAAACATCACTCCATCATAACATAACCCATGGAAAAGAAATGGGTTTCATAAGTACCATTCCATCATAAACATAAACCAAAAAAAGAAAGAATAAGGATAGTATCCTTGAAAAATATCCACATTAAATCAAAAATAACATCACATAATTTTATCACAAATGGAAAATAATTTTGAGAGATCGCTTGAAAATAATTCTTGAGGAAAATATACTTTCTACTTTGAAAATGTTTTCTTTTCGTAAAATGCCACATGATTTTAAAAGAAAAAAATTCTTTGAAAATAACCTTGTAATATTATAAGGTAAACTTAAAGGAATTGATGCATCATGAAAGTAGAAAACCCCATTCTTGTTGTATAATTTTAAAAAAATCGTGCTTTTGTTGGAAAATTCACAAAGAACCTCATTTGGAAAATAACAAAAATATTCCTTTTAAATAATTTAGTAAAAATTCACACATGTGTAAAAATGATTTTTAAAACTTTTATAAAAATAGTAAAAAAATTGGTTTTTTTTTAATAAACATGGATATGAAAGAGAAATATTTCCCAGTATATAATTACATATAAACAATCCTGAATAATAATGAGATTGTGAAATTAACTCTTACCTTAGGCCTGAATTCCTTTGTACAAATATGATCCTAATGTATAATGGTTTAAAGAATTTTATTAATTTATAAAAGAATAATATTCATACTTATTATATCATATATAATTCTATTATATCATCTTATCACCCATTAGTTAATAATATTTCATTATTACCGTTCTTTTGGGTGTTAACTGCTTCATTTTTCTATGCATGTTTTGTATAAGTCCCAATTATTATGAATATGATATAGTTACATAATATCTATAATGATATTAAGGTAATATATATAATACTTATTCATTATATGTATAAATATAATCATTCTTGAATGGTGAATATGGAAAATGAATCACATCACGTTGTAGAGATGATAGGTTATACGTATATACGAGCGATGTTATCATTCCCTTAATGGTGAAATGGAAAGGAAGTGGATGGTGTATATATTTTTCCATAATAAATATAATTTTATAATTAATATATATATATATATTATTTTCATAATTATACGCATCCAAATAAAGTGGTGATGAAAAACAGGTTACACCATGGTGTGGAGACGGTAAGTTGTACGTACGCAGGCACGGTGCTTTCGTTTTTCATAGGATGGATAAAAGGTAGAATATGTTTGTTAAATAATAATAATAACATCTAATAATATATTTTATACTGAATTTATTACTTTATAATTTAAACAACCCATGAAGTGGAAGTAGGAGAATAAATAATTTTAAAAGAGTCGATAAAGATGATTACCTCTTCTTCGATGAACTTCTTTTATATCTCTTCTTAGGTATGCTAGGGTTGGTATTTTGAGAATATTAGAACCTATATAATATATATATGTAAGTTTAGAAGATAAATTATCAGTTCATGGTGAATATTTATGGCTCAAAGTGATGTGAATAAGTGAGGGAGAAAGTGTCCTTTAATAATTGAGGTGAGGGGTACTTTTGGAATTTCTCAAATGATTAAATTATAATACATTCATTTTCTGTGAAAATGAAACAAAATGGACAATTATTCAAAGATAATATAGGATAGGGTTTTAATACCATAAAATAGTAGAATTTATACAAGTTTTGGTATCATTTTAAACTTTATCCTTATGATTTACTCCTTGGTTAGCTATTTTTTACCTTAACCGTGGTAACCATTATTTAAATCATAAAGGGTTAATAATGTTACTATAAATGAAAAAATGACTTTTAAATGAAAATTTTATGATATTTTTCACTATAGTACAATCATATGGTCAAATATATGACTTTTATGATTTTTATATAATTAAATAATATATTATTTTGATAAATCATCATCAATATCAATTTTGAAACTATTCTTTTAATTTGACTTCTAATACATCAAAAAAAAGGGGAAATTAAAATATAATTATTTAAAACCTCTTTAATATGTCATATAGATATATGAAATTCATTTAATACATTAAATATTTCAAATTATATCAAAAATAATATTTTTAAAATCATTTATTTTATTTTTCTATTAATTAAAAAAATATTGTATTTACTATTTCATAAGAATTTAAGGTAATTATATAACTTATAAAATTAAAAATAAATTTATATAATGAAAATAATTTCATTTATATAAAAATAAGGTAATTATATAACTTATAAAATTAAAAATAAATTTATATAATGAAAATAATTTCATTTATATAAAAATATAATTTTATGTTCATTCATATCCTAATTTTATCCCAATGTGTACATATAAATGATATTAAATATAAAGAGAGTGGCATTTTGTAACTATATTTAATTTAAATAATATATAAGTCATTTTCATGAAAAAGTTTCTATTAAATAACTCAAATTAGAGAATAAGGTGATAATGGTTTAATATTATTAAAAAAATAATTTTTTTACAAGTTCAGGTCATGGTTTTACCCTTATATTTTTGTTTTAACCCTTATTTAGTCTCTTTAACTCTTACCGTGACAACGTGTGTTTTTACTCTTTAAAGGTTAATATAGTTACTATAAAATTAAAAACAACACATAATGGATCACTTATTACATTTCTAACATTATCCCAATCAATTGGCCTAATTTAATATTTTTATTAATTTTATATCATTTAATAAAATATTATTAATGTCAATTTTGATATTATTCGTTACTTTAACTTTTAAAAATATCAACACACTAAGATAAATTCAAAAAAAAATGTTATCATATCCCTAACATATCAAGTTATTCTATAAAATTATTGTGTGACATTAATTATGTCAAATTATATTTATTTTAATATTTTTAACATCATTTATTTGATATTTCTATTAATAATGTAATTACTACGTCAGCGTTGTGTGAGAATTTAATGTAATTATTTCTTGAATAAAAATTATAAATAAATTACCATAATGTAGATAAATATTTTATATTTAAAATTACTATTTATTTTCAAAGATATATTCTATTTATCTCTATATTAAAAGATTATACATATAAAAAATAAAATTGTGACATTTTGTCACTTTCTTTGATTTTAATAATATCTAAGTCGTTTTCATGTAATAGTGTCCATTGAATAATTCAATTTAGAACCATAGGTGTTAAGGATATAATTAAAATCATTCAATAAAATTTTGGCAAGTGTTAGGGTCATTTTATAGTCCTTATCACTTTGTTTTTAACCTAAATTACCCAATTTACCCTTTACCGTGGTAATAAAATTTGCAATGCTTCTATTCATATTGGCTAAAAATTAAATAGACATATTTAATAAATTTTTACCTTATGATTACAAATATTTAATCAATTTTTCCAAATTCAATTCACTATATTTTCAAAAATTAATTAAAAAATAATCCCACAGACGGGACGAAACAACAGGGTTTTTTTAAAGAAGGTGATGCCTTGGACCAAAACGACAAAGGCACAATTATTATTGAAAGAAATTTTATAGGAGTCTAAAATACGGTATCATATTACAATATTTTTCATACAAGTAAATAAGAGCAGCAGGGAGGTCTTCGAACCAGGTGATGTCTTGATTTACTCCCATGTTGGTCAGGCCATCTGCAACCATGTTTGCCTCTCAATAAACACGTGTGATGATATAGTTAAGATCGATAAGTGAATGGGTGTATTCCATACAACGGGTAGTAATAGTTCAAGCAAGATGTGTTATGCCATTCCAAATCTCTTTCATGATGGTCATCGAGTCACTTTCAATCCAGAGGTTGTTCCAACCAAAGAGATTAGAAAAGGCAATAGCATGTATAAAACTCAGCATCTCATCTTCAAGGGAGGTGGAAATGCCACATCTACCCATGAAACATCCAAGGATCTTACCTAGGTGATTTTTGAAGATAGCACCACATCCTGTAGGGACCGTATTGCCTTTGGAGGTACAATCAATATTGATTTTGATCCATCCGGGGAGAGGCTCTCTCCATAACACCTCTAGAGTGCGATGCGGTTGACATAAATTGCCATTAATCTGTAGAAATATCAATATTCCAAAGTCATGCATAGTGTTTTTGCAATGTCCCTTTTGCATCAAGGTAGCTTCATGTATGGCAATGAGGATTCGCATCCAACCTGCATTTTGATTGAGTGAGTAATTGTTATGAAAAATATCATTCTGATCATATCAGATCACATGGTGGAGCTCAGTAACTACAGTAAGGAAAAGGTTCTTGATTTTATGAGATCCTTCCATTTCTACACATTTCATTATTTGAGATTTGACAGAGTCAAGAATCAACCATTTGCAGTCAAAAATTTCAAAAATATAGTTCCAAAGAGAAGAAGCAGTATCACAAGAAAGGAAGAGGTGGTTAGCATATTTTCTGCGTTGATTATAGATTTTACACTTAGAGCATAGCTGGATTCTAAAATATTGGAGACAGATCTCAATGGGAACCCTATTGTGAGAAATATGCCAGATGAGATTTAATCTTGAAGGTTTTATCCAAGGTTTGTTAAAATGATTTATCCAACTGTAATCGCTTTCATAGTTAGAGAAATAATGATCGTAGAAATTTTTTGAGTTAATAATACCATTGTAAACAGGCTCCCAAATTAAGAAATAATTAATGTGATTGAAAGATTAGTTTTCAATGACATTCAGAACAGTGTTAGGGATTTGATCATGTTGAGATTTTAGAATATCTTTGATAGAGTAGTTGGTACTTTCAGGGGTTTGATCGGGGGATATCATAGAAATTAAAGGCGTTCCAGTCCATTTATCCAACCAGAAATTCATAGAGGATTCTCTGGAGACCATCCATCTGGAATTTTTCATAATATTGGTGAATTGGTGTTTGATGGATGTCCATATGGAAGAATTAATGAAATTATAATTACCCATATTAAGTTTGTCAATAAATCTATTTTTGAGAAAGGTAATAGCTTCATAAGAATTGTGAAAAATGTTCCAAGTGAGTCTTTCTTGAAGGGATTAACTAAAGTACTTTATATTTTTAATACCAATACCACCCTTCTTAATGGGATTACAACAAGTTGACCAGGGTACAGTCACAAGTTTTATTTCAAGAATATTACTAGTTCAGATGAAATTATTTATAGCGGTGTTTATTTTTTTAATAAGATCAATAGGCCATTTGTATACCATCATGGAGTAAACCGGCTTGGAGATAATAGTGTATTTTACAAGGCAAGTCATACCTGCTATAGAGAGATATTTTCCTTTCCAAGAAGAGAGCTAGTTTAGAACATAGTCAACAATAGTTGAAAAGTGACAAGACATGGGCATGCCCCAAAATATGGGAACACCAAGATAAGTGAAAGAATGTGTACCTTCTTTCAAACCTAAGTCATTGATAGTGTTACATTTTCTTCTGGGAGGAAATTTCTTCCCAAAGAAGATACATGATTTGTTCCAACTAATGGTTTGACCAGAAACCTATTCATAGTGTGAGAGCATAGTTTTGAGGTTAATAATGTTTCTTTTATCACCCTGAAGGAAAAGGACGATGTCATCATCATAAAAAAAAGGTTTGTAGGAGCATTAGTGTTCCTAGAGACATGGATGGGATTCAGCTTATTTTGGTCCACCAAACAGGTGAGCAGATGACTGAGGTAGTATTTCGAAATCAAGAAGAGAATGATGGAGAGGAGTTCACCTTTCTTGACACCTTTGGTTCATTTAAAATAGCCCTTGGGAGATCCATTGATCAAAATGGAGATAGACACCGAGTTGAAAAGAGTTCTGATTGAAGTGATAAATGAGGCACTAAAACCAAATCCTTGAAGAACATTTAAGATAAAGCTCTAGTACATGATGTCAAAAGCTTTCCTGATGTCAAGTTTAATAGCTATGTTACCTTCTATGTTAGCTTTATTTAATTTATTGACACACTCAGATGCAAGATAGATGTAGTCTTGAATGGATATACCCTTAATAAAACCAAATTAGTTTCAGGAGACAATTTTTTCTATGAGAGTTGAAAATCTGTTAGCAATGATTTTGGTAATGATTTTATAAATAGTATTGATAAGAGAAATGGGTATAAACAGTTTAATCTCATAGGCATTATCCACTTTAGGGATCAGGGTGAGAAACTGGTCATTAAGAGCATGAGGGAGCACCCCATTGGAAAAAAAGTATTTTACAAGATTAAAAACATCGACATGAATCACATCCCAATAGTGTTGTAAGAAACCATTATTGAAGCCATCATGAATTGGAGCACTATCAGGATTTAGACTAAAGACAGTTTCTTTGATTTCATGATCCAATGGAGTGTTGATAAGGAAGGTGTTTTCCTCATCATTGATTACTAATGGAATGACCTCAGCAAGGAGGTCTTTATTGATATCAGGACCATTGAAGATGGATTCATAGTGGGAGACTATGTGATGAGAAATGTCATCTTCATTATCATGAAGCTTGTCCCCATACTTTAGAAAGGTTAATAGCTTATAGGACTTCCTGATTCTTTGAAGATAGTTATAGAATTTAGTATTTCTGTCACCGTCTAATAACTATTTAACTTTAAACACTTTTTTTCTCATATTTTCTTTAAACGTGAGAAAATAATTAAGTTTGACTGTAATGTTTATTTCTTGAGTCGGATTGGTGTTGAGGTCAGATCTGGTGTTTTTTTGTAGATCATTGAGTTCTTCCTCAAGAATCATGATGTCATTGTTAATTTGTTTGGCTTTAGAGTTGCACCAAGTTTTGAGAGTCTGTTTGAGATGTTTTAATTTGAAATTACAGGAAAAGGAATCATTGTTATGTGACATTGAAGACCAATAGTTTTGAATGATATGAGTTCACTTGTCATCAGATAACCACACATTTTTAACTCTAAAAGGAATCCTAGGTTTCATGTATTTGGTGGATACATTGACTAAGATGGGGTGATGGTCATAGTTCAGCCTGTGTAGAGTGGTGCTGGAAATAGTGTCCCATTTATCTAAAGTAGGGAAATCCATGAAGGCTCTATCCAGCTTGTAAGAAACCACTTTATTGTAATGTCTTCTATACCAGGTGTATTTTTAACTAGTGAGATTAATTTTAATGATATTTTGATCTTCAGTCAAGGATTTAAATTCTCTTGTGGAAATGGAATCATGAGAAGCCCCAATTTTCTTACTTGAGTTGAGAATGGAATTAAAGTCTCCAATAATAAACCATGGGCATTAATCTTAGATCCTAGATATGAAAGGTCATTCCATGGAGTTATCCTTTATTTTTATCTATTCTAAACATAAAAAAAGGGTAGAAAATATGTGTTCAATCAAAAATAAAGTTGCAAGTAAAAGTCTGGTCAGAGATATTAAAATCACTAACGTTCTGTAAATAAGAGTGCGAAAAAATCCATAAGGATTCAGCATTGAAGGTATTATTAATTAAACCAGTAAACACATAATTATGCCAACATAAATGATAATATTTATAATAAAGGGTAATTTTTGGATCAGCAATAGAAAATAACATAGGATGATGAGTGTTAACTATTCTTTTTAAAACAATGAACATGTTAGAGTTAGCAATACCCTAACAATTACAAAAAAGCATCTTCATTTAGACCTGAATTTGGAGTTAGAACTCCATTTTTTATTTTTTATAGAACCTTTATTTCTATAATACCTTCTAACCTCTTGAGTACTATTAGTGGTCTGGTCCTATTCATTTTAGATATTACATGGTTCTTCTTAGTAGGTTCATTTTTTGGAGCATTCATAGTTTGGTCTGTAGAGTTATTAGGACATGGAAGAAAATAATTGGTAATTTGGTTAGAAATAAAAATTACAGGCTGCTTCGAACAATCATCACTATCTATAAATTGAGAACCATCAACAAGGGAAGTTGTAGAGAGAGTAGTAGGTGTACCTGGAACCTTTGGAGTAGTTGTGTCTTGTTGTTTGACCATGCCTAGATCAGATGGATGACATTGCTTTTTCTCCAAGGAGTTATTATTTTCCTTCATATGCTTAGTGTTCTATACCAAGGGTCTATTTCCATATTTAACATATTCTAAGGTCATGAAATCATTTTTAATAGGCTTAGTAATCATGGTCTGTGCCTCGTCCTAAACAGCCTTAGGGCTAATGGTCAGTTTCCCAGATTCTACATGGCTGCCAAGATTGTGAGCATAGGAAGAAGAACCTAAATAATTATCCTTGTTTTTGGTTGCATTCTTCATCTCTAGAGTAGTGTCATTGTTAGATATGATAGTGTTATTCTTTACATTAACATTCTTATTAGTAGGTTGATTTATTGAGTCATTAATGGTTGAGTCTGGATCCTTTATCTTCTCCACACCGGATTCATCCATGGATTGTATCTGCTTAGTGGAGCTATTGAATTATTTCATTTTTCATAGGATCTTGTACCAAGGGTGTGTATCCTTTTAATGGTTTAACATATTCCAAGTCCTTGGAAATAGTTACATTAACTTTAGTACTACTGTATGGTGCTTTTTCTTAAACAGCCTTCAGGTTAGTAATAAGTTTCCCAAATTTTATAGTATTTCCAGTGGAATCTAGAGTTTTAGAGATATTAACAGATGTATTGTGGGCATAGGGAAGAGAATCTAAGTCATTTGTTTTGTTTTTGGTTTCATTTTTTATCCCTAGAGTAGCATTGGTATTCAAGAGGGGGGTTCCTGGATCTATCTAGTACCCAAAGCTGATAAGGTGCTTTCATCCATAGATTGTACGGAAGTTGACCCAGGGTCATTGTGAAAAGCTGAAGTGCATGTGTAACATGCATTGCACTTCAATTGTACAGGTGTATAAATTTTATCCCTCCTACCTAGGGTATTTTCATCACTTTGGATGAGATTAGATATTGGTTCCTGTATAGATTGAAAAGTATTAGGTTCTTCCTTCTCATGTTCATGTTTGGATAACCTAATAGTGTCTAAAACCATATTTTCTATTTCTTCGAAGAGGATTTGATCCTTAATGGATTTTTACTCTTCTTCAGCCACATCTACTCAGGTTATACCCAAATTATCCCCTATGTGTGTCAAACTATGTGATTTTTTCACCCAGATTTTAGATTCCTTTTTGGGGGGTTCAGGTATGTCCATCATGGGATCTTTGACTTTTCTATTTATCCTTACTTCCTTCCAATAATTTTTAATTGGTTGATTTACTTTTTTTCTAATCACTCTACAATTGGAGATTGTATGACCAATGATCTTAAAAAGGTCACAAAAGGGGGGTTTCCTCTCATATTCAAGTCTAATTTCAGTTTTGTAGTCATTAGCATTGAAATTAATTGTGGTGGGTATCTTTGAGTCTAAGTTAATTTCCACCATAACTCTATAAAAGAGTCCTAAGTCATCATTTAAGGTACTTTGATCAATTTCGAGAGGAGATCTGATACAAGAAACAATATCATTCAGTATTTTTGGGTTCCAAAAGAACCAATTAAGTCCATGAAGTTTGACCCAGACTTGTTTCATGGTATTTCTATATGTGTGTGGTTTGAAAGTAGAGTCCTCATCATAAATTCTAAGGAGATCTGGTTTTAGATTTATGTTTCTAGTCTTCCAAACCTTCTATAGATCATCTTTTGACTTCAACAGAATGTGAAAATAGCCTTTGCCTATTGGAATCAATTTCCAGTTTGAAATGTTCCAGCAATATGCAATACGCGTATTCAAATCAGATAAAGGAAAAGGGAGGACACCTTTGAGGTAGGAGATTTGTCCCATGACAAAAAAAATCACAATTTCATGCATTGTGTAAGATCATTAGGGTCTGCTTCCACCAATAAACCATCATCTTCCAGCCTCTTGACAAGGGGAGGCTTCGTCGTGATGTCTTTGACCAGATATGTACTCTTCATAGCATCTAGTAATGAGATCCCATGATATCTATAAGAGAAAGGGTGAGTGCAAAATTTTTCTTCAGGGGAATCGTATTTATTTTTTTTCACAACAAGATCTTGCACATGAGGCATCTGCTTCATCCAAGGAGTCGCGGAGTGATGGGATTCAAATCTTCCAAGCGTGAGAAAATCCACCATGAGGGTGAAGATTGAAATAAAAGGGTGAAGAATCCCAAATATCTCAAAGGTTTTAGAGAGATATGGTCTCCCATATCTTTAAGGTACCATCCTTCCAATTATTAGTTTTTATTATTGTCAAATCGAAAAAAAATCAGGGACGAAACAACGGGTTTTGAAAGTAAAAATGTTCAAATGTTTGGAATATTTTTATATCCAATTTCAATTTGAAATTGAGTCCAATGACATAAATTGGATTAAATTATATAAAATTTATCTAATTATACTTTAAAACCATTCAAAAATATAATTTAACACCCTGAATTATTTAGACGAAAATGTTGTTTTCAATTAAAATTTGGTATTTTTCACTATTTGTAAAAACATGAAACTTATCAGAAAAATACCAAAAATTTAACCAATATAAAATTTGATATTATGTATTCAAATAAGAAGTTTATTTTTTTCAAATATAAATTTTAAAAGTTTCAAAAACTATATTTAAAATAAGTGTGTCATCAAAAGGCGATAAAACTGCTTTTAGAATAATACAGTTTTTAACCATAAAACTGTGCTTATTTTTATATCATGTCTATAAAACACATTGGATAAATGTTAAAATTTATATTGAATATTTTATATATATATATATATATATATTTAATTACTATAATCTAAAAATATTTATTTTTTTTATTGGTATAAAACACACTGGTGCGCATTTAAATAGTTTTTCAAAAAAAGATTTTATTTTAATTTCAAAAGGGTTTTACATGTGTAAACCATACTTTCATAATTAAGTTAATCTTGTTCATACCATCCATTATAATGGTTGGGTAATAATTTTCTTATTTAAATAATTATAATAATAAAATGATGTTTCATATAAACTCAGTGTTTCATATAACGCAAGCTATGTCAGTGTTGCGTGTAGCACAAGCTTAACATGGAGTAGCATGAAATGAAAGTTATTAAAGAAATTGGATTATTTAAAAATATATTTCATAAAAATATATGGATTATACAAAACCTAAGGTTCAATTCCATAAATTAATTTTATTTATTATTATAACTTCTTATAGACACAATAACCCAACTAGATCACACCAACAAACATTTCCATAACTGCCATAACACATTCCAAACATGAAAGTAACCCATAATAACTACATGGTAATTACAACTTACTATTTAATAATATCATTAAAAATCCTAGATTCATTGTTACCAATCATATTAAATTCAGTAAATCATATTAATCCTAAACCATTCATTATTCATTAGTCACATTTATTCCATCCTTTATCATTTCATTTCAACCTTCTCATTTTTGTATTTCATTAAATAGCTCACTGGTAATCAATTTTAGACCATCACCCAATTATAATTTCAGTTATTTAAACCAATTTCTACATTATTAGGAAACTATAACACATTCTACAATATCCACTCACAAATTTACAACTACAACCACACAATCCCAAAAAAATTACAATATCATCCCCTTTCCACATCAACTAGCTATATTACCACCACAATTAAAATCACACATTAACACCTTGAAACCATCCACAAAAACCAACCAAAACAAATCTAACCATAAAAATTATATATCAATGAAAAATTATAAACAATAAAAAAAATAACATCAATAATCTCCCCCTAAACATGCGTTAATATTCATTTAACACTTAAGTCTTAATTCCTATACCTAAACCAGAGCTTCAACAAACGCTGCACAAAAATGATGAGAGAATGCCAATAAAACACCACCATGCCTGTAAGGAAACCCCTAAAATTATAAACACATCAAAACTTCATCAAAAACTCAACCAATAAATCACTAACTCAAAGAAACCTCACTTTTATAACCTTCAAAAAGAGAGTAAATGAGAATAAACAAAGGAAAGAGGGAGAGAAACACACCTCAGATCATAGGATCTCAACTACGCCAAGCCAAGGATTAAAAGACACCATGGAATTCCCAAAGGAATATCTAGATAATACAATGGGTGATTAGGGTTTGAGGAATAATGGTAAAATAGAAAATAATTCTAGGGGCAGTTTAATTTATATTAAAATTTTGAAAATAAATCATCACGGTGTGACAGGCATGGCCATGCCATAATGGTGGCCTGATTTGGAATTCATAGCACAACCCTATCCAAATATAGGATAGTAAAACATCTTAATTTTTATGTAACCAATGAATTTTTTATATCAATTGGGATGTTCATGCCATAATTCTTGAATTCATGAGAATCATGGTGAAATTCTTGGCCCCAACTTCAAAACTCAATTGACCTCAAACACGCATCATGACATAATGCCTTCCACTATGGGACTCTATCCTTAAAATGATATAACCATTAAATACATGGCCAATACTCACACAATTAAATATAATAGGACAAAAAGTGATTTAAATCACATAATATTAACCCATGACTCTTCACGCTACAACTGGCTTCCCATTATTAGACAGAACAGCACTGAAATATCACGATCCACACCCCACACCACAACACATATCCTCATGTTGAAACCCCACTGATCATGCTGAAACACACCAAAATATAATAAACCCTCTTATCTAACCAACTAATCATGACACAACACCTATTTTTTAGGTTTTAACCCATGTTGAATATGAAATATTCATCCAAAACCCCACTCTTCTCCCCACCTTCAAACTTCTTCCTGGCACCTAGAAAATAGAAAAGAAAGGCACAGGAAAGTTAAAGACCTATTTTTTTGATTTATTTCATATATATTACACATATGATTCATAAAATCATAAATAATAATGATATTTAATAATTATTATGAAATATTCCTTCAATGAATTATCAGGGTAAAATCATTGTAAAAAATAGTTGAAAATATTTTAGAAAAAAAAATATAACCACAATCATAACTTGAAAATTTATAATATAATAATTTTATACCTTGATTAAAATTATAGAAAATAAAACATTATTTTGAGATACTCAATTCATGCTTTATCATTGTACATGGAATATGTATTCCCAATCAATGATAATGATATATGCAACATTACTATGAAGCTAAGAATGAAGAGGACAATTGTGTTGATAACATGTTATAAAGAAGGATTTCAATATCAATCAAAACCTTAAGTAATTTTTACATTAAATTTGATATATCGATCATAGATAATTGTGAATACAATGACAAATGAAAATAAACACAACACAATTTTGATGCAAAAAAATGAATAGTGAGAAGATAATCAGAGAAGAACAATGATCCAATGTCTATAATTAGATATGTGTAATGGTGATTGAAAAATTAACGACCATGAGAATTCCCATCCAAGGAAATATATCCCATAATAATCAATGCCTTTAGAAATTATGACATTTGTAGTAATCATATTATTTTATAACAATATTTTTTTAATTATAAAATGAGATTAAGGATAAAGGAAAATTAAAATTCTTCAAAGATTATAAAACTAATACTAGCCCTATGGTAATCCCAAGAATCCCAAAGGCTTGTGAAACCAAAGGGTTTGGGAAATAAGATGATTCCCCCCTCCTATCACAACTTTAGAAAGTAAAAAATCATATTACCACTACATCAGCTCCCCCATATCTCCCTTCCTGTATGCATTCGGATGCCTCTCACATCATTAGTAACACTGCCTCCCTACCTTGTATCACCCTTTACCTTAAAATTATAGAATCAAATTTCCATGAAAAGGTAAGAAAAGGTAAATATCATGTTTTATTTGAAAGGTTTTGTTAGAGTCTAATTAAAAATTATCAAATTAAGTGGAAGAAATTTAAACCCTAGTCCAAGGATCTCCCATGCACAATTTATGAAACTGCATATAAAATTGAAATGAATAAATACTATAAAACATGAAATTTATCAAAGATGTATTGGTTTGATATGTTTGATTTAGATCACTAAAGTAGAAAAAAAATCATCCCACCTCCAAGGTGTATCCATAGGTTGATCTGAATCACTCAAAATTCGATCAAGATCCAATCTTTCTCTACAGGATTCTAGATCCTTGGGTGAAAAAGAAGAAGATGAAAATATATTTTGGGTCTCTGGGAGTTTCATCCAATAATGAAGTAATCACGCACATCACATACATCTAATGGTTGTATAATTTATAATCCTCAAGGATGATACTTTTTCTATTTCATTTATCCATGCATTAAAATGCATGAATAAATGATTTGACTAATAAATATGCATTCATAATATGAATGTTTCACCTATCATATATTTCTTCTCATGAAATGGTATAATAAATGATATCTTAGGTGGAAGACTATTCTAGGTGTCCAACACACATAGAATAATATACCTAATGCATGAAAATAATAATATGCATGCAAGATGATATACAGGTTATATATATCATATATATATATATATCTACTTATATATATCATATATATATATATATATAAAGATTTAGGGAAAATTCCCATTAATATCCCACTTTCACTAAATCCTAACAGACTTTGTTTCATTTCACCTTATATTGTATCATGCATAAAATCACTTGTGAAATCATATCCAAAACTCTTTTAGATATCTTCCAAAACACTTTTGAAAATGTATAATTAACATTAACTTGTATCACATCATATGTAGTACATTGTTAATACCTATCCAAAATAATTTTTAATTAACTCTAAAATAGTTTTTAGAATAGCTCTCTGAGTCAAACTGTAATTCCCTAACCTCAGTAGCCTAGATCCAATGCCTTAATTTATTACATTGACATATATACAAGATTTGAATCCTAAATTATTGACTAGTTTAGCAGTTTTGGAAACCAAATTACATACATGAATCATATATTAAAATTTAAAATATAAAATAAAACATAGATAATACTTTAAGAGCACCATTATTCTCCTAGCTTAACATTTCATATCAGTCATAACATACTTCTTGGAATCCTGGGGGAAAATGAAACACATTAAAGGGGTGATCTCAAATGCTCAGTAATGGTAAGCGTACAATGGAAGTTATGAGTAAATATGGCATAAATAATATGAAAAGGTAAATAACTGAAACATATGCCCTTTAAATAATCACATGAGCTGGAAAACTTAACCATAGATATTATACTATTAAAATAATCACATAGACTATCAATAACTAATCTCAGAATAAGGGAATGAAAAATTAAATACATCATAAACATACTATTAAGACTTTGGCTAAGACACCATACATAAACGAGAAAGGTCTCAGCTAATATCCAAACTAGTTTGTCTCATGAGACCTATTGATGCATTGAGGGGCTATAGCAGGCCCCATCCATAACTTACTAAGTCCAATGCATTTCTTATATGAAATGGGTGAAACGTAAACAATATAAAAATTTGTATTAAAAACTATTATATGAAATTTGAATACTTTAACCATAAACCATGAATGGTATCAAAATAGCACATCCATAATCAAACTAAACAAAAACCCTTTAATAAAATATGTAAGATTCTATTATAAGAGATCAAACTCAATATGGTATAAGATACAACAAAGTATTTTGACATAAATAAAAACACTATAATAAAATAATTGAAAATTTATTGAGGAAAAAATATTATTAAACCCATATGAAAAACAATTTTGTATAAAATGCCATTTTCTTTTAAAAATGACCATTTTCAATACCAAATATCCAAAAAGAAGAAAGAGTGTTTTTTCATTTAAGAAAATATGTGTGATTTCAAAGGAATCTATAAATTAAATAATAGTCACGATGATGGGAAATTCATTTTCATCATGTACATTAAAAAATAGAGCATTCCTTTTTTCGTTTGTCAAAACGCTCTGTATAAAACACGTAAAAAAATTATTTTGAAAACCGTTGAATGAAATTAAAAATATACATAAAATTTCATTAATAATTCTTTTATATAAATATAAATAAATATGAAAAATATCATAAAGAATATTTACATGGAGAAAATATTTTATAATTAAATCTGTAAACATTCAAGGTGTCTCATACCACTTCGAACATTTAAATCAAAATCCTCATAAAAGAATACAATTTAAAAAAACATTAAATAACATGATAATAAATTAATGTCATGATAATTCAAATTTTTTTTATATACACCTCATAAAATAAATTGGGTTTATAACATCAAATTATGCCTTAATGAAAAGAGATTGAGATAAAGTCTCTTACCTTATGCTTCCTTTAGTCGAATGTGCTTTAACCTACTGTATAATAGTTTTAAGAATGTTATTAACTTATATAAAAACATTATTCATAATTATTATATAATATATGATCTTATTATATTATTTTATCACTTATTTGTTGATAATATTTTTTTATTACACTTGTTTTGGGTATTAACTGGTTCATTTTCATTTGCATGTTTTGTCATAAATGTCTCAATTATTTTTCATAGGATATAGATATGAAATATCCAGAATGATATTAGTGTTATAAATATCATATTTAATCATTAAATACATTTTTATTATCATTCTTTAATGGTTAACATGAGAAATAAATCATATCACGTCGTGGAGATGGTAGGTCGTACGTAGGTACGAGCGACGGTATCATTCCCTTAATGGTGGAAGAGTAAGGAAGTGGAAAGAATATTAATTTTTTTATAATAAATATTATTTCATAATTATCATATATATCTATTATTTCCATCATTATACCCATCCAAGTAAAGTGGTGATGAAAAAAATTACACTACGGCGTGGAGACATTAAGTCATGCGTACATACGCTCGAGGCTTTTATTTTTCGTAGGATGGATAAAAGAAGGAATATAGTTGTAACATAATCATAATAACATATAATAATATTTATTATAGAATATTTATTACTTTAGTATGGAAACAACACATAAATAGGAAGTAGAAGAAGAAATTAACTTGAATGAGTTGTTAAAACAATTACATCTTCTTCAGTGGACTTCCTTTAGATCTCTTTTCAAGGGATCTATAGTTGGTATTTTTTGAAGACCAGGACCTCAAAAAATTTAATAGGGGTGTTAGGAGGATAAATGGGTAGGTTTTATCAATATATAAGGCTCAAAGTGGTGTGAGGAAGTGAGGGAGGAGGTTCCTTTTTATAATTGAGGTGAGAGGCACTTTGGGAAATCTTCAAAATATTAAAATATAATAAGGCTATTCTAGAGACAAAGACTTCCAAATGGGATATAAATTAATGGATGAATACATTTTAGATCATATATTATCCCATTTGTGATTATTTTACATTTTTATGATTTTTAAATAATTTAATAATATATTAATTCAATAAAATATCATTATTGTTAAATTTGATACTATTCATTTAATTTGACTTCAAATACAGTAAGAAAAGGTGGGAATTAGAAAATAATGATTTAAAACATCTATAATATGTATTATATATCTTTAAAATTAGTTAAACACTTTAACCCATGCAAAATATATCAAAATTAATATTATTAAAATCAATTATTTTATTTTTCTGTTAATTAAATAAATATTATTTTATCATTGAAGAAGATTTTAAGATAATTATATAATTTATAAAAATTAAAAATAAATTACTATAATGAAACTAATTTAATTAATATAAAAATAGGTATTTATTTTCATTCATATCTTGATTTTATCCCTATGTGGACCCATAAATTATATTAAATATAAAGAGTGTGGCATTTTGTAACTATATTTGATTTAAATGATATATAAGTTATTTTAATAGAAAAGTATTAATTAAAAAACTAAAATTCTATAATAAGGCGATAAGGATAGAATTATATTTATCCAATAATTTTTGGACAAGTTTAGCTCACATTATTACTCTTATCATTTGACTTTAACCCTTAATTAAACCCTTTAACTCTTACCATGACAACTTGGATTTTTACTCTTTAAGGGTTAATATAGTTACTATAAAATGACAAAAGAACCATAAATGAATAATTTATGAAATATGTAACCTTATAAAAATAATTTTTATTAATTTTATATTTTTATAAATTTTATATAATTTAATAAAATATTATTTATTTTAAAGAATCATTAATGTCAATTTATATAATATTCATTTCTTGAATTTATAAATACTCAAGATAACTTCAAAAAAACCTTTAATTCACCCATAATATGTCTATTTCATCTTAAAAATTCATGGAAGACATTATATCAAATTATATTTATTTTAATATTTTGAATATCATTTATTTGATATTTCCATTATTTAGACAATTACTCTATCATTATTGTATAAGCCCTTAAGGTAGTTATTTATTTTCTAAAAAATAAAAATAAATCACATTGACGAATAAATACATTTCATATTTAAAATTAATATTTATAGTTGAATTTATATTCTGTATAACCCTATATTAAAAATGGTATAGTTATTAAAATATGAGTATTACATATTCAATTCTTCTTTAAATAAAATATAATAAATGTCATACACTCGCCCAAGTGGCTTCAAAAAAAAGTTATAATCTTAAAACAAGAATTATTTTGGTTGAAACCAACTCATATAATTAAATTAGAACTAGTTTTTGGCTAATTTTATGATATTTCAAATATTATTTTTACCCTTAATTATCCGATTTACCTTTTACCGTGTGAATAAAAAAAATTATTAAAGTTACTATTCATAATACACAAAAATAAAATAAATTTATTTAAATAATTTAGATCCACTAATTCAAAACATGAAATACATTTTTCAAAATTCAAAATATAGAATTTATAGTAATTAATTTAAAATTAATTCTATTGACGGGGTGAGAAACAGGTTATTAAAGTTTAAAACATGCAAAAGATTGAAACGTTTTTATATCTAAATTCAATGTAAAATTGATGACAATGAACTAAATTGGATTAAATTATAAAAAAAACAATCTAGTTATACTTTAAAATTATTAAATAATATAATTTAACACTATAAATTATTTCGATAAAAAAATTTGTTTTCAATTAAAATTTAGTATTTTTCAGTATTCATCAAAACATGAAACTTATCAGAAAAATACCAAAAATTCAACCAAAGAAAATTTTTATATAATTTATTAAAATAAGAATGTTATTTTTTCATATTAAAATTTTAAAAGTTTCAAAAATTATATTTAAAATGGGTTCGCCATTAAAAGGCGATAAAATTTCCCTTTTTGAAAAATACTTCCTTTATACGTAAAATTTGGTTTATTCTTATCTTATGCCTATAAAATCTATTGGATGAATATCAAAAATATTTTATTGAATATATAACATATATATTTCATTAATATATTTCACTAATAATGATTAATTTAATTTATTATGATAAAATGTCATTGTTGGCATAAAAATAGTTTTTTTAAGAAAAACACATCATTTATATTCAATTAGTTATTATTTTCATTTCTAATTAATTGGTAATCAATTAATTCATGTGAAAAATATATTTTCATAATTTAGTTAATCTTATTCAAAACCATCAACTTAACAACTAGGTTAATAGATCCTACTGCGCTCAAACTCAATCTTGCGTGCAATGCAGGCTATTAAATTTATTTAAAAATAAAACGTACTGTGAAATCTTGAGGTGTTGCACAAAATCGATGTAATGTCCCGAACTGGGTTCTACTAAACTAGTTCCCTAATCCAGTTCACCACATGGACTCAAGAATTCCTCCCCATACACCAGAGGCTACGAACTAACAATGATGATCTGTGATGGTATGGTGGTGATATTATACCTTCATGATCAGAGTATAGCACAACGGTGTACAATAATAGTAATAAGTAAAAACTGTAATAAGAAATGAACTACAAAATCATAATCCTTCTATCCAAATATAATAGCAGGTAGAAACACTATCAATATCATATAAAAAAATTATATCATTTATATATTCTATACAAAAATAGTTTACATCAACATGCTATAAAAAATACAAAAAGACCCAAAGATATCTCCACTAGAATCATGAGCATAGGTTCAATCCTTTGATACCATGCTCTATCCTAGAGCAGTAAATTAGGAATCCAAATTTGGACACTTCCCTTTATCCCTACCAATATTCATAAAGTTTTTTCGGGTACCGACCAATGGCCCGAATAGGGTGTGTGATATACTCAATAGAACACCACCAATGGTGTCTAAAACTATCCAGTCTATGCATATATTTTAGGGTGTTATAATATAGTAATTTATATAATTTAGTGGATAATATTGACCCAATTTTTGAACGGTTTGAATTGTTTTGTATTTTATGAAAGGATACAAGAAACATTTTGAAAAAGGAACAAAAAGGGATGAACAAAAGATCTGGAGCAACATCGGAAAATTGAAGCTGGAGGATAACATATTTTGGTGTGGAAGCTATCTGCAGAACCTTAAGGAAGATGTTTACATGACATGTAAACAATACATGTCATGAGTTTGTCAGGATAGGAAAAGGAGTTCATTTATTGTATTTCTTCATAATCAGAGTCAATTCATGATGTTTAAACAATATATTTCATGATAATATTCACATTGTGAGAGTTTTGAAAGAAACTATTTTGGAGATTTCTTCACCACTGTACATTGCACACCATGTAATCCTTACATGTTGTGAAACCGTCAGACAATCTAGATTTTTAATGTGCTATCAATGAGGGTTTGATGTTAAACCCTATTTATTCACCCCATTGGGCTCCATCTAGGGGGACATTGGCAGACATAGGGGATCGAGATGATACCGGACTAAGGGTGGGTTCGGATACCTGTTGTTGCTGCTATATAGGTTTTTGTTTATTCTTTTTCTCACCCACTCATGGATATCATGAGTAGGGGATTTATTTGTGTCATGGTGTGCATGATGAACATGGATTGAATGTATAAGCTATTTTATTTTTTATCTCAATTCATGTTGGTATTTCATATTTTTTTTCTTCATTGTTATCACTTCCCTGATTCTTTTTGCATGACCATTATAAGCAAGGTTAGGAAGTGGTTTAATTTCTTTCTTTATTTGAGAATGAACATTTCATGAGTTGATTAAATTCCTTTTTTAATGTAATATCTAGGGTTCTCACTTATGCTCTGACCATTGGTCTGGTTCTTACCCTATGTTTAAATAAGGTTCCTGGTTACCCATTATTTTCAATCCAAAGTACCTGACCATGAGAAATTGAGAGTTTAGGATGAAGAGTATTTATCATGACCATTGGACTCATTAGGACCTTATTTTGATGACTGCATTATTGTTAATTAATTATCTCATGCCTTTTTGTCCTGTGAACCTAGATTCATTACTTCCTGACACCTGTTTTATATTTTCTTCTCCCACATTCTTCACCAATCACATGCTATATAGATTAGATTCAATTTTTTGTACATCGCAATTAGTTTAGGTCATCATAATGGAATTAATATTTTATCTAACCCTATCTTTGTGGGTTCGTCCTAGGACTTACATATCCTATACTACCCTAAATATTTATGGTTTGTTTTATTCATGTTATAAATTTATAAATTCGGTAACCCTGTGCGAATTAACAACACCCACTGGGATATCAGAACCCATCACTGTAGGAGTCTATCCAAGGAATTCCATATAAGGAACCCAGGTATCACTCACTACATGGTATGAAGTCATAAACCTCTGAGCATATCCATGTTATACCATATAGAGAACCAGGTATCACTTGTGGCATGGTATAATAACATTGCCTACCGAGCCCGTCCAAGGTAATCTACTAGGGAACCAGGTGTCTCTCATGGGTAATATCAAGGAATCTGCCCAACGACCTTATCCATGGTGTTCTATGAAGAACCCATGTATCACTCTTAATGTTTTTCAATTCATTTAATCTTATAATGATAATTCTTGATGATCCCATTAAAGGTGTTTCAAATCGGAACCCTCATATCACTCTCAACATATCAAGTAGAATGACCATCGCTAGTATTGAATCTATACCATTTAAACAACTCATTTAACTCAATTGGACAATTTATTTGATAAGTGTAATTCAAGATACAATAATAATATCAAGGGACTATGCACACAACCTACCATTTTCTTTTGGATTAATTCAAATTAAATTTCATTCACAAAGTCCAACTAAAAACACCTTAAGTGGCGGTTCAATTTAATTCCAAGGTATAAGGATCATATGACTTTAAGAAGGGAACACCCTGAGGGGTGGATTATGTTGAAGTGGACATCCTTAAATGTTAATTAGTGGTTTCTAGAACTACTATAAGTATGAAAATATCAACTTTTTTAATTAATTTAATATTTAAGAGGCATCGCATGGAAATTCTGATGCACATCATAATTTTTCATAATATAGAATCAAGACTTTAGGGGGAAAGAACTAAATTTCCTAACTTAGCCTAGTAAAACTCTCCTCGTCCATTTTAATCCTTTAATTTGAGCTAAAAAAATGGGAGGAATCTATGAAATAGACAAATGACCTGAAAATATGTTATATTAGTTTTCCTATAAATAACATTCTTGAGGGTGAGATAAATGAGGAAATTAAGGGATATGAATGAAGGGATTACTAGTATCCATCCAATGAAACCAAAAGTGATTGATTTGGACACTAGATGGATAACCTAGATCAAATCCTACCATGAAGGAAGTGGGAGAGCTCCATACGGTTGGGGAGGTACAGCACATGAAATGGAAGGATAAAAGAGGGAAGTAAGCTTTAATGAAGGAAGGGAAAAATTGTCATTTCACCCAATTTTAAGAGATTCATAGTTTGACCACACGGTTTTCCAAACTATGTACCTAAACCGTATGACTCCACTGGTTAAGTGGAACTAAGTGTATGGCCCTCTGGAATTTACTACAACACCCCCCATGTTTTAAACAAACTATGTGGCCCACCTGTTTCTTCAAAACTTCAGGACTCTAGTCTTCGAACAAGCCTCAAATACCCCCAAAACATTTCCCAAACACTTAGGTACTTCTATAAGGATAAAAATATAGGCTTAAACCTAAATTAAAATGATCCATACCTCATAGAAAAAATCCAAGATCTTACAATCTCCCCTCTTTAAAACAACTCATCCCTGAGTTTCCCTTATGAGAGTGGTAAAACATATTCTAGAAATAGTTTCGACCACTGATCATGTATGTTGACCTATCTCAACTAGGTTTCTTCTTGTACATGGTTGTGCTTCCATAGAACCCGTACCAGAGGAAATAATATGCCTCAAAGATACTTCATGTTTTGATTAGTTATTCATATAGGATACTCCTGAAAGAAAGTATCATCCTCTAATTAAACTTCCTTAGGATCAAAAGTATGATATGGGTATAAAAAGTAACAACGAATTTGAGATACGTGGAAGACATCATGTATGATCCAACACCTCTGAGGTATGGTTAACTAATATGCCACTAGCTTGAATCTCTCTAAGATATCAAAAATCCCGATGTAACAAGGTGATAGTTTTCCCTATCATTGAATCTATATATGACCCAACCTAGGTGAAACACGCAAGAAGACCCAATGTCCCACCTCAAACTCCAGAGGTCAATGGAGACCATCAGCATAAGATTTATTCCTAGATTGAGCTATATCTATACACGTTTGGATAAGTTGAACCTGTTTCAATGTCTCCTGGATGAGACGAGGTCCCAAAAGCACTGTCTCTCCTACCTTTAATCAATACAAGGGTGAACAGAATGACCTGCCATATAAAGCTTAATAAGGATCCATCTTTATAGTCTCTTGGAAGATATTATTGTAAGCGAACTTAGAAAGTGGTGTATGATTCTACCAATAACTTAAAAAATCTAGTACACATGCATGTATCATGTCCTCTAATATATGAATTGTACGCTCAAATTTCTCATCAGTCTGTGGGAGAATGGTTGTGCTCAGTAGCACCTGTGTACCAAGAGCCTTCTATAACCCCTGTCAGAACCGTAATTTAAACTGATCATCCCTATCTGATATGATATAATGGGGAACACCATGAAGGTGTACGATCTCCTAGATGTAAATCCTCTCAAGATCATCCACATAAAAGGTCTCTCTAATGGATAAAAAGTGGTAAACCTTAGTCAACTGGTCAATGATAACCCATATATCATCACTATCTCAAGGTGACCTAGTTAAACCTGTTATGAAGACCATGGTGATATTGTCCCACTTACACTTAGGAATGGGCAACGACTGAAAAATACCCACTCATCACTAGTGTACCACCTTCACTTAGTGATGGGTGGAACACTGAATGACAAAACCCTCTATCTTCCTCTTCATCCTCAGATACCAATAATAGAGGTTTAATTCATGATACATCTTGATAACAATGGGATGTACTTCCCAAATGGAGGTATGAAACTCTTGAATAAAATCCTATCGTATGTCTATAGGAACCCTGATTCATCCATGAATGTGCAATACCTCATCCCTATCAACAACCCATCCAGGTGGTGGGTCCTCACTAGAAACGCTCTCCTGTAGGACCAAACCCTTGGGATCAGATATCTACCTCATATTCACTCTATCTAGAAGTGAATATTTCATTGATGAATCTATTAAAATAGGTTTCCTTTGATACTCCTGAACCTCCATATTCATCTCATAAAATAGGTCCATCAACTTCCATTCACTACTGGCCTCCTGAAGAGCTTGTGTATGAGTCTTCCAGATTAGAGCATCAACTACGACATTACCATTCCTAGGCATATAACAAATCTTGAAGTTGAAGGACTATAGGTATTAATCCCACACTACTATAAATATGGATTTTAACAATTCTAAATTTGGTCATTATCACCACACAAAAAACACTAATTTCCATAGCATGATTAAGATCCCTAGTCCTTTATCACTGCTAGAAAATCATTGATAAAGTCACGCTTTATTAGTGCTAAAAAACATTGATAAAAGGTTCCTTTATTAGTGATTCTTTAATCGTTGATAAAGGACACCCTTTATTAGTTCTAGAAAAAGTGCTAATAAATGGGCACACTACTTTAGTGTGCTGTTAAAATTATAGCACATTGCGGCAGCAAAAACAAAAGTAAAAAATTGAAAATACAAGTTGAAAATATAGGTTGAGAATACATAATTTAAAAGAAATAAAATTTATAACACAAGTAAAAGGAAAAACACTATATTATAGACATTCCAAACATTTGTTTGTATAATTACATGATTGAGTGAAAATTATCACACACATTTAAAAACATCAATGTTCCTCTTTCTTTAGCCCCTGACCCCCAGTTATGTTATTGCCAAACAAACCACCTCAACTCGAGTAAAAGAATGCACATATATAAGAAAAAAATTCTTATATTAGTAATAAAATAAAGAAATAAATTAAACACAAAGTTTAAATCTTAAATTAAAAACATATACTTTGAGTCATATCGGGAACATCATGTTTCATATTGAGTTGCGGTTGATTCCTACACGTCACACAATTTCTTATTCATCATGACGAATTATATCTATGAAAAACTTAATAAGTATAAGATAAAAATTATAAGTAAATTAATTAAGTAATAGCATATAAAATGATGAGAAAACAATCAGATCTCATTTTATCATTTTTGGTGATGTGATATGCATTTTAAACTAAAATGGCGCTTATATATTGAAAACACACACTTCAAGTTATACCGACCACAGCGTGTGTCGGATTGATGTGTAGTCAATATCTATATGTCAAAAAGGACTTATGGATCGTTTTCCTAATGTATCAAAACAATATTAATGTGTTTTCTTAGTTTTGGGTATGTCACATGTGTTTTTTACTAAAATGTCATTTTAAACTAGAATCATGCACTTCGAGTCATACCGGTCACATCGTGTGTCAGTTTGACATGAGACTAAGTCCTATATGTCACAAATGATGCATAAATCATTTTCCAAAATTAAAAAGACTATATGAGCATGTTTTCTCAATTTTTAGTGAGTGGAACAATTTTTGAACTAAAATGTCAATTTTAAACTAATAACAGACACTTTGAGTTATACTAGGAACGTCATGTATCAGATTGAGGTACGACTGATTCCTACACATCACAAATAACTTATAGATAATTTTAATAAATTATCAAAACAATATGAATGTATTTGATCAGTTTTGAGTATGTCACTTGTTTTTTTTTACTAAAATTAATGTCAATTTTAAATAAAAAAGGCACACTTTGAGTCATATCGGTCACACTGTGTGTTGGTTGAGGTGTGTATGATTCCTACACATCATAAATGACTTATGGATTATTTTCCTAAAGTATCAAAACAATATGAATGTTTTTTTTTCAATTTTGAGTATGTCACTTGTGTTTTTTACTATAATGTCATTTTAAATTATAAACATACACTTTGAGTCATACCAATCGCATAGTGTGTCAGTTTGATGTGAAAATAATTATTACACATCACAAATGACTTATAAATCATTTTTCATAAATTATAAATATAATCCAAGCATGTTTTATTAGGTTTCAATGAGTGAAATGCTTTTTGAACTAAAATGTCAATTTTAAACTGATAATAGACACTTTGATTCATACCAGGCACATCGTGCATCGGATTGAGGTGATTCTGATTTATAAATGTAAAAAAATGACTTATGAATCAATATCCTAAAGTATAAAAACCATTTGTGTAAGAACCCAGATCTCTTTTCAGGTATGTTTTCCTTTTTTCTGGAGTTTTTGAGAAAAAATGAATTTTCTGGAAATTTCAGAAGTACACGTCGTGTACTTTCTGAGTACACGTTGTGTACTCCTTTCCCGGCTCGAAGTTGTGTGCTGGCCGTGTCCAGGCCACACACGTGGTGTGTAAGGCTAAGGTGGAGGCCGGTTATTTCGTAGTATGGAAAAATTGAAGTACACGTCGTGTACTCCAAAAGTACACGCCGTGTACTCCAAAATTACACGTCGTGTACTTTCTTTTTTTTCATTAAACAGACCGGGGTCGCGTATAACCCCCATATTCATCTTCTTCTTTAGTTTTCAACCGTCTGGGAGCGACCGTATGGTCGGATCTTCGACAGATGACCGCCCCACCGTCCATTCTCCAATTCAAGCACGTTCAGTTGCGTTGGAATCGCAGCGGTGAGTTCTTCCTTCTTCTTTCCTCCTGGTTTCCAAGTTATCGTGGGATGAACGTTTTGTGAATTTTCTCAGATCTATGTCGTTCTAAGGGGAATCTGTCATCGAGGTTCACGTATATCGATCTCCTAGGATCGAGGTAGGTGGTTTGTGCCTTTCTGTAGAAATTCTTCGAGTATTTTGTGCAAATTACACCAATACCCTTGAACGGGGTATTACGTGTTTCCTTTTTTCCCCTTGTTTCTTGCCTCCTTTGCTTGATTTCTTTAGTAGAGGTTATTTCTTGTGATTAGAGTAATTTGTTTGTGCTTAGATTTCTTTGCCATGCTTGTTCTGCCTGTTTGGTGTTTGCTAGTTTCCATTCCTAGTCGTAGGATAGTGGAACTGTTGTTTTATTTTACTGTTGAGACTTAGTTGATAGCCAAGTAGTTCTTGAGGTTTACTTGGACGATACACACGCACTGAGCATGTTTAGTTACTCAGGACTGTGAGAACCTAGAGTAGCAGACCAAAGGGAGAATTGACGGAAGGGCTTCTCCAGAGTGTATTTTAAATCACGATGTGAGACCAAGTGGAAAATTAATGGAAGGGCTTCTCTAGAGAGTCTTTTAATTATGATGTGGTCTATAGGGGGAATTGACGTTGAGTGCTTCCCTAGAGAGTCTTTATCATGATACGAGACTATAGGGGGAATTGACAGTGAGTGCTTCCCCAGAGAGTCTACTTAATTGTGTAGATGAACCATAGGGGTGAGACTGTGTGTGCCTCCCATAGGGTTTCTTGTACTTAGAGGTTGAACCATAGGGGCTAGACTGTGAGAGTTACCCAGAGGGTTACCTATTTTCTTCTTGTTGTTGACTGCTATACTTGTTAGAACTGTGGATTGTAGTTGTTTGTGCTTTTCTGTTTACTGCTTCTTGTTTTATTACTTCCATGTATTCATTGACTGTTAGGCACAAATATTTGGGTGATTTCCTACTGGGATTGTATCTCACACCCTGTTTGGGCCATGCTTTTGGGCCCAAGCAGACTATGTTTTTGCAGGTATAGACAAGGGAAAGCTCCCTTCTACTTCAGGATCTTGACTGCACCAGGAGTTGGGGAGCATGGGACCGAGTCGTGGCTCGCGATGCTGAGTAGATTTCTTTGTTTTTCTTTTGTACTTGGTTTCAGTTTTATTCCTATAGCATCCCACATTTTTATAACATAACATTTCATTACATTCTACAAAACCGAGGATCTTTAAGGTTTAGTGTCTTGGAAACCAGGAACTTATTACATGAGAAAAAAAACATTCTTCTTAAACACTTGAAAGGATTCTCCTTAAGTTCATCCTAGGTTCATTACTGCATCTCATAACCTGGGGACATAAATCAAAAGAAAGGGTGATCAGAAGACCCAGTAAGGGAAACAAGAGAAACATTTTACATGTGGACTTGAGATACTTCAATAAGGTCATGAAAAGAACTTTAAGGAATGAGAAAGAAATCATGAGATATATCATAATAAAAATAACATTTTTCATAACTTGAAGATGTGGATACAACATTTAATATTGAAAATCATTTCGTTTCACCAAGTTCCATCTCCAAGGTGTCATAAAAATTTACCAAGGTTATTCACCAAGGTATCAGTCTAAAAGGTCGTCTCTAGAGATTAAGTCTTTACCCAATGCATTGGAGCGCTATCTGGGTGCACCCTTGACATGTCTTTATTATCATGTGAGCCACATATATTATCATCAATCATTTCATAAACAACCCATATAGAATAAAATAAATGGGTTTCATTTCATAATCATAACGTTTTAAAAACTGCTTTAAAGACATGATCTTTATGTCTCTTTAAACCCACAGAAAGGGAAAGCAGGTTTCATGTATGTAAATCCCAGAATTGAAAATAGAACATTTTGATATATATGTGAATACCCCTATAGAAATAAGAGCTTTGAGTATTCACTTAATAACATAAAATAATTTTGAGAAAAAGAGAGAGGCATTTTGAGACGAAAATTCTACAGCATAGCGGCTACGTTACAGGGTTTTAGAAAACATTGAAAAGAGAGGGGACATGGGTCAAACATTCATAAATGGCCCACAAAAAAGTAGAGGGACATAATATAAGGGATTTAAGAACATGGTAATGAAATTTTAAAGATATACCATGTGAAATAAAGAACATGAAAGGAAGACAAAAATAAGATTTCTCTTATGAAAATTCGGCAGCCTAACGGCGTCACTTAAACTTCAACAAAAATGAATCGATGAGATCAAATAGGGTCTCTCATCGTATCAAAATAAAATATCAGTATTATAGATATAGATATCATACCCCAACATAATAAAAATGAACTTTAAAGACTTGACATGAAAGTAGAACTTTGAAAAGGGAGAAAGGTGAAAGAATCCCTTAAAAATCCGGCAGCCTAACGGCGCCACTTAAAACTTCAAAATACTGAATTGAAGAGATAAAATGGGGTCTCTCATAATATGATCATAAAAGATCATTATGATAGATATATATATCATACCACAACATAATAAAAATTAACTTTAAAGACTTGACATGAAAGTAGAACTTGAAAACGAGAAGGGTGAAAGAAGCACTTAAAAATTTGCCAGCCTAACGGCGCCACTTAAAACTTCAAAATACTGAATTGAAGAGATCAAATGGGGTCTCTCATCATATGATCATAAAATATCAGTATGATAGATATAGACATCATACCCCAACATAATAAAAAGGAACTTTAAAGACTTAATAAGAAAATAGAACTTCAAAACGAGAAGGGTGAAAAAACCACTTAAAAATTCGGCAGCCTAACGGCGCCACTTAAAACTTCAAAATACTAAATTGAAGAGATAAAATGGGTTCTCTCATAATATGATCATAAAATATCAGTATGATAGATATAGATATCATACCCCAACATAATAAAAAGTAACTTGAAAGACTTGACAAGAAAATAGAACTTGAAAATGAGAAGGGTGAAAGAACCTGTTACAAAAATTTCGGCAGCCTAACGGCGCCACTTAAACATTCATAAAATGAAATGATGAGAGTAAGAGGGGGTCTCTCATAATAAGAACATAAAAAGTACAGTATAATTAATATAAAAGAACATCCTCCAACATAATAACATGGATCATAAAAGAAATGACATAAAAGAGATCACTTGAAAAGAAAGAGAGAGGTCGGATCCCTTACCTTAAAATGTAACTCTTAAAACTCAAAGGTTTGGACCTTGAGGGGCTTGAGGGCACCCTGGGAGGACTCCTTGGGAGGTAAGGAGACCAGAACTTCGTTGATAATGATTTTGGAGTCCAAATGATGAGAGAATGGCTTGGTATTTATAGGGAAAGTGAGGGGACAAGGCATTAATGGCCAAGGGACACCTCATAAGTGGGTTTCTCAAAACCATGTGCTCTCCCATGATATTTCCCATGAATTTAGGCCACATGGGGCCCCCCATACAATAATTCATCATCTTTGGTTGGCCAACCCATAAAATATCTCATTACATCATCATGACACAGTTATGATGTCATTAAACATACTGAAACCCTAAAACTGTATTTTTACTATTCACTGAAAATTCAACTTTCTCAGAAAAATCCCAAAATTTCACATAAACCAAATATCAATGCACTGATTTCAAAAATGAACTCCATTTTATAAAAATAATTTTCTAAATATTTTAAATTTATTTTTTAAATAAATACACTATTCACTGAAAATTCATTTTTTTTAGAAAAATACCCAAAAATTACCTTAACATAATATCGATGCTCTGAGTTCAAAAATGAAATCCATTTTATAAAAATATTTTTATAAATATTTTTAATTTAATTTTTAATTAAAAAACACTATTCACCCAAAAAAACTAATACTTGAATAATAATTTATGAAACCGTTATTTAACCATTTTATTGAATCACATTACTTAATCAAGGTGCCTAGATCATATTAATACTTTCTTTAAGTGAGATTACTAATCCATTTGGTCACATTACTAATACTAAGCATAAAATCACTATTCATAATTTACTATTCATAAAAAATTAAGTTGATCTTATTAGACTCTAAATTTTGTACTGAACATAATTGTAGGCGACCATTTTTTGAAAATCATTACACATTTTTAATTATTTAAGGTTTACATAAATTTTTTTTTAAAATATCTTTTCTCTAAAATTCACCAAAAATATGCATACTATATTTATCCGGACATTTAAAAAGTCATAAACATCATCATAAGAAGAAATCCCAATTTTTATTTAAAACAAAGGATTATACAAGGCAGTTAAGGTCTCTTTACATAGCCCCTTATCACACCAGCATAGGACCTAAGTGTAAGGTGTGCTAAGGTGAGAGAATCTGAGGGAGGCTTGGCCAACATCGCACGAGTAGTAATTTCTATCAGTTTGAACTTCTCGCGAAGGCGATTCCGTTCTAGCTTCACACGATGAAGTTCGTCTTGGGTTTGGTCCAGAGCAAAGCCCAGTGGTGCTACCTCCTTCCCAAGTTCTCTTAGATGGGCTTCGATCGGTCCAAGACTACTGGGTGAGGCCATTGAATCTTCTTTCTATATTAATTAAACAAGATTACTTGTATTTAGATACAATAATTGAAACGTTTAGTTTACAGCGGTCATATTGACCAATGGTCATATAACAGTCAAAACCCAACGGTCTCATTTTAATTATACTCATGTTATCAAATGAAACATTTTTGTTGAGTATAAAAAATAAGATAGAATAACACACAAAATTAGGAAACAAGATTTATTCAAAATTTCGGGTCGTTACAATCTTCCCCACTTAAGAAATTGCATCCTCGCAATTTTTAAAATTGGGTTTTGAAATTTCATTGAAAGTCCCACATCAGAAAAGGAGTCAGTAAAACTATTACTTTAAAAGAAATAAAGGGAAGTACAAAGGTCACCCGAGTTAACCCACACTAGGATTCCATGTAGGAAAACATGGAAATGGAAGAGAAAACAAAGGGTCAAGTTCTGAGGGGGAGTGATAGAAAACATGATTAGGAGAAAGTTAACCATAAGAAAATACCAAACTTAAGATGTGTGTAAACGGTCTTTGATTACCTAGTAGGAAACGTAAACAAACAATGTTTTTGTTTTACGTTCCTTTTCATAATTTTGAGGAATTCATTTACTACATAGAACAAAAACATAAGGAAATATACCTACCTTCAAGTAGAGTTTCATCCTTTAATAAGTCTATAGAAAAACTAATCTTTTCTCCAAACGATGAGCATTCAAAACAACTTGGTCTCATCAAAACACAAGAATCATCTTCTAGAGAATCACATAATCCACAAAAGATTAACTATATATTTCTTCTATCTTTAAACATTATCCCAAAAATAGAAAGGTTAAGGTAAAACAACTCTTTAAAAAGAAAGAATCCCATAGGAATGGAAACTACTTTTAAATATTCAAAGTTCCATGGTACTACTCAAAGTTCATCATAGACCATTCCATAAATAACGGTCCTTAAAATTCCTCAAAATAAACCAAACTAAGATTGAAACCCAAATACAAGAAGGATTTGAGAACATAGTCTTCCAAAATAAACTTCATTGTTCTTCTCCAAACAACATCAACCACTCCTAACATCTTATAACAAAAGTAGATAACCTAAACATATTTTACCCAAGATAGTTTAATCAATCCCATAAGTAACCTAAATTACTATAAGTCCACCTTAAATTCATCGATTCTTCAAAATATAATTCAACCTTACTCCTCAATGAAAATACCGTAGTAATCTATTTACCTCGATCATATAGGGTCCCTAAAATAGTGAACGTCTTCCAAAATAATAATCCTCTTTTAATCCCCTAATCATCTCTGTCATATTAATACGGAAATCATCGCATTTCCTATCACATTGGTTGTTGGGACATGTTCTTCCATTTCCCACCATTAACTAAGAAGAGAAAGTATAATTAGGGGCTTAAATACTTAGCCAATAATCATGAAAAGGAACTTAAAGCATATAAGGATAACATGTAGAAGATAATTATACCCTAACTTGTGATCCCCTAGGATCCAAACTAGGTTATCCATGATCATATATTCTTATGTGAATATTTATTTTATTTTATCTTTGTTCATTTAATAATGGTTCATACTAAGCTTATGAATTTACCAAAGAATATCCCCCGGGAGTGTCGTAACCAAGAGTGCAGCAAGGCCTGTTGTCGTGTACCAATTCCCGTTCGAGTCTAGCTCAAAGCGGTGTTTTCGGGTTTTACCCCTATGTACATCTGTGCTAGAGCCACCTCTACCTGCTCGTATCCAGACAGGGATGTATTTGCTTGGCAACCCCTTACTCAATACTCACCAAAATACCAGGAAGATTTCCTGTATTTAAAATTTTATGTAGGGTTCTTCCTAAAGTTTTCATATCCTAATTTCCACAAATAACTAAACCATCCTTTGATACCAACTATAGCATCCCGCATTTTTATAACATAACTTTTCATTACATTCTACAAAACCGAGGATCTTTAAGGTTTAGTGTCTTGGAAACCAGGAACTTATTACATGAGAAAAAAAACATTCTTCTTAAACACTTGAAAGGCTTCTCCTTAAGTTCATCCTAGGTTCATTACTGCATCTCATAACCTGGGGATATACATCAAAAGAAAGGGTGAGCAGAAGACCCAGTAAGGGAAACAAGAGAAACATTTTACATGTGGACTTGAGATACTTCAATAAGGTCATGAAAAGAAATTTAAGGCATGAGAAAGAAATCATGAGATATATCATAATAAAAATAACATTTTTCATAACTTGAAGATGTGGCTACAACATTTAATATTTAAAATCATTTTGTTTCACCAAGGTCCATCCCCAAGGTTTCATTAAAAAATTACCAAGGTTATTCACCAAGGTATCAGTCTAAAAGGTCATCTCTAGAGATTAAGTCTTTACCCAATGCATTGGAGCGCTATCTGGGCGCACCCTTGACATGTCTTTATTATCATGTGAGCCACATATATCACCATAAATCATTTCATAAACAACCCATATATCATAAAAGAAATGGGTTTCATTTCATAATCATAACGTTTTAAAAACTGCTTTAAAGACATGATCTTTATGTCTCTTTAAACCCACAGAAAGGGAAAGCGGGTTTCATGTATGTAAATATCAGAATTGAAAATAGAACATTTTTATATATATGTGAATACCCCTGTAGAAATAAGATCTTTGAGTATTCACTTAATAACATAAAATAATTTTGAGAAAAAGAGAGAGGCATTTTGAGACGAAAATTCTGCAGCATAGCGGCTACGTTACAGGGTTTTAGAAAACATTGAAAAGAGAGGGGACATGGGTCAAACATTCATAAATGGCCCACAAAAAAGTAGAGGGACAGAATATAAGGGATTTAAGAACATGGTAATGAAATTTTAAAGATATACCATATGAAATGAAGAACATGAAAGGAAGACAAAAATAAGATTTCTCTTATGAAAATTCGGCAGCCTAACGGCGTCACTTAAACTTCAAAAAAAATGAATCGATGAGATCAAATAGGGTCTCTCATCATATGAACATAAAATATCAGTATGATAGATATAGATATCATACCCCAACATAATAAAAAGGAACTTGAAAGACTTGACATGAAAGTAGAACTTTGAAAAAGGAGAAAGGTGAAAGAATCCCTTAAAAATTCGGCAGCCTAACGGCGCCACTTAAAACTTCAAAATACTAAATTGAAGAGATCAAATGGGGTCTCTCATAATATGATCATAAAATATCAGTATGATAGATATAGAGATCATACCCCAAAAAAATAAAAAGGAACTTGAAAGACTTGACATGAAAGTAGAACTTGAAAACGAGAAGGGTGAAAGAACCACTTAAAAATTCGGCAGCCTAACGGCGCCACTTAAAACTTAAAAATACTGAATTGAAGAGATAAAATGGGGTCTCTAATAATATGATCATAAAATATCAGTATGATAGATATATATATCATACCCCAACATAATAAAAACTAACTTGATAGATTTGACAAGAAAATAGAACTTCAAAACGAGAAGGGTGAAAGAACCACTTAAAAATTCGGCAGCCTAACGGCGCCACTTAAAACTTCAAAATACTGAATTGAAGAGATCAAATGGGGACTCTCATCATATGATCATAAAAGATCAGTATGATAGATATAGAGATCATACCCCAACATAATAAAAAGGAACTTGAAATACTTGACAAGAAAATAGAACTTGAAAATGAGAAGGGTGAAAGAACCTGTTACAAAAATTTCGGCAGCCTAACGGCGCCACTTAAACATTCATAAAATGAAATGATGAGAGTAAGAGGGGGTCTATCATCATATGAACATAAAAATTACAGTATAATTAATATAAAAGAACATCCTCCAACATAATAACATGGAGCATAAAAGAAATGATATAAAAGGGATCACTTGAAAAGAAAGAGAGAGGTCGGATCCCTTACCTTAAAACGTAACTCTTAAAACTCAAAGGTTTGGACCTTGAGGGGATTGAGGGCACCTTGGGAGGACTCCTTGGGAGGTAAGGAGACCAGAACTTCGTTGATAATGATTTTGGAGTCCAAAGGATGAGATAATGGCTTGGTATTTATAGGGAAAGTGAGGGAAGAAGGCATTAATGGCCAAGGGACACCTCATAAGTGGGTTTCTCAAAACCATGTGCTCTCCCATGATATTTCCCATGAAGTTAGGCCACATGGGGCCCCCCATACAATAATTCATCAACTTTGGTCGGTAAACCCATAAAATATCTCATGGAATCATCATGACACAGTTATGATGTCATTAAACATACCGAAACCCTAAAACTGTATTTTTACTATTCACTGAAAATTCAACTTTCTCAGAAAAATCCCAAAATTTCACCTAAACCAAATATCAATGCACTGATTTCAAAAATGAACTCCATTTTATAAAAATACTTTTCTAAATATTTTAAATTTATTTTTTAAATAAATACACTATTCACCGAAAATTCATTTTTTTTAGAAAAATCCCCAAAAATTACCTTAACATAATATCGATGCTATGAGTTCAAAAATGAAATCCATTTTATAAAAATAATTTTCTAAATATTTTTAATTTAATTTTTAATTAAAAAATACTATTCACCCAAAAAAACTAATACTTGAATAATAATTTATGAAACTGTTATTTAACCATTTTATTGAATCACATTACTTAATGAAGGTGCCTAGATCATATTAATACTTTCTTTAAGTGAGATTACTAATCCATTTGGTCACATTACAAATCCTAAGCATAAAATCACTATTCATAATTTACTATTCATCAAAAATTAAGTTGATCTTATTAGACTCTAAATTTCGTACTGAACATAATTGTAGGAGACCATTTTTTGAAAATCAATACACATTTTTAATTATTTAAGGTTTACATAAATATTTTTTTAAAATGTCCTTTCTCTAAAATTCACCAAAAATATGCATACTATATTTATCAGGACATTTAAAAAGTCATAAACATCATCATAAGAAGAAATCCCAATTTTTATTTAAAACAAAGGATTACACAAGGCAGCTACGGTCTCCTTACATAGCCCCTTATCACACCAGCATAGGACCTAAGTGTAAGGTGTGCTAAGGTGAGATAATCCGAGGGAGGCTTGGCCAACATCGCACGAGTAGTAATTTCTATTAGTTTGAACTTCTCACGAAGGCGATTCCGTTCTAGCTTCACACGATGAAGTTCGGCTTGGGTTTGGTCCAGAGCAAAGCCCAGTGGTGCTACCTCCTTCCCAAGTTCTGTTAGATGGGCTTCGATCGGTCAAAGACTACTGGGTGAGGCCATCGAATCTTATTTCTATATTAATTAAACAAGATTACTTGTATTTAGAGACAATAATCGAAACATTTAGTTTACAGTGGTCATATTGACCAATGGTCATATAACAGTCAAAACCCAACGGTCTCATTTTAATTATACTCATGTTATCAAATGAAACATTTTTGTTGAGTATAAAAAATAAAATAGAATAACACACAAAATTAGGAAACAAGATTTATTCAAAATTTCGGGTCATTACAATTCCAGCACGTTGTTGTGTTTGATGTTTTCCATAGATACTTGTACCTGCTGCATTATTGTCATCATTGTTATATATCTGCATTGCTTCCGCTGTTTGGTTTCTGTTGTTATGCATGTTGTTTACTGCTTCCGCTATTTATTGTTGTTTCTTACCTTGTATACCTTACCGAATGAGGGCATAGTTTCCCCACCGACTCACCAAGGCCCTCATTGCTAGTTGGCAGCCTCTGGCGTTCGGGGAAACGCGCTTGAGGTCATGTGGTGAACCGGGTACAGGGCACCAGTGGAGGGGCTCCGAACTCGGGACGTTACAAAGTGGTATCAGAGGAGTTCTTTTCTCTTGCTTTACTATTTGGAGACTTTAGCCAGGGATAGGATGGATTCGGTACTTGGTATTAATTTGTTCTCGGGAGTAGCTAACCCGTGTACAGGGAAAGGCCATACTACCTCGTTAATTGCAGTTTGCTGGTTTTGAGTTTTATGGTTGATATGTTTTCACCTAGAGTGATTCACATGACTTGTGCGGTTATTGTTTTGATATTTCGGTTCTATTTCTGTCGCAACTCGATGAGATGAGGGTATTCTATCTCATGCATCATATAGACACTTGTAGGAATCACATTCCATGCATTCTTTCCATGCCATCTAGGGTGCATTAGCGATTGCATGCTGTTGTGATAGACTATCTGTAGATTATGCATGCTGTTGTGATAGTTTCTTGATAGATTATCTGCTGTTATGTTAGAAAACTATTTGTTTTGTTCTTTTCTTAAAATGAATGCCAAATTTTGGTTCTTGAGGTGTTATGGGCCCTCACGGATCGGAATTTGGCATCTTTTACCTCATTTTTAGTGTTTCTGGAATTCTGCGCAGTTTCTGAGCTACTGCCCAGAAAAACCCAGAATACACGGCGTGTACTTTTCGGGCACACGCCGTGTAGTTTTCAAGCCGTGTCATTGACCATGTAAGAAGAATACAGTGTCTTGGGAGTAACTTTGGGAACACGTCGTGTGCCATTGGTATACGCTGTGTGAGTTCAGAGTCGTGTACCCGGTCGTGTCACTAACAACACGGGTCGGGGAAGCTCGGGTAGAACACGTCGTGTCCGTAGGGAACACGCCGTGTAGTCTTCTCCAGGTGCCCGGCCGTGTCACGAACAACACGGGTCGGCGTGACCTTCCTTTCCACACGCCGTGTTTGTTCGGAACACGCCGTGTAGTCTTGCCCAGGTACTCAGCCGTGTCACAAACAACACGGGACGGTATCGCCTTCGCCTATGCACGCCGTACTTGTTCGGAACATGCCATGTAAGGTCCAGCCGTGTAGACGGCCATGTACTCAACAAACACGGACCGTCGAAGCCTCATCTAGTTCACGCTGTGTTCGATTCAAACACGCCGTGTAGTCTCAGGTTTAGTCGGACTGTGTGGGTTATCCGTGTAAGGAGACTCGGGCAGGGGAATAGTTTTCAAGTACACGCCGTGTGTGGGGGTCAACACGCCGTGTAGTTTGAAGTGTACACGAATCGTAGGGCAGGAGTACCTGCCCATGTCAGTGGTTTAAGTAGACACGCCGTGTAGTTTTATACACGCCGTGTAGTCGTGTTTTGTGATCTTATGTGTTTTTTACCCTGTCCCCATTTTGTACTCTTGTGTTCTCTTTCCTTGTTGTTCTGATCTAAGGTGTGCTTTTGATCTTTCAGATCTATGCCTCCGAGACGTCCTCTGGTCGTACGTCTGTCGTCAGGCAGTGATCAGATGCCAGATAGGGCTGATCAGGGACTTCCTGTCGATCCCCCATCCGAGCCATCCTTGGAACCGGTTGTCGTACCAGTCGCAGGCATTGATGCGCAGTTCAGGGAAGGTTTCATGAGGATGATGCAGGACTTCCAGGGAGCACCGCCTCCTGCCTCATCTATGGAAGACTTGACGCGGGTCTTTCAGCAGCAGCATCCTCCCACATTCTTGGGGGAGGGAGGACCTCAGGCTGCAGAGTCATGGCTGGAAGCCATGCTGACTATATTCGAGCATCTGGAGACGCCTCCAGAGAGGCGGGTCAAGCTCGCCACCTACATGCTCCGAGACTCTGCCAAGAGGTGGTGGTACATGATCTCACAGGCAGGTCAGCAGCAGACTATGACTTGGGAGGAGTTCCAGCGCGTGTTTTACGACTACTTTTACCCGGAAACCCTGAGGGCCGATCGAGCCCGGGATTTCATGAGCTTAGAGCAGGGTACTCTATCTGTCATGGAGTATTCCTCTCGTTTCACTGAGCTGCAGCGTTTTACACCCCTCCAGGATGGGAGTGGGGTGTTCTTGGCGAGGAAGTTTGAGGATGGACTCAGGCGGGAGATCCACTCGTAGTTGAACATCTTCCAGCTGACTTCCATTACTTCCATCATCAACCAGGCACTGATTGCGGAGCGCAATCTGAGAGACTCTGGAGCTGTGATCCAGGGTGGTTCTGCTTCCAGAGCTAGCTTTCCTTCGGATGACAGCAAGAAGAGTCGTAGGGAGCCTACGCATGGTGATTCAAGGAAGCGAGACACATCATCAGGCAGCCAGGTGACATGCTATCAGTGTGGCCGGATAGGGCACACGAGGCTGCAGTTCCAGAGGGACCCAGTGGAGTGCTGATCTTGCGGTAAGATGGGTCACCTTCAGCATTTTTGCCAGGTTTTCTCACCAACAGCAGGTGACTGGGGTTCTTCCATGACTCCTCGTTCAGGAGAAGCCCCACCAGTCTCTCACCAGTTAGGGAACTGGAGTTCTTCTGGCCGTTCGGGCCGAGGTGGAGGTCGAGGCCATGGTAGTCAACCACTAGTTCCTCAGCACCAGCAGGGAGGTTCAACTTAGAGTGGTCAGTTAGGGGCACAGGGCCGCGGTGCAGGCTAGTCTTTCGCCGTGGAGCATACTTATCATGAGAAGGATCCCGGCCCTTCTACTGTTCGAGGTACGATTTTAGTAGCATCAGTTTTATCTTCAGGCCTTTTTGATACTGGTGCTACACATAGTTTTATCTCTATTGCTGTTGTGGAGAGCCTTGGACTCTGTATCTTTTCTTCTTCTGACTCGTTGACACTAGACACACCCTTGGGGATGAGGACATCTAGTGTACGCCAGTGTATAGAGTGCCCTCTCGAGGTTGTAGTGTATCGTTTCTTATGGGATCTCTATGTCCTGGAGATGATAGACTATGATGTCATTCTTGGCATGGACTGTTTGATTCCCTTCCAGGAAGTCGTTGACTTTTATCGCCGCAGAGTCAGTTTCATTTCACCAGAAGGTGAATCTTTCCTTCATAGAGGCGAATGGGATGTTTAGGCAAGTCGGGCGGGACTTAAGCATCTTGGGCTAGGAGGGGTGACAGCCCAGATTTCTAGTCTCTATCTAGATGATCAGGGGACTCCACAGTTGTACTTTCCCCCAGTGGTGGATCGCTTCAGGGATGTCTTTCCAGAGGACTTTTCAGGTTTGCCTCCAGAGCGTGAGGTAGACTTCTCTATTGAGCTCGTGCTAGGAGCGGCACCGGTGTCCATTCCTCCCTATAAGATGGCCACACCTGAGTTTTAGGAGATCAAGAAGCAGTTGGAGGAGCTACAGGCTAAGGGTTTCATCAGACCCAGTACTTCTCCTTGGGGTTCTCCTTTTCTGTTTGCGAAGAAGGCAGACGGTACCCTTCGGCTTTGTGTGGATTATCAGAAGCTTAACCAGTTGACGGTCAAGAACCGATATCCTTTGCCGCAGATTGATGACCTTTTCGATCAGCTTCGAGGAGCCCGGGTGTTCTCGAAGATCGAATTGCGGTCCGGTTATCATCATTTGCACATTAGACCATCAGATATACCTCTGACAGCCTTCAGGAGCAGGTACGGTCTTTACGAGTATACAGTCATGCCGTTCGGTCTCACGAACGCACCTATAGTTTTCATGGAACTGATGAACCGAGTGTTCCATCCTTACTTGGACTCCTTCTTCGTGGTCTTCTTGGACGATAACTTGGTGTACTCTCACACTCGACACGACCAGGCCACCCATCTTGAGATCGTTCTGAGTACACTGAGATAGCATCGGCTTTATGCTAAACTCTCGAAGTTCCACTTCTGGATGGATCAGATTCACTTCTTGGGTCATGTCATATCAGAGACAGGAGTATCTGTGGACCCATAGAAAGTGAGATCTGTAGTTTCCTGGGAGCAGCCGAAGAACATTTTTGAGGTACGAAGCTTCCTAGGGCTGGATGGATACTACAGATGCTTCATTTGGGACTTTTCCCATTTAGCAGCACCTTTGACAGGTCTGACCAAGAAGGGGGCGAAGTTCTTATGGTCAGATTCTTGTGAGTCATCCTTTCAGGAGCTGAAAGGGAGGTTGACGTCAGCACCGATACTATTCTTGCCAGATCCAGGAAAGAGATACACTGTTTACTGTGATGCTTCGGGTATCGGGCTGGGAGCTGTGCTTATGCAGGAAGATGGAGTCGTTGTTTATGGGTCTCGGCAGCTAAGGCCACATGAGAGGAACTACCCTACGCACGATCTGGAGCTGGCAGCTGTTGTTCATGATTTGCGTTGTTGGAGACACTATCTTCTGGGAGAGCACTTTGTGGTCTTAACTGACCACAATAGTCTCAAGTATATCTTCACTCAGCGTGATCTGAATCTGAGGAAGCACAGGTGGGTTGAGTATCTATAGTCTTTTGACTTTGAGCTTGCCTATATGCTGGGAAAGGGAAACGTCGTGGCAGATGAGTTGAGCCGGAGAACTCATATTCAGGAAGTTCAGGAGGCCAGTAGTGAGTGGTAGCTGATGGCTCTGTTCTCTGAGATGCATCTAGAGGTGCACGACAGATGGGGACAGACTTTTCTATCTTATATAGCTGTTACCTCCATGCTACTTGATCGGGTATGGATGAGGCAGCTATCAGACTCGAAAGGCTTAGTCCTGTGGGAGAGTGTGTCAGGAGAGGACCCTCTTCCTGGATGGACAGTGGGCGAGGATGAGATCTTGTGTTTCCAAGGACGCGTATGGGTGCCAGCAGACATATGCGAGGAGCTGATGCGGGATTTCCATTCCTCAGTTTGGGCAGTTCATCCTGGCGTCACCAAGATGTACTGGGACCTTCATCGTCAATACTAGTGGCCAGGTATGAAGAAGGATGTTGTTGGTTTTGTCTTGAGATGTTCTACTTGTCAGCAGGTGAAAGAAGAGCATCAACGACCAGCAGGCCTTTTACAGCAGTTACCCATTCCGAAGTGGAAGTGGAACGATGTTGCGATGGACTTCGTGACTGGGTTTTCGAGATCACCTCGAGGGAACTATGCTGTCTGGGTTGCCATCGACAAACTTACGAAGGTTTCTCACTTCTTGCCGATCAAGGAGACCTTTAGTGTCGATGATCTGGGACGAATTTACATCAGAGAGATCGTTCATCTGCATGGAGTTCCGCGCTCTATTGTTTCAGACAAAGATGCGTGCTTTACCTCTCGGTTCTGGTAGGAACTTCAGAAGTCCTTGGGTACACAGGTACTTTTGAGTATAGCATACCATCTCTAGACTGATGGCCAGTCCGAGCGCACAATCCAGGTGCTTGAGGATATGCTCCGAGCTTGCATCCTTGACTTTGGCGGTTCTTGGGAGAAGCATATTCCTCTAGTGTAGTTCTCCTACAACAACAGTTTCCAGGCGACCATCCATATGGCGCCATATGAGGCTCTGTACGGTAGGCCATGTCGATCACCCTTATGCTGGCTGGAGGCAGGAGATGCAGCTTTGCTGGGACCTCGTCTTGTTCAGGAGACTTCAGAGCATATAGAGCTGATTCGGAAGAGGATGGCTATAGCGCATTCTCGGCAGAAGTCTTATGCTGATCAGCGGATACGACCTCTAGAGTTCGAGGTTAGTGATCAGGTCTTCCTACGTGTCACACTGAGGTTGGGACACAAAAGGATTCGGAGACAGGGTAAGCTTTCACCGCAGTACGCCGGGCCGTTTGAGGTCTTGGAGAGAGTGGGGTCGATCGCCTATCGGTTGCAGCTACCTCAGAGGTATCGGGTCATGCACGACGTCTTCCACGTCTCTCAACTTCGATGGTATTTTTCAGACCCATATCATGTATTTCAGCCCGAGGAAGTCGAGCTTGAAGTAGATGCATCGTTCTAGGAGCATCCTATCCGGATTGTCGATCGTAGTACAAAGGTTCTCTATGGGCGGTCTGTTCCTCTAGTACGAGTGCTATGGCAGCACGGGCGAGTACAGGACGAGACCTGGGAGAGGGAGGCCGATGTACGATCGTAGTGGCTGGAGCTGTTTGGGGTTTCTCCTACTCCGCCTCGTTAGGGAAATTCGGGGACAAATTTCTTTAAGGGGGGAAGTTTGTAAGAACCCGGATCTCTTTTCAGGTATGTTTTCCTTTTTCTGGAGTTTTTGAGAAAAAATGAATTTTCTAGAAATTTCAGAAGTATACGCCGTGTACTTTCTAAGTACACGCCGTGTACGCCTTTCCCGGATCAAAGCCGTGTTTTGGCCGTGTCCGGGCCACACACACGGTGTGTAAGGCTGAGGTGGAGGCCGGTTATTTCAGAGTATGGAAAAATTGAAGTACACGTCGTGTACTCCAAAAGTACACGTCGTGTACTTTCTTTTTTTTCATTAAACAGACCGGGGTCGCGTCTAACCCCCATATTCATCTTCTTCTTCAGTTTTCGACCGTTTGGGAGTGACCGTACGGCCGGATCTTCGACGGACGACCACCCCACCGTTTTTTCTCCGATTCGAGCACGGTCAGTTGCATTGGAATCGCAGCGGTGAGTTCTTCCTTCTGCTTTAGCCTTGTTTCTTGATTCCTCCTAGTTTCCAAGTTATCATGGGATGAACTTTTTGAGCATTTTCTCATATCTACATCGTTCTAAGGGGAATTTTTCATCGAGGTTCACGTATATCGATCTCCTAGGATCGAGGTAGGTGGTTTGTGCCTTTCTGTAGAAATTCTTTGAGTATTTTTTGCAAATTCCACCAATACCCTTGAATGGGGTATTGCGTGTTTCCTGTTTTTCCCTTGTTTCTTTCCTGCTTTGCTTGATTGGTTTAGTAGAGGTTATTTCTTGTGATTAGAGTAATTTGTTTGTGCTCAGATTTCTTTTACATGCTTGTTCTGCCTGTTTGGCATTTGCTAGTTTCCATGCCTAGTCGTAGGATAGTGGAACTGTTGTTTTATTTTACTGTTGATCCTTAGTTGATAGCCAAGTAGTTCTTGAGGTTTACTTGGACGATACACACGCGCTGATCATATTTAGTTACCCAGGACTGTGAGAACCTAGAGTAGCAGACCAAAGGGAGAATTGACGAAAGGGCTTCTCCAGAGTGTCTTTTAAATCACGATGCGAGACCAAGTGGAGAATTGACGTAAGGGATTCTCCAGAGAGTCTTTTAATTAAAACGCGGCCTATAGGGGGAATTGACACTGAGTGCTTCCCCAGATAGCCTTTATCACGATACGAGACTATAGGGGGAATTGACAGTGAGTGCTTCCCCAGAGAGTCTGCTTAATTACGTAGCTGAACCAGAGGGGTGAGACTGTGTGTGCCTCCCAGAGGGTTGCTTGTACTTAGAGGTTGAACCATAGGGGCTAGACTGTGAGAGATACCTAGAGGGTTACCTGTTTTCTTCTTGTTGTTGACTGCTATACTTGTTAGAACTATGGATTGTAGCTGTTTGCGCTTTTCCATTTACTGCTTATTATTTTATTACTGCCATGTATTCATTGACTTATAGGCACAAATCTTTGGGTGATTGCCTACTGGGATTGTATCTCACACCCTGTTTGGGCCATGCTTTTGGGCCCAAGCCGACTATGTTGCTGCAGGTATAGACAAGGGCAAGCGCCCTTCTACTTCAGGATCTTGACTGCACCAGGAGTTGGGGAGCATGGGACCGAGTCGTGGCTCGCGATGCTGAGGAACTTTCTTTGTTTTTCTTTTGCACTTGGTTTCAGTTGTATTCCAGCACGTTGTTGTGTTTGATTTTTTCCATAGATACTTGTACCTGCTGCATTATTGTCATCATTGTTATATATCTGCATTGCTTTCGCTGTTTGGTTTCTGTTGTTATGCATGCTGTTTACTTCTTCCGTTGTTTATTGTTGTTTCTTACCTTGTATACCTTACCAAATGAGGGCATAGTTTCCCCACCGACTCACCAAGGCCCTCGCTACTAGTCGGCAGCCTCTGGCATTTGGGGAAACTCTCTTGAGGTCATGTGGCGAACTGGGTACGGGGCACCAGTGGAGGGGCTCCGGACTCGGGACGTTACAATTTGAATGTTTTTTCTCAATTTTTAGTATTTCACTTGTCCTTTTTACTAAAATTAATGTCAGTTTTAAATAAAAAGACACACTTGGAGTCATATCGGCCACACCGTGTGTTGGATTGAGGTATGGTTGATTCCTACACATCAAAAATGAATTATAGAACATTTTCCTAAAGTATAAAAATAATCTTAATGTGTTTTCTTAGTTTTGAGTATGTCACTTTTCTTTTTTACTAAAATGTCATTTTAAACTGGAAATATGCACTTTAAGTCATCTCAGTCACATCGTGTGTCAGTTTGATGTTAGACTAATTTCTACATGTCAAAAATTACTTATGAATATTTTTCCTAGATTATTAAGACAATATGAGTCTATTCTCTTGTTTTTCAGTGAGTGATACACTTTTTAAACTGAAATGTCAATTTTAAACTAATAATGGACACTTTAAGTTATACTGGGCACACCATGTATCATATTGAGGTGAGGCTGATTTCTACATGTCAAAATTGAAATATGGATCATTTTCATGAATTATAAAAACAATATGAATGTGTTTTATCAATTTTGAGTTTGTGACTTATCTTTTTTACTAAAATTAATGACAATTTTAAATAAAAAGACACATTTGGAGTCATATCGGGCACATTGTGTATCAGATTGAGATGCGGTTGATTAATACTTGTTAAAAATTAAATATTTATCATTTTACTAATGTATTAAAATAATTAAAATGTGTTTTCTCAGTTTTGAGTATTTTTCTTATCTTTTTTACTAAAATCAATGTCAATTTTAAATAAAAAGACACACTTGGAGTCATACTGGTCACATCATGCATCGGATTAAGGTGTGGATAATTCATACACATCACAAATGACATATGGATAATTTTCCTAAAGTATCAAAACAATATAAATGTGTTTTCTCATTTTTGAATATGTCACTTGTGTTTTTTACTAAAATTAATGTCAATTTTAAATAAAAAGACACACTTTGAGTAATATTGGTCACACCATGTGTTTGATTGAGGTGTAGTTGATTCTTACACATCACAAATTACTTATGGTTAATTGTAATGAAATTTCAAAATAATATGAATGTTTTTTACTAGTTTTGAGTATGTGATGTGTATTTTGAACTAAAATATAAATTATAAACTAAAAATATATAGCTCAAGTCATACTGAGCACACTATGTATCAGATTGAGGTGTAGATGATTGAGTATGTGTTTTGTGTTTTACTTTAAAATGTATGCAACAATTTAGAAAAGAAAGAACATGTTACATTTGGATAAAAGAGGAAACACCATGCTGCCTGAAACACCCCATCCAAAAGCAACATGTTCTTTTTTTGGATTGTTTCAAATAGTTGAAAGAAATATATGACTTCCCAAAAGATATATGAAGAAACTATATAATTATTAGATAAAAATGATAAGGAAACTAACTTAAAAATAGTAGATAAAATGGTGACAAAACTAACTAAATAAGTAGTAGAAATTTACCTTTTCATGATATTTTTATACATTCATGACCCATTTCCTTATTGTCATTATCTCAATTGCAACCTCAAAGTCCAATCTCTCATGAACATTAGTAGCTTCAAACAAACCACCCCAACTTGATCAAAATAATCCACCTATATAAGAAAATAATTATTATGTTAATTATACTATAAATAAATAAGTTAAATATAAATATGAAACAATACATTAATAAAATGTCAATTTTAAACTGGAACCTCACAATTTTATTCATACCGGGTACACTATGTATAAGATTGGGGTATGGTTGATTATTACATATCATAAATGAATGAGGTATCAGTATCCTAAAGTATCAAAATAATCTGAATGTGTTTTCTTGGTTTTGATTATGTCACTTTTCTTTCTTACTAAAATATCAATTTTAAAATCAAAATGCACAATTTGAGTAATACCGATCACACAGTGTATCGGATTGATGTGTGTTCAATTCATAGATGTGATAAATGAATTATGGAAATTTTTCCTAATGTTTGAAAATAATATGAGCTTATTTTTTCAGTTTTGGCCATTTTGAAATTCATTTTAAACTAAAATGGAACATTCCTATTAAAAACACATACTTCAGATCATATTGACCACACCGTGTCTTGTATTGATGTGCGGTCAATTCCTAAACATGAAAAATGAATTATGAATCATTTTATTAAAGATTTAAAATAATATAAGATCATTTTTTGGATTTTGACTATTTGATGTATGTTTTAAACTAAAATGAAACTTTTGTATTGAAAACACATACTTCGAACCATACCGACCACATCAGGTGTTGTATTGATGTGCGATCAATTCCTACACATGAAAAATGAATTGTGGATCATTTTCCTAAATTTTGAAAACAATCAAGCTTGTTTTCTCAGTTTTTACTTTTTGATGTATGTTTTAAACTAAAATAAAACTTTTTTATTAAAAACATGTACTTCGAGTCATATTGATCACATCATGTGTCAGATTGAAATCAGGTCAATTCCTACACATAAAAAATGACTTATGAATCATTTCCCTAAAGTTTGAAAATAATAAGAGCTTGTTTTCTTGGTTTTGAGCATGTGATGTGTGTTTTGAACTAATGTTTAAATTTAATAAAATAAGTATCAGATAAAATGATTAGGAAATTAACTAAAAAAATTAGATGAAATGATAAGAAAATTAACTAAATAATTAGTAGGAATTCACCTCTTCATAATGTCTATATACATTCTGACATCATGTATTCTACCCATTAGTTTCTAAAAAAATGGATTCCCTCCATTATACTTCTCCTTGAGAAATAGATCAAAAATAATATATAATAATTTTGATACTAATGATTCACACCCCAAATATATTCTAAGTTCATATCTCATACTAGATCATAAACATAGAAAGTAATCACCTAAATTTGATGTCAGAAAACATTCTGAGACCCTGTACATTGTCCAATCATATCTAAACAAATTTACTTCTTTGAAGTAAGAAGGTTGTCATAAATCTTGGTAGTACTAAGAAAATATAGAAAAAATAATAATTAAAAAATATTTTTAATGAAATTTAAATTACCTTTGGAAATTACATGTTCAGGTGTGCTAGTATTTCCATGGTTTATGATATCTCTCATAAATTTTCAAACATAATATCCACAATCGTTGTTATTATATTACTTTAGACACTATAGAAACATTGAAAAAAATAAGTAAATTATTTTGAAATAAGTTTTGGTAGCTAAATATTTCTATATATACCTTAATCTGTTTCCATTTAAATCAATACATATGCTTCTTATATTCAGTCACTAACTTCATGACATGATTTATCCTATATTTAGAGATCGCCCTATCATAACAAAATTCTTGTTAAAACATGGAGTGAAACATATAATTCAAAGTTTATCTATAAAATACTAATTGTAGTGAACTAAAAATTAACAATACACATCATGTGTGGTTGGTTTGATGGATATCCATGCATCAGATCCAAAAAATAAATATTTTGGGTATTCAGATTGATTGTGATCAGTATCCAGTGCTTCATAAAAAACAAAAACAAATAAGTAATGAAAAAAATAAAAATATATTTTATATTATTAGATTCTATAGTTTTACCCCTGAATTATAGGCATCAAAAAGAGTCAATCATCAGTTATTTTCTTCCCAAATGCCTTGTTTATCTCATATTAATTTATTTCTAATCTAATTTAATTTCTTCCATATAAATGTTATAGGGATTAATGAATCCATGTCTTGATTCAAAGGGTTTTACCTTTATGTAGTAGTAATATAAATTCCTGTAGAAAATATGAATAGTTATTAACTTTAATGAACATATTAGATCATTTTTTGGAAAGACGTATTATGAAAATGTACCTTATGTATGTATTCACAATTGAGACTCCCATCCATTGCTCTCGATACCAACTATGCCGATAATGAAAGTTCCAAATATTTATTCTTCATATGGAACATAATATATATTTACATCTTTAAATTTGGTATATGCATGAATTTTTAATTGTAATAAATGTTGTAGTGGAACTGGCAGGGAGAAGGTATTCCTGAAAGGTCCTTTTGATTTCTTAGTCGATTCACTATATTTTCTTGATCTGACCTTCTGTTTCTCCATAACTTTATCCATCTGTAATATCATACCTCACTTTAAAACTTTTTTTATCAACTATTATAGGTTTTTCATTTGAATTTTTTTTAAATACATAACTCATATATCTTTATGATATTATATGGTCATGCTACGAAAGTTCCAATTACATCATTAATTGTTTTAATATCTGAATCATCAAGTGGAACAAGCAACTTAGTGGTCATATCTTGAGATACCTCAAACCCCACTCTCATGTGATATTTTTGGAGTTATTTATTGTGTAGCTTGTCTCCTGGGATACTATACACCTTACCCCTCACAACAAGGTAGTGTATGAGTGTTGATAGATAGAAATAACATACAACTTTATCCTTTATAATTTTAGTAATATAAAGTTATCGGAATTTGTTTGATTCACATTTAAGATAAAGAGTAATGAAGAAATTTATTACCTCGAGTAAGGTATGCGTTTGAGGGGAATGACTAGCCTCAAAGCTAGTAGGGTAATTTGGTTGTTTATGTGTGGATCTTTATTTCACCATTGGTTCTCTTTGATTTTTTCTCATATATTGGTCAACCAAACCATACCGGACAATAATATCTTGTAAAACATTTATTTGTGCCTACAATCCTTTCATCATATTATATGTATCTTCTTGTGGTTTTGTATTCTCAAAATATGTTCTAGGAGATACTCCAAAACCTACTCCTCTAACATGACAATATTGTTTTGGCTGCTTCAAATCTACTGAAATTAGTTTTTCTTTTGGTATGATCATTGCTGGTTCTTATGTCTAAAACATATAAAAAACATATGAACATAAATAGATATTTTTATATAGTACTATTATGTCATACTTATACATGTTTCTCATACTTATTTTGTGTTTTCATCAACTAGTTTACCCTCTTTATTTAGGAAAACCTCCTTCCATAGCACATGACGTGGGATGGAAGTGGCTTAGGATTTTGATTCATCAATATGCATATAAACAAATGAACATCTATTGTTTCATGTCACATAAAAATTTTATTGTTGATTTAAAATACATGTCGACTTCTTCTCTAGTGAAGCGTACCCCATCCTTACTTTGTGATAGGGATACATTGGTTTTGATGCGCATTCTTTATTTTCAACACTCCTTTTTTTATTTCATAAATTAACAATTTTGAATCAAATTGGATAAAACAAATAATGTCAAATAATATATTATAGACTACAATGCATCTTAAATGATTTCTTATTATGACAACTGAATAAATAATTCCATGTTTCTTGTATTATAATGCATGCATAAGTAACTGGTGGGTGGGGATTTACTTTTCCCTTAGTATACCTCAAATGAAATGTAGTAAAAAGATTCTAAAAACATCTATGGGATTTTCTAGTTGACATTAAGACACATTTCTTATAGAAATCATCTAAAATAAATGAACTCTATAAGGAATAATGAAAATTAAATCAATATTTCATTATATACTTTTTTGGTAAAATAAAGAAAGGTTATCATAACATTACTTCTATATCTTCCCAAAGGGTTTCCTTCATTACAAGTTGGACATGGTGCCATGACTCTATATCAATCGGTTCATTCATCCTCATTGTGACCCCAATATAACTAATTAACATTGAATTGTTGGGGTCAACAAGTTGGTTGTGTTATCCAACCTCAAATTTTATACCCTTACTTATTACCTTTATAGTTTTAGTCAACAGTGTGATGTTACGTCGTTCTTGTTTTTTTCATCAATATGTTATTGATCCCCCTAATAATTATACAGTTTTAGCATCAACCGTATGTTATTCCATTGGATTGGTAACATCATCATGTGAAGAAGAAATTGTCTATATAAGTATTCAAAAATTTAATTTCTATTATATTAATATAGTAAAGAACACATAATATTATGAGGAAAATCATAGTATATTAAAAAACACTTTAAACTTATCATTGAACTCTCTTTCTTTTTTATTAAGGTTTAAGGGATTTGGAGCCTCTATCGAGAATCCAAATCCCCTCTTTGTGGTCCCCTTTAACGTACAAGACATTGTATATATTAGGACCATCATGAACTAATTTTGATCTCACAATGAATGATTCATCCTCAATTGAATTTTCATCTAACCCTATAGTTTTTTTAGTCACCAGTAGGATAATCAACCAATTATTATTTGCTAGATATGATAAATAAAACACTTTCACTACTTGTGATGCCATTATGAATGGCTCGTGCTTTTCCCCTTCCACACTGAAATTCTACTTCATGAATCCCATTTCATCAACTTTCATTAAACTCCTAGTGTCACCCATTTGAAATAGAAAATAATCATTTGAAATTTTTTATAATCTAACTCATATATCTATTAAATAATGCTGAAATATGAAATATTTTCATAAATTGGATTTCTATACTTGGATCCAACTCTATGCGTCACTTCCACCACATGCATAACTCCACTATTTTTCATTGTTCTACATTAATAATGTTATTTTATATAGAACATATCACCATTGATTACAAAAATAGTGTAAGATATAACATTTTCATTTGGTCCACTAGCTATTCATCAAAGTTTTTCAGAAATTGAATTCAGATTTTTAGATAACTCCTTATAAATAAGATCTTAGAACCATCCTATAAACTATTTATTATGTTTATTTGATATCCATCCTTCATCCCTTGATGGATTCAAATCTCTCAGAATTAATTTATGGGATTCAATGTATGGATCAATATATTCACTATTATGTAAAATATAAAGTTGTTCTTTATCCTTCTCTACTATGGTAATTGTAACAACATCTCTTCTAGAAATACCTTAACCCATAAGGTGTCCACTGTGATGAGACTTTGGGAGACTAATGTTATCAACAACTGATAGGTAATCAGTACATAATTCAATAGTTTCTTCAACAATATATCATTCTTCAATACAATCTTATGGTCGAATTCAATTCATGACATACCCTTTTAAAATCTTCATATACCATTCAATGGGGTACATCCATCTGTAATGGATAGGATCACATATTGGAACCTCTCTAACTAAGTGAAACATCATGTAGACCATTATATCAAAGAATGGTGGTGGGAATGACATATCTAATTCACATAATATAACTGACACCTCCTTATTCGTGATTGGAAATGTTGTCGAGTCTATAAATTTACTACATATGGCTTTGAAAAATAAGTAGATTTAGGTTAAAGTATGTTGTATATTTTTAGGAAGAATGCAATGTAAAGCAATGAGCATAAAATCTTAAATCAAAACATGAAATTCATGTGATTTTAGTCCCTATAACTTCAAATTATTTTTTGACATGATATTCTTGATATTTTATGAATACCCCTCTGGAATTTTTACACCATTAAGATAAATGAAAATTTACAATTTTTCCTATTTGGATAGAGTGTAAGCTACTAGAGGAAGAAAATTCCACCATTTACCATTCATCAATTCCCACTCTTCCCTTGTCCTCATGTCAATCATGTCTAACATAGCCTTGATTTCATCATTTATTTTTCTATAAACATTTAGTAATATGTTAATAACACTAATAAATACATTTTTTCTATATGCATGACATCAAGAAAATGTATGGTGTATAAAAAATTCCAATATAGTAATTCAAAGAAAATTAATCTCTTTTCCAAACTGATTTCGTAAGGTTTTTCAAAAATAGTTTACTGAAAATAATGTCAATATATTTTTCTTTATTGACCAATTGATCACTCGTTAGTGGAGATGGTGTTGTATCTAGTTCAGTATTCCCATCGAATGTTGTTATCCAAGATCGATATTTATGTCATCGAGGTAAAAATTTCAGATGTCCTAAAAACATAGTCTTTGAGGAATGTTTCAACCGAACTAAGTGTGTGCATTCTTCACAAATGGGACACCCAAACATTATTTTAATTTTATAGCTTGAAAATTTTACATGAGTAGGAAAATCATTTATCTTCCCATAAAACATGGCCCTCAATATGAATTCTTCACTTCTATGAGAATCATGAATTATAACACCTATATCCTACATCAATTTCATATCTTTTATCAATAGAACCAAATAGACATAAATATCATTATCAAGTTATTTTGGTCTCGATATAAGAAGATACAACATGATGTATTTGTGATTCATGAATAACCATGGTGGAAACATGACTAGTCATGTACTGTAAGTACTGCTTTGTATACCAAAAGGATTTATTCCATCTATAGATAATACAAGACATAAGTTTATCAGCTCATTTCCAAATTCAGGATACTCATAATCAATTTTATTTCACTAAGGAGAGTCTATTGGATGATGTAGTTTCCCATATTTAATTCTTATATCTACATGCCATGTCAATTGTCTCATAGTTTCCTAACATCAATATAGTCTTTAAACCCATGGAATGATAGTAAAGTACATTACATATTTCAAAGGACTTGATTCATCTTTATTGTATCAATTCGCGTCACACATAGGGAATTTCATGAGTGATTCATGGTCCTTATGAAACAATATGTAATCATTTGGACAAGCATGTATGTTTTTAGAGATCATACCCATTAAACGTAGTAGTCATTTAGTGTTATATGTTCAACAAGGAAGTTCATTTACTTATGGTATCATATCATTCAGGATACCAAGTAGTTTTATAAAGCTGGTCTCACTCCATACACTGCCAGATTTAAAATTATATAAATTCAATACAGATGACAATGTTATGTATTTAGTACAACCAATATACAATGGTCTATTAGCATAGCTATTAAACTTCTCAAAAAACTTTGGACAATTATGAATGTCATCTTCAATTTCCATTTTCATTTATTCCATATGATCTCCATCATCATTTACACTGGTATTCATATCAAATGATCCATAAACCGTAGTATTATCCCAATCAGTGTACACATTCATTTTTCCCCATGTTTAGTCCAATATTTATAGATCTGATCTATTTTATGACAAATCAAATGTTTTCTAACTCTTCCATACTAATTTTTCTTGAATAAAAACAATGTAAACACAGACAAAGTATTTGAGAAGGCACTACTAGAAATTTAAGTTATAATAATGGACCTATACCCACAATTTTAGCAAAACAATGGGGATAGGTGCCTCACACAAACCTTGTACCCTCAGTTTTAGAAAAAAAACGTGGGTATAGGTGCCTCACAACAAACCCTAAACCCATGGTTTTTCCAAAACCATGGGTATAGGATCCATCTATACCAATAGTTATGCAAGAACTTTTAGTATAGGTTCCTTATATAAAACATATACCAACATTTTTTTGAAACCATTATAATAGGTCACAAAAATCTAAGGAACTATACCAATGGTTCTCAAAACCATTGTTATAGGTCTATACCAATGGTTTTGAGAACCGTTGGTATAGTTCCCCAATTTTTTAATGAATTATTTTTTCAAATATCATTATATACATCAAAATATAAATTATTTGTAAATATATATATATATATATCAAATTATATTCACAAATATAGTTATAACTTAGTGGTTAGATTGTTGGAAAATAAGTGAGAGGTTCTAGGTTCAAACCTTGACGATCTCTTTATTTTTACATTACTTGTACCAACGGTTTTAAAAACCATTGGTATAGGTATATACCAATGGAATAGTATCCAACGACCCTCCAAACCATTTTTATAGGCTATACCAATGGTTTTGGGTCCTATACCAATGGTTCCAAACCATTGGTATAGGTTGTTTTTTCAGTAGTGAGGGTCGTATTCATGCTCTATTACAAAATTAATGAACTCTCTTAACTCCATATTTATACTCTTTTGTCGTAATATTAGCGTGCATATATTTTCGATTCATATTTATCCTATTAGGTTTATAAAATATTCATTTTGTACAAAAAATAAATAAATACTTATAAGATAGTAATAATAAAAAGTGAAAGTTATATATAATTATGATAAGGGGAACCTAACATTTTATTGTTTCAAATAATTTCAATATACTTTGAATGAAATGGGTAATTGAATTTATGAAAAGAATTACTCTATTGGTGGTAGTTTTTTTCCTCTAAATTCATCCAAAATGACCATTGGTGCCCAATATAGGATGATTATTGCTCAAAGTAGTTCAAGCAACATACATTAATGTACAGAAGATATGGGGAATGAGTATTAAGAAACAAAATATAATAATAATTTTTTGGGAGATTAATTTGATGAGGATGGAAGTTGTCTCCTTAAATCTAAATGTTCATCGGCTGGGAGTTGGTGGAGCACCAGACAACATTTCTTAGTTTTTTGCCTAAAGATAAAAAAAGCGGCAACAATAGTCTAATCCCTACAAGGGGATCCTTGATTATTATGACTGTGAGAAGGTTTGGATTCATGGTATTACACACACTCATGTTGAGATAGTCATTACAGTTTCAATATTCAAAGTAAGCCTTCAAATCATTATTTCATGTATAATTATAAAATATCTTATTAACAATGTTAATAAAATGTATTTCTTACTCAACTGAATCACTTGCAAATATATATTAATCTAATAGACTTAATAAATATATTGGAAAACAAAATTTATTAAATGGTTTTAATATGAATAATTAAATTTTATATTAGGTGGTTAAAATTATTTAATATTAAAAATATGTTATTTTTTCAAATAATTATTTTTCTTAAGTTTTGGGAATTTTAAACATAATAAATTAAATTGATCATTGAAGTGACCATGGGTTGAAGTTATATTTTTTGTGAATTGGTTTTCAATTTAAAGGAAATTCAATGTGTTTTAAAGAAAAATGAATTTGAAGTTGGCAATCATTATACATTCATTGGAGTAATTTTCCTATGTTGGAAAAGGAATGTGGATGAGTTGGTTGCTTGGTGAGTATCCCTTCACATTAGATGACTGATGAGATAGTTTGTATGCTAAATAAAATTGTTGAATCTTGGAGAACTATCTATAATTGTAAAAATAAGTTGGAAGATGATATGGTTGTTGAAATGTTCTAGATAGCTTGTATAAGTTGTATTTGAAAAGGTTTAAAATGGTTTAATGGCTGGGAGAAGCTAGCTCAAGTTTTAAGGCAACCTTTATTGAGTTACTTAGCATATTAACTACGAAAATCAGAAATCAATATCTCCTAGATGAAGATTCATTAATGATAGAATGAGTGGAGGTAGTGGAGGATATTGAGATACTCAATCTTGAGTATTTTATATGCTATAAAGGGAATTAAAATGAGCTAAAATGGGTTTAGAATTATTTTTATAATTCTCAAAATTATTGGAAGATAATTTAATATCAATTAGATATCTTGAGGGGGATCAACATTGATTTGATGTTTGAATTGATCTAATGAATTATGGAATTTTTGAGCTAGAAGTATGAAAAATGGAAAAGTCTTAATCTTTATAAAAATGAATCCAAAGCAATGACAGCACAAACTATAATATGTGTAATGATGAATTAATATGAAGAAGTGTCATTCCTTATGCTATGTAATCATCAAAACCTAACAAAAATTGGATAATTCTTCCAAATTTGAAGAGTCTACATTTTTTAAAACTAATGAATGGAATTAATTATTATGAATCCAAATCCATTCTTTCATGTCAAAAACAATATGAAGCTTTTCTAATCCTTGCTAAAAAAATGATTTTATAAAGATCAAATGATATGGAAGATGAGGAGATCAATATTCTTTATATTTTTAATTTCAAATGAGGATATTTGAAATTTAATATTAGTGATCACAATGAACATTAAATATAGATGATTACCAAGTTTATATTCAGTGTTTTAAATATCACAAAATCTTTGTTTTTCTACCAAAATGAAAATAAAAAGTGGATTGAGTTGTTGTTGTTGTGTACACATTCAAGATAAATCTATAAAAGTTTTATGGGAAGCTCTCATGCCACAATGGGGAAGATACATGTTGTAAGATGTTGAATATGTAAATTTTTTATAGCCATAATGAGTGAATTCACTACTGGAAATGGAGGATATACCAACGGTTCTAAACCGTTGGTATAGGCTAGAAAACCGTTGGTATATTCTATACCAACGGTTGTCCAAACCGTAGGAAAGTAAGGCATGGGGAAAGATCTATACCAACAGTTTGAACTAAACCATTGAAATAGCCCACTCTATTTATTGATTTTCCAACGGTTCTTGTTGAACCGTTGGTATAGGTTTACCCAATGGTTTAGAACCGTTGAGAATTCTATGATTTTGATATTATACCAACGGTTTCAATGAAACCGTTGGCATATGTTCAATAAAAAATACTATACCAACGGTTTGTAACCATTGGGATAGTTTTTTTACCAACGGTTTATTGAACCGTTGGTATAATTCTTTCTCAAAGTATACCAGTGGTTGTAAACCGTTGGTATTGTGTATTTTCAGAATTGTTGCACAGCAGCCCCTCCAGTGCATACACCTGCATACAAAACAACACTTAAAATAGTGAAAAACTTAAAACAACAAAAAAAGACCACCTCTTTGATTAGAGACATGGTGAATAATTCCCCATTTGAATCTTCATATGACAACAATCATCCAGTATAGTTGAATAAGAGTTTCAATAACTCAAATATTATTTACACCCATTTCAATCTTCATATGACAACCACTTTTCTAATATATGGTGAAAAGGTATTTTCTTAGAAGTCTCATCACTTTTGACTCCATAAGTGCCACACCGGGCCTCAGATTGAGGCGGGGTTGACTGTTACATGTCACATATGATCCATGAATCATTTTCCTAAAGTTTCAACACAATCAGAATCTGTTTGATCGGTTTGGCATATGTACGTAAAATATTGTCCATTTTGAACAAAACAGAGGCAGTTTGGGTGGTCCCGGCCCCACAGTGACTCGAATTGAGGCGGGTTTGACTCGTACACATCACATATGACCCATGGATCGTTTTCCTAAAGTTTCAATAGAATCTAAAGGCATTTGGTTCGTTTCCTGTATGTCAGTTGTTGATATCACTTACAATTTAGTCCATTTTAACAAAAGAGAGACAGTTTGAGTGGTCCCGGCCACACCGCAGCTCGAATTGAGGAGGAGTTGACTCTTACACGTCAAATATGACCCATGGATCGTTTTCCTAAAGTTTTAATAGAATCCGAAGGCTTTTGGTTGGTTTGGCGTATGTCAGTTGTTGTTTTCACTTAAAATTAAGTCCATTTTAAACAAAAGAGAGACACTTTGAGTGGTGACGGCCACACCGGGCCTCATATTGAGGCAGGGTTGACTCATACACGTCACATATTATCCATGGATCGTTTTCCTAATGTTTCAACACAATCAGAATTTGTTTGATCGGTTTGGCGTATGTACATAAAATATTGTCCATTTTTAACATAAGAGAGACAGTTTGGGTGGTGTCGGCCACACCGCGCCTCGTATTGAGGTGAGATTGACTCGTACACATCACATATGACCTGTGGATCGTTTTCCTAAAGTGTAAATAGAATCCAAAGGCGTTTGGTTGATTTCCTGTATGACAGTTGTTGATTTCATTTACAATTTAGTCCATTTTCAACAAAAGAGAGATAGTTTGAGTGGTCCCAGCCACACCACGGCTCGTATTGAGGTGGAGTTGACTCGTACATGTCACATATGACCCATGGATCGTTTTCCTAAAGTTTCAACAGAATCTGAAGGTGTTTGGTCGATTTGGCTTATGTCAGTTGTTGTTTTCACTAAAAATTAAGTTCATTTTAAACAAAAGAGAGGAACTTTGAGTGGTTTTAGCCACACCGGGACTCAGATTTAGGCGTCTTTGACTCGTACACGTCACATATAATCCATGTATCATTTTCCTAAAGTTTCAACATAATCAGAATCCGTTTGATCAGTTTGGCGTATGTACGTAAAATATTGTCCATTTTGAACAAAAGAGAGGCAGTTTGGGTGGTCCCGGCCACACGGCGCCTTGAATTGAGGCGGGGTTGACTCATACACATCACATATGACCCATGTATCGTTTTCCTAAAGTTTCAATATAATCCTAAGGTGTTTGGTATGTTTCTCATATGTCATTTGTTGATATCACTTACAATTTAGTCCATTTTGAACAAAAGAGAGACAGTTTGAGTGGTCCTGGACACACCGCAGCTCAGATTGAGGCGGGGTTGACTCTTACACATCAAATATGACCCATGGATCGTTTTACTAATATTTCAACAGAATCCGAAGGCATTTGGTTGGTTTGGCGTATGTCAGTTGTTGTTTTCACTTAAAATTAAGTCCATTTTAAACAAAATAGAGGCACATTGAGTGTTGTCGGGCACACCGGGCCTCTGATTGAGGCGGGGTTGACTCATACACATCACATATGACCCATGGATCTTTTTCCTAAAGTTTCAATATAATCCGTAGGAATTTGGTCAGTTTTCCGTATGTCAGTTGTTGTTTTCACTTAAAATTAAGTACATTTAAAAAAAAGAGGCACTTTGAGTGGTGTCGGCCACACCGGGCCTCGTATTGAGGTGGGGTTAACTCTTACACATCACATATGATCCATGGATCATTTTCCTAGAGTTTCAACACAATAAGAATTTTTTTGATCAGTTTGGCCTATGTACGTAAAATATTGTCCATTTGGAACAAAAGAGAGGCAGTTTGGGTGGTCCCGGCCCCACGGTGCCTCGGATTGAGGTGAGGTTGACTTGTACACATCACATATGACCCATGGATCATTTTCCTAAAGTTTCAACAGAATCTGAAGGCGTTTGGTCGGTTTCCCGTATGTCAGTTGTTGATTTCACTTACAATTTAGTCCATTTTGAACAAAAGAGAGACAGTTTGAGTGGTCCCGGTCACACCGTAACTCGGATTGATGCGGGGTTGATTCTTACATGTCACATATGACCCATGTATTGTTTTCCTAAAGTTTCAACAGAATCAGAAGTCGTTTGTTTGGTTTGGCGTATGTCAGTTGTTGTTTTCACTTAAAATTATGTCCATTTTAAACAAAAGAGAGACAGTTTCAATGGTCCCAGCCACACCGCAGCTTGGATTGAGGCGATGTTGACTCTTACACGTCACATATAACCCATATATCGTTTTCCTAAAGTTTAAACAGAATATGAAGGCGTTTGGTTGGTTTGACATATGTCAGTTGTTGTTTTCACTTAAAATTAAGTCCATTTTAAACAAAAGAGATCCACTTTGAGTGGTGTCGGCCACACCGGGCCTTGGATTGAGGCGGGGATGACTCTTACACGTCACATATAAGAAATGGATCATTTTCCTAAAGTTTAAACACAATCAGAATCCGTTTGATCAGTTTGGCATATGTACGTAAAATATTGTCCATTTTGAACAAAAGAGAGGCATTTTGGGTGGTTTCATCCACACAGAGCCTCATATTGTGGCGGGGTTGACTCTTACACATCACATATGACCAATTAATCATTTTCCTAAAGTTTCAAAAGAATCCGAAGGCGTTTGGTAGGTTTCTCTTATGTTAGTTGTTGATTTCACTTACAATTTAGTCCATTTTGAACAAAAGAGAGACAGTTTGAGTGGTCCCAGCCACACCGCGGTTCGTATTGAGGTAGGGTTGACTCTTACAGGTCACATTTTACTCATAAATCGTTTTACTTAAGTTTCAATATAATTCGAATGTGTTTGGTCGGTTTGGCGTATGTCAGTTGTTGTTTTCACTTAAAATTAAGTCCATTTTTAACAAAACAGAGGCACTTTGAGTGGTGTCGGATACACCGGGCCTCGGATTGAGGTGGGGTTGACTCTTACACGTCACATATGAGTCATGGATCGTTTTTCAAAAGTATCAACACAATCAGAATCCGTTTGATCGGTTTGACGTATGTACGTAAAATATTGTCCATTTTAAACATAAGAGAGATAGTTTGGGTGGTGTCGGCCACACTGCACCTCATATTGAGGCGATATTGACTCTTACACATCACATATGACCCATGTATTGTTGTTCTAAAGTTTCAATAGATTTGGAATGCATTTGGTCAGTTTCCCATATGACAGTTTTTGTTTTCACTTACAATTTAGTCCATTTTTAACAAAAGAGAGGCAATTTGGGTGGTCTCGGCCCCACGGTGCCTCGGATTGAGGTGGGATTGACTCGTACACATCACATATGACCCATGAATCGTTTTTCTAAAGTTTCAATAGAATCCATAGGCGTTTGGTCAGTTTTCTGTATGACAGTTGTTGTTTTCACTTAAAATTAAGTATATTTAAAAAAAAGAGGCACTTTGAGTGGTGTCGGCCACACCGGGCCTCGTATTGAGGAGGGGTTTACTCGTACATATCACATTTGACTCATGGATTGTTTTCCTTAAGTTTAAATATAATCCAAATGCGTTTTGTAGGTTTGTTGTATGTTAGTTGTTGATTTCACTTAAAATTAAGTCCTTTTTTAACAAAACAGAGGCACTTTGAGTGGTGTCAGTCACACCGGGCCTCTAATTGAGGCGGGGTTGACTCTTACACATCACATATGAGTCATGGATCGTTGTGAAAAAGTATCAACACAATCAGAATCCGTTTGATCTGTTTGATGTATGTACGTAAAATATTGTCCATTTTAAACAAAAGAGGAACAGTTTGGGTGGTTCTGGACACACCGTGTCTTGGATTGAGGCGAGGTTGACTCGTACATGTCACATATGACCCATGTGTCATTTTCCTAAAGTTTAAACAGATTTGGAATGCATTTGGTCAGTTTTCCGTATGTCAGTTGTTATTTTCACTTAAAATTAAAGTCATTTTGAACAAAAAAGATACATTTTGAATGGTACCGTCCACACCGCACCTTGGATTGAGGTGGGGTTGACTCGTACATGTCACATATGACCCATGTATCTTTGTATTATAGTATCAATAGAATCCTAATGCGTTTGGTCGGTTTACCATATGTCAGTTGTTGATTTCACTTAAAATTAAGTCCATTTTTAACAAAATAGAGGCATTTTGAGTGGTGTCGGCAATACCGAGCCTCTTATTGAGGCGTAGTTGACTCATACACGTCACATTTGACTCATGGATCGTTTTCCTTAAGTTTCAACATAATAAGAATGTGTTTGGTCGGTTTTCCGTATGTCATTTGTTGATTTCACTTAAAATTAAGTCCATTTTTAACAAAACAGAGGCACTTTGAGTGGTATCGGCCACACCGGGCCTCGAATTGAGGCGGGGTTGACTCGTACACGTCACATATGAGTCATGGATCATTGTTAAAAAGTATCAACACAATAAAAATTTGTTTGATTGGATTGGTGTATGTACGTAAAATATTGTCCATTTTAAACAAAATACATACACTTGGAGTGATACCGGCCACACCGTGCATCGTATTGAGGATGATTTGACTTTTACATGTCACATATGACCCATGTATCGTTTTCCTAAAGTTTAAACACAATCCGAAGGTGTTTGGTCGGTTTCCCATATGTCAGTTGTTGATTTCACTTAAAAATAAGTCAATTTTGAACAAAAGAGAGGCAGTTTGAGTGATCCTGGCCACACCGTGCCTTTTATTGAGGCGGGGTTGACTTATACACGTCAAATTTGACCCATTGATTATTTCCCTTAAGTTTCAATAGAATCCGAATGCGTTTGGTCGGAGGGGAAAGGTCTAGTCGGGTACGCGGAGATGCTCGTCTACCTCTGGTACGAACCTCCCTCGTACCATCGGCCTAAGCACTGAAAGAATGGAATAATGAAAAGTGCACATACTTATGTACCTATAAAATCTACACATAGATAAAACATATCCGCATCATGTTATAAAAAATAACACCAAGGATCAGACAAAATAGAAGCAGTCATGCAGAGTAATGACAAGTGCACATACAGATCAGAAGCAGCTAAAAAATTGTTGCATACATGCCATGTTTATTTACTAAAACAAAGTAAAAAAATCAAAATGATGAAAATATAGAATATGGGTTGCCTCCCAGGAAGCGCTAAGTTTTACTTCTTCATCCAGATGGATGGACACTGGTCAATCGTCTTGGTCCATCAGCTCAGAACTCCTCTGCCTCTTACAAGAACTGGTGGTCGTGTCATCAAGCTCACATGGACGCTTAGTGGGATTGATCACTTCAGGAGCGTAGCGGGTGTGAATCTGGTGTGGAAGTAAGAGAATCTGGCACTCTTCATCAGCTAGACGCTGAGTCACTCATTGTGCGAGGTCAGATGGAGACGGGACGTGCACATCGATGATCATGGAAGAGGTAGACAAGCTAGACATTGTTGGTTAAGCTGCATCCACAAATAGATTCATTTTTATATATTAGAACCTTTATAAATGTTTGTCCCATTTTTACAAACAATTAATGTGTGAAAATTGTGAAAAATAACTTATCGGATATATAAAAATGGATTTACTCATGGACATGATGCATAATATCTCAAATATTCCTCATTGGATCCCAATTTGAAATTTTAATCCATTATCAAATGTCTTATATCAATTTATTTTTATTTGGATCTTTAAGGTTGAACGCTTTTTGTAAAATCTAGCCAAGGGAGGATAGACTAGTGAATTGGAATAAAATTGGATGTTATGTGGTGAAAACCACATTATAATCATTGTTTAGGATATTATTGAGGTGGTTTGAGGATAAATCTATCTTTTTAGAGAAAATCCAGCATGTCCAAGTTTGGTGGTCAAAGTTTTGAAGTGGGGGGTATTTGGTGGTTGAGGAGGGGGGTGAGGGGGATGTCCAAGGTCTAAGAGGAGGGGTGGGGTGATGTCTAGGGTCCAGGAAGGGGGGTGGGGGGCTGTCCAGGGTCAAGGAGAAGGGGAGAAGGGGTTGTCCATGGTCCAGGAAGGAGGGGGGGTTGTCCATGTTTCATCGAGGAGGGGGGCTATCCAGGGTCCAGGGTGGAAGGTGGGGGTCTTCCTAGGGTCCAGGAAGAAGGGGGACTATACAAGGTCCTGGGAGGAGGGTGGAGGGGGGTTTTCCAGGGTCCAGGAGGGGGGATGTCCAAGTTTCAGGAAAGAGTGGGGCCAGGCTGTCCAAGTTCCAGGAGGGGGGACTATCCAGGGTCCAAGAGGGGGGGTGTCCAGGGTCCATGAGGAGTGGGGGATCTATTAAAGGGAGGAAATACCCAAATAATTCATTGAAAATTAACTAAACTTAATCCAAAAAACATCACAATTCCAATCCATCACCCAACCAACATCCAATTCATCCTCAATATCACTAACCTTCGCATGCCATAAACAACACAACCTAGTTTATACCAAATTAAAACAGAAAAAAAAATAGATGCAAAACATTAAAACTAAGGTAGTACTTACATATTTAGAGTGTAGAAATACAAAATTGTTTTATTTAAGATGGATCTATGAGTGGAACGAGTTTATGAGTCCTTGTATAGAGAGATCCCAGACGTTTAGGTCAAATCAAAATAGAAAATAAAAAAATAGATGAAGAACATTAGAACTTACAGATTTGAAGTGTAGAACAGAAAAATTGTTTGATTGAAGAGGATGGATGGAGTTTTGGAGACTGGTTAACGAGAGTGCATTGGGAGGGCTTCAATTTAGGGCTGCAGTCGAGCGGAGGGGGACTACAATCGTGCGAAGGGGCTACTAGATTTAGGGGAAAACTTTCCCAACAGTTTTTAAAAACCGTTGGGAATGTATGTTTACCTAAGGCCTATACCAACGGTTTGACAAACCGTTGGTATAGATTCCAACATATACCAACGGTTAGTGTATAACCGTTGGTAAAATTGTCTTAATTGAGGCCTATACCAACAGTTTTATAAACCATTGGTAAAATTCTTCATAAAATCCTCTATACCAACAGTTTTCTTAAAACCGTTGGTATACATAACCATTCCCAACGGTTTATCAAACCGTTGGGATATAAGCATTGGTAAAAATGGGATTTCCAGTAGTGATTATTTGTGGATATTATGGGAATATTTTGAGAAGAAGGAAAATTGATCCTGTTATATAAAATTTGGAAGAACCATTCATTAAAAGAAAGAAGAAATAAAAAGAATGGAGACTATGGGGATAGTCATGTGTGATTCAGTAGACTTGGAAGATCTCATGAATATGGAGATCATGAATAGATTACCTATTCACATGTGATTGTCTTATTAGATAATCACATTATCTCCTAAAATATTTCCATTTATGGAAATTTGAGATTACTCCATAAAAATAAAAATTATCCTCCAGTACTAAAATGTCAGGAGTTTCTCAAGACAAAATATAGGGAAGTTGTATACGGATGTGTGTGTTGCAGATGTGTGAGTGTTGAGAGAACCAAAGAGATCTTAATGAAGAAGAAAAAGGAGATATTCTTGGGTACTATAGATAAGAATAATTGATAATCATATCAAAAGTGACAACATAACAGAATAAATAATCACTATTAAATCATGCTTTGAATACAATTCATTCTAGGTTAGCTTAAACACCCTTTCCACAGTCAAATTTTTTACATTAATTTCATTACCATCTTTAAATATTTTATCTTTTATGGAAGGTAATATTATCAATTAATAAAAGTAGAAAATCATACTTTATAGCAGTAAGAAAATTCTCACCAGTATAAAAACAGCCATTTATCACATAAAGTTAGATAGAAAACATATATAAATTCATAAGATGCACTTCCCTTTTTAATTTAATCATCCCAGTTATTTATTTCTTAGGTTAATTAGTACCATTTAACCAATGAAAGTAGCAGCATGATAATCCCACAATTTACACAAAGTAAAAGAGTATTCTTGAATCACCTAACTCAATGCGAAGATTCCATGACTAGCTGCACATGGATTGAAAAAAAAGAGGAAGATATGATTCCAAGCCTAAAATTCCTAAAGAAGGAACCCAAACCAATTATAGGGGGCTCAGTGAACTCGAAGGATGAGGTTTCGATTATCCAGGCTTGTGAAATCAATAAGACCCAAACGAGAAAGAGTAGATACCCAAAACTTGGAACCCATGAGATCACCAAGCCAATAAAAAACTACACTAACATACACTGTGGAACCTGAACAAGCAAGCAACGAGTGAGGAGGAGAGAAAAATAACATGCCTTAGATTCAGAACTTGATTCATCTGAGACAAAGTCAAGGGGGAGTGATGACAGCACTGGACTTCCATGAAAGTTTGAGATACGCGACTAAAATTCGTTCGGTTAGGGTTCCTTTAAAAAGATCGAGGAGGGTTTTATCAGCGCTTTCAAAAAATCACTAATAAAGGATTTATAATTATAATTATAATTATAATTATATATATTTATAAATATTTTATATGATTATAAATGTATTTATATCATTATATATGTTTATATATATATATATATATATATTTAATGGATATATTAAATATATTCATTATTTAAATATATTCAATATAATTTTATAATTATTTAAATATATAATAATTTATTTGTAACTATAAATAAATTTATACCATTATATATATTTATATAATTATATATATATTTAATAAATATATATAAATATAAATATAAATATAGTAAATATATTCATTATTTAAATATATTTATTATAATTTTATAATTATAAATATATTTATATCATTATATATATTAATATAATTACATATATATATATATTTAATAAATATATAAAAATATAGTAAATATATTCATTATTTAAATATATTTAATATAATTTTAAAATTATTTAAATATATTTAATATAATTTTAAAATTATTTAAATATAAATTTATTTATTTATAATTATATAAATACTTTTTAAAAAAATATTTATATATTTATATCATTATATGTGTTTATATAATTATATACATATATATTTAATAAATATAAATATAAATATAAATATAAATATAAATATAAATATATTCATTATTTAAATATTTTTATTATAATTTTATAATTATTTAAATATACAATTATTTATTTATAATTATATAAATACTTTTAAAAAATAATTATTTATTTATAATTATAAATATAGAATCTTATAAATATAATAAATATATATTTATAAATATATTGATTTATAAAGATTTATTTACAAATATATTTTTAACATTATTAATAAATATACAATATTAAATGCATACATGTTAAAAATGAGTGAAATTGAATAATTAAGAATGAGTATAGTTTTAAAATATTGACAAAATGGATAAGTTTTATTAATTAAATATAAATTATTTAAAAAACATGGATATATATTGAAATAAAGATTAATACATATTTAAAATATTAAAATATATAAATAAATATTCGGATATGATTAAATTCCAAAAAAAATAAAAATAATAAAAAATATTAAAAATGAATAAATAATACCTAACTGTAATAATATTAAAATTAAATAAACAAAATTTACTAATTAAAAATATAATATATTAAATGTATCATGTTGCTAAATGAAATTCTAAAATGAATATAAAATTTTGAATAAATTATAATATTAGGTGTATGTGTTTCTATATAAGATTTCATTAATTTTGTAAATATTAGTGTGTGTGCGTTGTGTATAAAAACACATTAATTACATATATGTATGTGTGAAATCAATGTAACACACGTTTGATATATGTTAAATTAAAAAATCAAATGACATTCAATTAATATCCATTACACGATATAATTAGTCAATATTTTTAATTAATATTAATTTTTAATTATAAACCATTCTTCACTAAATTTATGACTTATTTAATGTAAGTGTAAATATTTTGTATTATATAAATCATATTTTAGTAAATATGATATATATTGATATATATATATATGTGAATATTTTTCTATATTAAATGTATTAGTGAATAATCATGTATAAAAAACATTAAAATGAATAAGAAATTAATATTTTTTAATTATTACATTTTATTCATTTTCTATATTAATATTTAATATATATTATTTATTACTATTTATAATTAATGTATATACATATTAAATTTATTCATTTTTTATTAATTATTGTTTCATTAATAAATTTGTTAATAATTTTATAATTTATTCTTTTTTAATTATTTTGTTTCATATAATTTATTTATTTTTAATTTTTTGTTTAATTTTTATAATTTATTTATTTTATATATCTATATTTATAATATACTATTTATTAATATTTATAATTTATATATATATATATATTAAATTTATTCATTTTTATTAATAATTATTTAATTAATAAAAATTTTAATAATTTTTTCAATTTACTCATTTTTTATTTTTATTTGTTTAATTATTTCATTTTATTCATTTTAAATATCTATATTTAATATATACTATTTATTAATATTTATAATTTATATATATATATAAACATATTAATAATTATTTAATTAAAAATAATATTTTTTAATTTATTCATTTTTATTTTTTATTTTTTTAATTATTTTGATTTTTTTATTATTTTTAATACTTGCATTTTTTTATTGGTTTGTATAAAAAAAATTGGGTATGGACCGGGCAAGGTCGGGTTGTGTTAAACTTAAATGGGTGTATAAAGGCGGGGTAAGGCCCGCAGGAAGCAAAGGGTGGGCTAAGGCCCACATGGGCCAATGTATGGCTCATATATGTGTGTACAGTGTATGCGGGAGCTCATCCCCGCTGTAGGCTTTTGAGATCTGAATGCAACGGGATGATATATAAAGAAGCAGCCCCCCATGCGCTATTTCAATGTGGGACTCATCATGCGATTGAGACCTTTGTTAGTGCTAAAAATAAAGCGCTAATAAAGCAAGCTTGTATGTGTCATTCTATAAGTTGTATATACTATGAAATGGTGTACATGGTATCTACTAAGGAATGTTGTACATGGTATGTCTGATGGTCTCGCGGGCACTCGGTGATATCCCGAACTCAAATCAATATTTGAGAAAACCTGAGCTCCTTGAAGCCAGTCGAAGAGGTCGTTTATACGTGACAGTAGATACCGGTTCTTTACCACAATCTGATTCAACTTCTAGTAATCCACACAAAATATGAGGGCATCGGCCGCCTTCTTGGTGAAAAGTAAAGGTGAACCCCATGGTGAAGTACTGGGTCATATAAAACCCTTAGCTTCTAAATCCTCTATCTACTTATTGAGTTCCAGGAGCTCTGCATGTGCCATCATATAAGGAGGAATGGGAACTGGTCCTACTCCTAACACTAGATCAATAATGAACTCTACCTCTCTCTCAGGAGGTAGTCTAAAAAATCATCAGGGAAAACATCCATGAAACGATCCACTATGGGAGGGAAATCTATATGTCATGTTCTCTGATCACTCATAAAGAGGATATTGATCTAGGTTGTCACTCTAACCAACCCACAATGCTTTAGTTCAACCTGACTCACTTGGACATCCTATTTTCCCTTATGAATATAGGTACTTCCCTCAGGTGATGTGAAAGACACCCTCTGATGATAACAATCAATGTGAGCATGAAAACATACTATTAATTCCATCATGAGTATGATATTGAAACCTATCATCTCTAGGATGAAGCGGTTCCATAGAAAATGACACTCGCCTATCTCAAAGGGGTTCTCTTTTCACTAACGTACACTCTCTAATTGAGTACCCAACGAAGTATTGAGTATCATCACACTACATAAATACTCTATTTATAACCCCAGAATTTCCATAATTTTCACAAATTTAAAATAATGTGAAGCACCTGTGTTAAATAAGGCAGATACCAATGTAGAGACTATTATAATAGTACCTCAAACTCTATAAGGCCTGAGACTCTGGTGCTTGGGAGTAGACTGCACTGCATAGATTTGGCCAAATCTATAGCCCTAAGATACACCTGAATACCCTGGGTAGGTCCACTTTGATGGCACTGTATATCTGAATCCTGGCTACCTTTTCCATGTCTACCACCTTGGCTTGATTGGCCAGTAGTAGCTCATCTCCCTACCTAATGTGGAGTTGTTAACCCTACGTCTTAATGTAGAGTCAATGTATATCCCTTCTCACTAGGTACTAGAGGTAATGTTTCAAAAAAAAACAACGTAGATTCCCCATATTACCATAATCTCAGCACTCAATTGGGTCCTTTGTACACTAGTGCATGTGTGGATCATCGTTAAAGGGATTCTATAATTGGATCCTACAGTAAAATGATGGGACCACAAGATCTTGTTAATTTAATAATCAACGAAAGTGGAATTATGATTTACAACTAAAAGATGAGATGGTCATACCATTAAAGGACGCTTCCAATGTGCTTGGAACCTGCAAGTGGTATCAAAGTGGTTACATGTTAAATTTATAATTATTAACTGTTTTTTATTGGTTTCATGTGTTTGAATTTTATTTTACTTAAAATGATTCATTTTAATATCTGTAATCTTCTTCTCTTCTCTTCCTTCATTCTCAATAACATAACCAGTAATTGGTTAATGAATAAAAAAGAAGAAGCATTCAATTCACGCCATCTGGAGGTGCCAAAGGCCCTGGATGAACAAAAATAGAGTACACGACATGTGTTTTCTGAGTACATGTCATGTACTTTTGTTTTTTCACCTGCATCCCTTTCTATCAGGTCAAATCTGATAAAATTGTATTGGTGTTTAGATCTGGACAGACTGGCACACGACATGAAGAACTCACTAGTTGAAAAAAGCCTTTTAGCGACCGCCAAAATCCATCACTAAATGCCTATAGCGGCTGCCTAGCATCCGCCAAACAACAAACGCTTTAGGCCCATCATTATTACCTATAAATACCGTGAAAGGATAGTCATTATAGCCCAGCTAGGCAACACCTATAGAAACCGCTGTAGGTTTTTTTATTTTAAAAAAAATAACAGCAACATTAAAAAACCACTATATTCCTAAAATACAAAAAAACAAAATATCTAAAACCAAAGACACATAAATATCTTTCCCTCATAATCTTTTAAGCTCCATACCCATCATTGAATAAAATTAAATGACAAAATTTAATAAAATAATTAGTGCAAAAAAAATATCCCAACTAATAATTTAAATGGAATAAAATATTTTAATTAAATCTTGGTACAACAGATCGAAGTTATTTGATTTTGAAAAAATATTAATAATTTATAGGCATTTTTTAAAAATTTAAAACCAATTATTCTATCATTTGGAGCAGACCACATGTCTGATTAACAGGTCTTCTTCTCAAACACATCACAAATAATAATAAGTCAGTTTTTATATGATTTTATGTCATTCCAAGGTCATTTGATATGCATATGATCATTAAACACACACTTTGGTGTTTTATGACACTAAAAGTGTGTTTTTCATCATCCTATTCAAAGGATGCCTCTGACGGATGTACTGTATACTTGAACATTTCAAAAACCACTCCATAGTTTTTGTCTTCTGATTTCATGGCATTCGAAGGTCATTTGACTGGTTTTGACCCCCAGACACACTTTTTTAAAGAGCGTCAAATCTTTAAAAACTACATATTCAGTTGTTTCGTGTAGACCACACATCTGATTGAAGTGTCGTATACTCTTACAAGTCATGAAAAATAATAATACAATTTTTCTATGATTTCAAGTCATTCCAATGTCGTTTTCTATGAATTTGACCATTAAACATGTGTTTTGGTGTTTTATGACACTAAAAGTGTGTTTTCGGTCCTCTGGGGAAAACGCCAGCCTGGATTGACATTTTTCTGCTCGAACATTTTACAATTTATGATACGGTTATTTTCTTATTATTTTAGGTCATTTAGATGTCGTTCGGTTGGTTTTGACCCCCAAACGCACCTTTTTAAAGGACGTCAAATCTTTAAAAACCATACATTCAGTCTTTCTGAGAGACCGAAAGTTTGATTGATGTGTCGTCTCCTCTTACATATTAAAAATAATAATATGATTTTCCTATGATTTCATATCATTATGAGGTCTTTTGTTATGGATCTGACTATTAAACGACCATTTTGGTGTTTTAGGACACTAAAACTGCTTTTTTCCATCATAACAGTCAAACGACACTAGGATTCATGTATTGTCTGCTTGACCATTTCATAATTCAATTAATGGTTATTGTCATCTGATTTCATGGCATTTTGAAGTTGTTCATCTGATTTTGACCACTGGACGCACCTTTTTGAAGAGCATCAAATCTTTAACAACCACATATTCAGTCATACCGTGTAGTCTACACATCTGATTGATGTTTTGTCTACTTGTATACGTCAAGAATAATAATAATATTTCTTCATGTGATTTTAAGTCATTACAGGGTCATTTTCTATAAATCTGATTGTTAAACGCTCATTTTGGTATTTTATGACACAAAAAGTGTGTTTTCAGTCCTCCCTAGAAAATACTGAATTAGATTAATGTTATGTATTCTCAACCATTTCAAATTTCATGCTACAATTGTTTTTTTATGATTTCATGGAATATGGAGGTCGTTTGGATGGTTTTGATACCCGAACACACATTTTTAAAGGATGTCAAATCTTTAAAAATTTCATATTTTGTCATTTCGAGCAGACCACACTTTTAGTTGAAATGTCGTCAACTCATACACATCACAAATAATAATAAGACAATTTTCTTATGATTTCAAGTCATTCTGAGGTCGTTTACTATGGATTTGATCATTAAACACACATTTGGTTCTTTATGACACTAAAAGTGCATTTTTAGTTCTCCAGAGCAATCATCGGTTCAGATTGGTGAAATGTATGCTCTAACATTTCATAATTCACTCTATAGTTATTTTTGTATGATTTTAGGGAATTATGTAGTTGTTCAACTATTTTTGACCCCCAGACACACCTTTTTAAAGAGCACCAAATCTTTAAAAACCGCATATTCAATTATTTCATACAGACCGCATATTTGGTAGTTCCAGATATACCACATATATGATTAAAGTTCAGTTTACTCATACACATTATGAATAATAATAATATGGTTTTACTATAATTTCAAGTCATTATGAGGTCTTTTTCTATATATATGACTGTTAAACACCAGTTTTGGTGTTTTCTGATAATAAAAGTGCATTTTTCATCATCCCAGACAAACGACACCTCTGATTAATGTACCTTCTACTTGACCATTTCAAAATTCACTCTATAGTGGTTTTTGTCTGATTTCACCACATTCGGAGGTTGTTCGGTTGGTTTTGACCCCCTGTGTGTTTTTAAAGGATGTCCAACCTTTAAAAACAGCATATTTGATCATTCTGGGTATACTGCATGTCCAATTGATGTGTTGTCTCCTCATACACATCACAAATAATAATAACAGATTTTACTATGATTTCAAGTCATTTTGAGGTCATTTCCTATGGATGTGACTGTTAAACGTGCTTTTTGGTGTCACAAAATATCAAAACGCGCATTTAAGGGTCAGATATATAGTAAACGAGCTCATAATGACATCAAATCATAGGAAAATCATATTATTATTATTATTCTTGATGTGTACAAGTAGACGGTATGTCAATCAGACATGCAGTGTGTCTGGAACTACCAAATATAAAGTTTTTAAAGGTTTAACGCCCTAAAAAGGTGTGTCTCAGGGTCAAAACCAACTGAACAACATCTGAATGTCATGAAATTAGAAGAAATAAATAGTGGCATGATTTTGGAAATGTTCAAGTAGACAAAACATCAATCCAAGTTGGTGTTTTTCCGAGAAGACCAAAAACACACTTTTAGTGTCATAAAACACTAAAACACGTACTTTTAAAGGGCATCAAACCTTCAAAAACTGCATATTCGGTCATTTTGGGTAGAATGAACCTCTGATTGAATAGCACATTTTTTGTGTCATAAAAAATCAAAATGTGTGTTTAATGATCAGATATATAGTAAAAATCACAGGAAAACTATATTATCATTATTCTTGATGTGTACAAGTAGACAGAATATCAATCAGATATGTGGTATGTCCAGAACTACCAAATATGCAGTTTTTAAAAGTTTGACCCCTGCATGCTTTTAAAGGGTGTCAAACCTTTAAAAACTGCATATTTGGCTATTTTGGGTAGAATTCACCTCTGATTGAAAATTCGTCTCCTTTTACACACAATAAATAATAATAAGACATTTTTCCTATGATTTCAGGTTATTCTGAGGTTGTTTTCTATAGATTTGATCGTTAAACATGTATTTTGTGTTTTATGACACTAAAAGTGCATTTTCGATCCTCTCGGGAAAACTCCATATCAGATTGATGTTCTGTATGTTTGACCATTTCAAAATTCACTCTAAGATTTTTGTCGTATGGTTTTACGACATTCGGAAGGTGTTTGGCTAGTTTTGACCCTCGAACACACCTTTTTAAAGGGCATCAAATCTTTAAAAACCACATATTCAGTCATACTTCATGTACGGCATGCCCATTCGACATTATGTTTGCTCTCATATGTAAAAAATAATAATAATACATTTTTCTTATGGTTTAAAGTCATTCTAAGGTTGTTTACTATGGATATGACTGTTAAGCATGTGTTTTGATGTTTTATGACAATAAAAGTGTGTGTTTAGTCCTCCTAGGAAACAAATAGCTCATATTGATGTTATGACTACTTTACCATTTTAAAATTCATTCTATGGTTGTTTTCGTCTGATTTCATGGCATTTAGATGTCGTTTGGTTGGTTTTGACCCCCAAACACACCTTTTTAAAAGGCTTCAAATCTTTAAAACAACATATTCATTCGTTTCAAGTAGAACACATGTTTAATAGAAATAAAATATGATTTTACACATAACGGATAATAATAAGATGGATTTTCTATGATTTCAAGTCATTATAAGGTCGTTTTCTATGGATCTGACCATTAAACGCACATTTTGATGTTTCATGACACTAAAATTGTGTTTTTCATCATCTCGGTCAAACAGAACCTCCAATGCAAGTACCATCTCCTCTATTATTTCACAATTCACTCCATAGATATTTTCATCTGATTTATTGATATTTGGAGGTCGTTCAGCTGGTTTTAACCCCGAGACGCACCTTTTCAAACGGTATCAAATATTTAAAAACTACATATTTAGTCGTTCCGCACAGACCACACATTTGATTGATGTGTCATCTACTACTACACATAAAAAATAATAATAATACAGTTTTCCTATGATTTGAATTCATTCCAAGGTTTTTTTTATTGATCTGGTCATTAAGCGCGTGTTTTTGGTGTTTTATGACACTAAAAGTGCATTTTTGGTCCTCCTGGGAAAACACAAGATCATATTGATGTTTTGTATACCTGACTATTTCACAATTCATGTTACAGTTGTTTTTTTCTAATTTAATGGAATTTAGATGTTTTACATATGGTTTTGACCCACGAACACACCTTTTTAAAGGGCGTAGAATCTTTAAAAACCACATATTCAGTAATTTTGAGCAGACTACACGTCTGATTGACATGTCGTTTGCTCATACATGTCATGAATCTAACTCATCAAAAACTAAAGGAGTCAATTAATTCATCTAATTAGCTTCCTAAAACCCAAAATTAATACTTAATAATATTTAAAACTATATTATAGTTACTAATTAATTTATTTATACTAAGTTATAACAACTTAGTTATCTCATTTATTAGGTTATTTTAAACATAAACTACATATTAGGAACTATAATGTATACCCTAAGTTAAAAAAGTTACTCATGGTACTTAAACCTATAGCTGCGCATCTTTTCAAACTGACATTTAAAATAAGTCCTATACAAGTAATACACTTTAAAAATTCTGATTAAAAACCTACTCTCTCATAGCATTAGAATGTGCAACTAAATCTTTAATAACAAACACAAAAGGACTACCCCATCTCATCCTTCCTCCAACCTAGCAGCTCACCAGCTCAACAATTTAAACCTGCAACATGCTCCTTGGAATAAATCACCCAACCACTCCTAATGGTCTTTTAAACCCTCACTTTACAATTCAAGTTTCAAGGTAATATCCTACAAGAATGGATAAACTCTGTAGGTAGAAAAAACACAAAGGGGAATTAGAATCAACACTCCTTATCTAAATTTTAGAAAATACCAGACCTAACAGACCCATATAAATAGAGGATAAAATAATCTCCCCATTTTTCTAAATCATCCTTGAACCTATAAGGGGGATATTTCCCAACAATACACAACTTCAAAAATGTTGAGTACTCTTCTTAGTATTATATAACAAAACACTAAGCCTCATTTTATTCGTAATTCCAATCATAATCCCTTTAATTTCTTTAATTATAAATTTAGATTTCCCATCATTTATTACCAGTTCCCCTTTGTTCATATTTCCATTTTATATTAACATCCAACTTCATTAGATAATTACTAGGTTTACATTCTCACCTCTTTATCAAAATTTTACATATATTTATTTCACTACCCAACTATCAATGCTAATGCAACAATATTTAATAACAGAATTCATCAATAAGCTTTTATGAAAATTAAAGGGGTTGACAAACCTAATTACCTTCCATTTTTTATTCATAAACCAAACAATGTCTCATTAATTCAGCTTACATAACAATAAATCATGGAAAACATAATAAATATTATTACGATCTATTGCTATAATTCAACTACATAACTTTCTTGAAAGGTAGCATTTTTCTATTAGATTAAGTCAAAAAAATATTTGTTAGGTTTAGTAAATCCTGAAAATAGGCTAAAATATCAGGTATGGGTCATTAGTGGCATGATTTTATATTTTTTAAGTTAGCTGTAAAAAACCTTTGATGATTTCTATCCAAATCAATATGAAAGTTTTTGTTGTCATGGAGGAGGAGCTAATTTATCTTTCTTCAGACTATGAGGTGGTTCCTCAACTACATCAGAGTTTTTTGGATGGTTTTATTTTTTTTAGTTGACTTGATCAGGACTATACTCCATGATATGGTGCATAAACAACAACACATTTATTTAATTCTTAAAATCATAAATCTAGTTCATTTGGGATCAATATACAACATATATAAAATTTAATGCATCAATATTTATTTTAAAGGTGAAAATAATTGATGTTTGGACCTTACATGTTCTATCACTCATAGAATTCTTGATTTCCTAATAATTTTCATCAAAGAATAAAGGGATAAAATAAAAATATCATTAAAATTTTCTTAGAGTGGTTAGCTTATTGAAGAAAAATCCTAACTTGTTGGGTGAATTTATTGGTCGCAGCTTTCATAATAAAAAATTAATACCCCAACCAAATTAATGCATCATTAGTTTAACCTTTGGTCATTATCTCTCAAGGAAGGTGCAATTTATTATATTTTCCTTGTTTTATATATACATTGGGGGTGGAAAATAAAGGCATAATGTTTAGGTATTTAAAATAAAAATTAAAATAAATCTACTCCAGAATGAAAGGATTTTATTTATAACCACATTCATTTAAACAAATATCAAGTTGAAAGTTTAATCCTTGAATAATCTTAACACCACTTAAATTAAACAACTTTTTAGTTTTCACTATTACCAAGAGGTGACTAAAATAATTAAAAACCTTATTCAAATTCGGATCAAACAATGGTTTCCAAACTTAAAAGAAATCAACCAACTTAACATGTACTATAAAGGTAGATCCAAACAAGTCAACCTTAAGAAATTTAAATATTTAGAATTTATAAAAATTCCAATTTAAAATCAAATAATTGATCATGAATCTCAACATATCATCTAAACTATAAATACATGAATTAAAATGAGATAAGAGAAAGAAAATCACATGGATTAATTATAATTAAATACATGTAGTTCATAAAAGGAAAGGTGAATAATAAAACTTTAAAGAAAACTAGAATCATGAAACTTGAATTGAAATAATGAGAATTAATGTGTTCCGTGAAATTAGAAACAAAATAAAAATCTACAAACCATGGAACATAAATAGTATATGAAAGCACTAGAAAATAAAATGCACGAAACTAACCTATTATAAAAACCATTGCATACCTCCTATCTGATATTTGAATCACAAACAGCTATCCTATATAAAATTAAAGTGTGAAAACCTCTCCATAAATTTGAAAATTAATAAGCATGCAACCCCCTTCATCTGAGACATGAAATCTCTATTCTAGAAATGGAATCACATGTTTCCTCCTGACTAGATCTTTACACTTGTAAAAGCTAGAATGAAGGACCACTAGAAAAAGTGGAATTAATCTTTATTATGGATCTAAAACGAGAAACACCACTCTAGTTTTGAAAATCTGAAATAGAGAATGAAATTTAGGAAGCAGAATTATAATACAAAAAAAAAGAAACCTGGATATATTAAAAAGGTTAGAAAAATCAGGAAAAATCCAAATCTTTCAATCACTATATAAAAAACAACAAAATAAAGAACTGAAATAAAAGCTTCTGAAAACTGGAATGAGAAAACAAAAGAATAAAACTAAGGGAGGAAGGGCTTGTTTGAAACTCTCAATTAACCTAAACCTAACAGTACAATGTGATGGGGGTGGGAGGGCTCTAAAGTAGGGATTAATGATAGAGGGAGGGCTCAATGGTGGCGAGACAACGGAAGGTGGTGCACAGAGGTGGTGCATGAAGGTGGGGGTGCAGGGATCGAGGTCGCGGGATAAGTGACAGGTGTGGGATGGTTTGACGGCGAGGTGCGACAGGGGCTACCGGGCTCAATGGTGGTGGGACGGCATAAGGTGGTGCCTAGAGGTGGGGGTGGGGAGAGCGAGGTCATAGGAGAATTGGGGTGAATGGGTGGGACTGAGAATGAAATTAGGGTGAGATTTTGGGAAAAATGTAGTGACCGCCATTTGGAGATCACCTGAATCCTCGCTACACAATTACATAATTTTCTACTAGTGACTACACACTGTATAACCATTGTACACAATGTGTAGTCCTCATTATCTCGCAACGTACATGGGGTTTCCCAAGCATGTCGTATATCAGATACATGATATAGGGATTGACATGCCATGCAAAATGAGGCCACACTTCATGTATATTGGACTATACACCATGTACCTCCAAGTTGTCTGTGGGCAGGGAACACACCAGTCCCAAGGCATGTGTTGCAGACATGGGTATCAGACAAGTACACAATGTATACTTTTATACATGTTGTGTAGTCTGCTGCTGATAGTGTTCTTAAATTTTCACTAAAAGAAGAATTAAATATATAATTTAACCTATTGATTATGTGTTTCATGTGTCGTTCATTATATAGTACACACCATGTAATTGTTGGAGTTGGTGCCCTAGAAACCAACTTCATTGTACTTTATGATAAACCTTTATTCATTGGATGAATATTAAATAAACTACTTATCATATCACGATTGTTCTTCTGCATGACATAGTATGTGATAATGTTCTACGAATAGAAGCCACACTAAAATGTCATAGCGAATCTTTGCTATGATGAGAACCCAAAAGTGTCATGACACTATTCTTGAATATATGTTATATGGTTGGATGATATCATTTTAAGGGACACAAATGATATAGGCTATCAGGGGTGGGGACTCATGAAACTTTGAGGCACCTTCTTATGTTGTGCTCCCTTGATAATATCCAGGAGGATATTATGAGAACAAGACCCTCCAGTAGGAAATCAACATTCATAAGTATCATTGGATGTTCTTATCTGTAGATGTGTGTATTGGTCCTTAGACTTTAAGATTATTATTAATGAGTATTATAACTTGCACACTTATATGTATTGTTGAAAACTGTGATGATAGATGTTCGTGACGTGGTTGGATATTTTGGGCGTTTCATGAGTAATATTGCATTAATGAATAATGAGAGAAATGATTTGTAACTTCTATGGAAGTAGTTATATCAGGCCCTTTTATGGAAATTATATAGCCTAACTAAATCCATGGCCATGGTGTTCTCAAGGATAATTCAATTCCGAGAAGTCAAAGAATGATAAATTGAGCACATGGGTTGATGGCACTTACATGCACCCCGCTTGATTAGAGATATTAGGACAAAGGGATTATATTACACGATAAGAATTCGTATGAGGTGACATGTTATTGCGACATCAACTTCTTTCTCTTGGGTTCCTTGACCCATCGCTAGACAGTAATCTTGGACTTTAGGCAAGGCCACCTAATGCCAACGAGAAAGAGGCCTAGAGGGTCATGCACTAAGTGTAGTCAGTATCTCAGTTAAATAATTTATTTATTTAACAAGTTGAATAAATATTATTCCCAGTTGTGGTTTAATAATTAATCAAGTGTGCCTCATCTCATTTATTTTGTTGCTAGTTATTCGAAAGAATATATTGCAGATGGAATATTTATCTATCGGAGAATAATGCGGTTATATTTATTTAATAAATAAATAGTCATTATTCAAATCCTAGTAAATATTGAGGAGAATATATTGTGGATGGAATATTTACATTCTCACCTCTTTATCAAAATTTCACATATATATTTATTTACCAACCCAACTATCGATGCTAATGCAATAATATTTAATAACAGAATTCATCAATAAGCTTTCATGAAAATTAAAGGGGTTAAAAAACCTAATTACCTTCCATGTCTGATTCATAAACCAACCAATTTCTCCTTAATTCACCTTTCATAACAACTATATAACAAAATATATATAGAAAAAGGTATAGAAAAGCCTAAAACAATAAAGGATGGGAAACATAATAAATAAAGTGTAGTTCATTGCTTATAAAACAAACTTTTGGGGACCAACAATGACCTTCCCTCCAAAATGAATCCAAACACTCCTCTTCTCTGAAAATTCATAATCTTGCATAAATTGAAAATTTTAAAAATGAATCAATTATCCATTAAGAAAGAAAACAGTGAATTGTTTCATATACTATTCTGGTATCAAAAAAAATCCATGGTGAGGGTGCAACAACATTAGGAATCATTGTTTCCATACGCATTAAAATCCTACAAGTCCAACCTATAGATTTATTATGATCATCTTTCTTTAAGCCACTTAACCTGTAAACACAAAATTCCTATGAGTGAAAATGAGGATTAGAACATATCATATTCTACTAAAAAAACATTAAATTTATTAACATTGAAAGTCTCACTTCATGTAAATATCATCTACAAAGTTGGATTATTTAACCCTTCTAACTTGTTTTAGTGAAGAACTCTAGCACATTATTAGGGTTAGATTAGATTTGTTTGTATTTAAAACCAAATCAGATTACATTCTCATGTTATGTATGGTAATTTCTTAAGGCATGATCGTCAATAAAGATGCATCTTCAGAGGACCAACATTAAGTAAGGACCAAATTCCCAATAATGAAATTTTTTTCACGTATTCAATACAGATCACAAAATTCTCAACTTCTAAAGTTAAAATCTCAAAAACAAGTAAAAATATAGAAATTGAAATTAAAACAAATATAAAATACAATTATAAATGTTTCTAACTCACTCTAAATTCATATTTAAATGTGCACCTCCCCTGTTTTTGAGGCACATGAGCTCAATAAATCAATAAAATCAGAAAAATTACTATAAAGACTATTTTTCTAGAATACATTTACATGGGTCATAAATAAGATTAAAATAATTTAAAAAACAAATAAATTATTGTGATCCTTTTCTAGAATTCAACTACATAAATTTATTGAAAGGCGATATTTTTCTCTTAGATTAAGTCAAAAATATATTTGTGAGGTTTAGGAAATCCTAAAAATAGGCTAAAATATAAAGTATGGCACATTAGTTGAATGATTTCATATTTTTTAAGTTATCGGTAAAAAAACATTTGATGAGTTCTATCCAAATCAATATGAAAGGTTTTTTTATCATGGAGGAGGAGCTAATTTATCTTTCTTGAGACTGGGAAGTGGCTCCTCAGCTACATTAGAGTTTGTTGGATGGTTTTCTTTGTTTTTAGTTGACTTGATCGGGCCTATACTCCAGGATATGGTGCATAAACAACAACACATTTATTTAATTCTTAAAATCATAAAGCTAGTTCATTTGGGATCAATATACAACATATATAAAATTTAATACAACAATATTTATTTTAAATGTGAACACAATTGATGTTTGTACCTTACATGTTCTATCACTCATAGAATTATTGATTTCCTAGTAATTTACATAAAAGAAGAAAGTGAGGAAATAAAAAGATCATTAAAATTTTCTTAGAGTGGTTAGCCTATCGAAGAAGAATCATATCTGGTTGGTTGAATTTATTGGTTGTAGATTTCATACTAAAAAATTAATACCCCAACCTAATTAATGAATCATTAGTTTAACCTTGGGTCATTATCTCTCAAGGAAGGTGAAATTTATTATATTTTCCTTATTTTATATATAGATTGGTGGTGGAAAATAAAGGCATCAAGTTTAGGTATTTAAAAGAAAAATTAAAATAAATCTACTCTATAATGAAAGGATTTGATTTATAACCACATTCATGTAAACAAATATTAAGTTGAAAGTTTAATCCTCAAATAATCTTAACACCACTTAAATTAAACAACTTTTTAGTTTTCACTTTTACCAAGACATGACTAAATTAATTAACAACCTTATTCAAATTAGGATCAAACAACGGTTTCCAAACCTGAAAGAAATCAACCAACTTAACATCTACTAGAATGGTAGAGCCAAACAAGTCAAACTTAAGAAATTTAAATATTTAGAATTTATAAAAATTCTAATTTAAAATCAAATAATTGATCATGAATATCAACATATCATCTAAACTATAAATACATGAATTCAAATGATATAAGAGAAATAAAATTACATGGATTAAAAATAATTAAATACATACAGTTCATAAAAGGAAATGTAAATAATAAAACTTGAAAGAAAACTAGAATCATGAAACTTGAATTAAAATAATGAGAATTAATGAGTTCCCTGAAATCAGAAACAAAATAAAATCTACAAGCCATGGAATATTAATAGTATAAGTAAGCACTAGAAAATAAAATGCATGAAACTAACCTCTTTTGAAAACCATTTCATACCTCATATATGATATTTGAATCACAAGCAGCTATCCTATGTAAAATTAAAGTATGAAAACCTCTCCATAAATTTGAAATTAATAAGCATGCAACCACCTTCATCTGATACATGAAATATCTATTCTGGAAATGGAATCACATGTTTCCTCCTGAATAGATATTTCCACTTATAAAATTGGAATGAAGGGCCACTAGAAAAAGTGGAATTAATCTTTCTTTTAGATCTCAAATAAGAAACACCACTCTAGTTTTAAAAATCTAAAATAGAGAATGAAATTTGGGAAGTAGAATCAGGATACAAAAAAAGAAACCTGGATATATTTAAAAGGTTAGAAAAATCAAGAAAAATCCAAATTTATCAATCACTATATAAAAAAACAACAAAATAAAGAACTGAAATAAATATTCTAAAAACTAGAATAAGAAAACAAAAGAATAAAACTAAGGGAGGATGGATTGTTTTAAACTCTCAATTAACCTAAACCTAATGGTATGATGTGATGGGGGTGGGAGGGATTTAAAGTGGGGTGCAACGATAGCGGTAGGGCTTGACTGTGGTGAGATGATGGAAGGTGGTGCATGGAGGCGGTGCACGAAGGTGGGGGTGCGGGGAGTGAGGTCGCAAGATAAGTGATGGGGGTGGGATGGCTCGACGGCGGGGCGTGACAGGGGATGGAGGGCTCAACGGTGATGGGATGGTGGAAGGTGGTGCACGGCGGTGGGGGTGGGGAGAGTGAGGTCACAGGAGAATTGGGGTGAATGGGTGGGGCTGAGAATGAAATTAGGGTGAGGTTTTGGAAAAAATATAGTGACTTCTATTTGGAGATCACCTGAATCCTCACTACACAATTAAACAATTTTCTACTAGTGACTACACACCGTATAACCATTGTACACAATGTGTAGTCCTCGTTATCTCGTGATCGAGTACATGGGGTGTCCCAAGTATATCGTATATCAGATACATGATATAGGGATTTACATACCATGAAAAACGAGGCCACACTTCATGTATATTAGATATACACCATGTACCTCCAAGTTGTCCATAGGCAAGGCACACACTAGTCCCAAGGCATGTGTTGCAGACATGGGTATAAGACAAGTACACAATGTGTACTTTTATACACGTTGTGTAGTCTATTGCTGACAGTGTTCTTAAATTTTCACTGAAAGAATAATTAAATATTTAATTTAACCTATTGATTATGTGTTTCATGTGTCATCCATTCGACAGTATACACCATGTAATTGTTGGAGTTGGTGCCCTAGAAACCAAATTCTTTGTACTTTATGATAAACCTTTATTAATTGTATGAATATTAAATAAACTACTTAACATATCATGATTATTCTTCTGCATGACATAGTATGTGATAATGTCCTAAGAATAGATTTCACACTAAAAGGTCATAGCTGATCCATGCTATGATGAGAACCCGAAAGTGTCATGACACTATTCTTGAATATATGTTATATGGTTGGATGATATCATTTTAAGGGACACAAATGATACAGGCTATCAGGGGTGGGGACTCATGAAACTTTGAGGCACCTTCTCATGGTGTTCTCCCTTGGTAATATCCAGGAGGATATTATCAGAACAAGACCCACCAGTAGTAAATCAACATTCATAAGTTTCATTAGATGTTCTTATTTGTGGATGTGTTTATTGGTCCTTAGACTTTAAGATTATTATTAATGCCTATTATGACTCGCACACTTAGATTTATTGATGAAAACTATGATGACAGATGTTTGCGGAGAGGTAGGATCTATTGGGTGCATCACGGGTAATATTACATTAATGAATAATGAGAGAAAATATTTGTCACTTCTACAGAAGTAGATATCTCAGGACCTTTGATGTAAATGATATATCCTAATTAAATCTATGGCCATGGTGTTCTCTAGTAAAATTCAATTCTAATAAGTCAAAGAATGATAAATCAAGCACATGGGTTGATGGAACTTGCATCAAATCCTCTTGATTAGAGATATCGGGACAAAGAGATTATATTACAAGGTAAGCATTTGTATAAGGTGACATGTCGTTGCAACATCAACTTCTTTCTATTGGGTTCCTTGACTCGTCACTAGAAAATAATCTTGGACTTTAGGAAAGCCCGCCTAATTCCAATAAGAAAGAGGCCTAGAGGATCATACACTAAGTGTAGTTAGTATCTCATTTAAATAATTTATTTATTTAACAAGTTGAATAAATATTATTCCTGGTTGTGGTTTAATAATTATTCAAGTATGTCTGATTGCATTTATTTCATCCCTAGTTATTTTAGAGAATATATTGTGGATGGAATATTTATCTATTGGCGAATAATGCAGTTATATTTATTTAATAAATAAATAGTCATTATTCAAATCCCGGTAAATATTGAGGAGGATTGGCGGACCAATTCATGGGTCTGGTGAGAAATAATATTAAATATTATGTGGTTAAATAATATTTAAATATAACATGCAAGTTAATCATATTTCATGGAAATAATAGTATTGATATTATTATTTGACATGGGGTTTTCACATGGAATAATAAATTAAGTAACGACACATGTGCTAATTATTTATTATTACATAGTGAATTAAATTCGTTAATCACATGTTATGGAAATAATAGAATTTTTATTATTATTTGACATGGGGTTTTCACATGGAATAATAAATTAAGTAACTGGACTTGTGCTAATTATTTCTTATTACCTAGTGAATTAAATTCACTGTTATGTTATTATTCTCTATATAAGCCAAGGGGTTATTCCACCATCTAACCCAATTTTTGTGTGCACAACATCCTTGTAGAAAATATTTTGAGCCTAGATAACTCTTTCCTCTATAAGAACACTCTCAAGAATGGAAGAGATCCTCCTCCACTGGATTAAGGAGAACGCTTTGGAAGTGACTCTCAATCGAAGACGAACATCGCAGGCACAAGGATCTTTTGCGATAGCACCCAGCGACTCCTTCGGTGATGTATAGAGATACGCGGAGCATATGTGGATCATTGATAGAGGATTCCTATCCTTGTATTTTATATCATAAAGAAGTTACACCTTAGACCCATGGTTGGGCGTATCAATGAAGAAATAATCACCTTGGAGGTAATTCTATAATTTAATTTAATTAATTATAAACAAAATATGATGATCCTATTTTCTTAGTTTCAGGTTCTCTCCTTTATCTTTTATCTTTGATTCAATTCTGTGGATACTGGCATTCATCGTCGTATTGATCCCAAATTAATCATCTATTATGGAATTTTGAAAAGTTGGGTACACACCCATATTGCTTTTCCGCTGTGCCTAGAACCTACAAGTGGTATTAGAGCGGTCATATTTTTGTTTATACTTATTTAAATAATTCGTTGATGATTTATGTTTTAATAATTTAGTTTTTCAATTCATGTTTAATTGTTCTTATAATCTGAATTTCGAGATCTGTTCCTCCCTTATCGTTTCTTGTAGATCTAACAGAAATGAATAATGTTATGATTAAAATTAAATCGAGGATATCATTAGGAGGCACATACGGTTTTGTCTAGACAACACAAGAATACATTTCGTGTAGTTAGATCTACACACCATGTATTTTTGTTCAATGCATCTGGAGTAATTGGAAATTATTCAAGCTGTGTGTATTAATGAAACATGATGTATTTAATTCTTACACTATGTATTGACCAGGATAGACTAGTGCAAGGTCATCCAAACAACATGTCGTGTGGACCACTGGACATAGCGTGTAGTCCCTTCGGGTTAGGGTCAAGTCATGTATCCCATACACGGCTTGCCCAACTGGTGACCATGTAACGTGGAGTCTACATGGCGTGTGGCCCACTGGACATGTCGTGTACTTTGAATATTTCTGAAGTACTTATAAGTGTATTTCATGCATACATTTTAGAATGTTTTAATGCATTGATTTGTGGATTCAAATGAATAATCTTGCCAATTTTGGAATGAAATGAGTTGTTTTATGTTTTATGATAGGAAATGATGAATTTGGGGAAAAGGAACGGAAAAAAGGTGTAAATGTGAGCAAAAGGACCCTTCACACCACGAGCGAAGTGAAACAGTGTGACACCGGATTTTTGAGGAAAAGAGAAGTTGTAAATTATAGAAAAACAATATTATACATCGTGTACCACGAGTACACATCCTGAATTCATCAGGGAAGCATGCCACTTCTAGAGAAAGCTGTGATGAGTGAACACACTGTGAATGACCAGTATATGTTGTGTACCACAAGTACACGTCGTGATGAGAGTCAAACTTCAAAATTAATGTACGTGATATGTGGAAGATTCACATGGACACAGAGGCGATGTGAACAAGGTGTACACGATGTGTAGGCCAAGTACACATCATGTATGTGGTCAAATTTCCAAAATCTCAATCAATATTCACGCACTCGTAACGCGGATTCACAAAAAGCAGATCCACATTACACGTCGTGTAGGCCAAGTACACTATGTGATGGCGGTCAGGAAGAGTCTGCTCAAAGTCTATAAATAGAGCCCCTGCACTATAAAATAATTATATTTTACCAACATAGGTATATCTGTTGGTAAAATGTTTTACAAACAAAAATTTTCATGCCACTAAATTGTTGGTAAAAACTTTGTCGCTAAATGTTATTGCGACAGATAAAATAGTTTTTTTGAAATTATAATAATATCAATAGATAATATATTTGTTGGTCAAAAATTTTAGCAACATATTTCTATGACAAATTTATCTATTTTTAATATTATTATCAACTTTCATAACCAATACCAATGATTAATATTTGTTTGTAATTTATATTTTAAATAAGATATTATGTTTGAGTATTTAAATATTTATTGATAAAATTTTATATTATATTTATTAATATAATTTTATATAATATATTTATTATATGTAATTATAATATATTAATTATATATAACTATAAAATTTGATTATATGAAACTCTAAAAAACTTGAGGATTTATTTGAAAAAGTATGTTCAAACATAATTTAATAAAAATATTCAAACACCAAGAAAATACATAATGCACAAGAGCCTCAGCCCAGTTATTAAGGACTCGGCAAGTGAATCCAAGATACTCGAGATCAAAACCAGGTGGAGGGACAATTTCTGGGGGGGTACTATATCACTATTGTAGCAGTACTGTAGTAGTTAATGTAGCAGTACTATGGTGGTACTGTAGTAGTTACTATTCGGTACTGTAGCAGTCGGAACTATTCACCAGTTTGGGCCTTCAGGCCACCGGTTTGGTCTTTGATCCCTTCAAGGCCTTAGAGCCACCCAAGGAATTCAGGCTAGTAAGGATTTCAGACCACCACAAGGCATTTGGGCAACCACAAGGCCTTCAGGACACCTGATCAATGCAATTTCCCCAGACATACTCTACAAAAAAGAAGCATATCAGAGGAGGATTCAGAGCAGGCACACTCACCAGAGCAAAACCAACAGATTTGGAAGAATGATAGGGTATGGAAATTTCATCAGGACCAGCTTGTGCTTGCACGGAAAGCTTATTCAGACAGCCATGCGAAGGTGGAGAGCTACCATCATGATGCAGATGCTAGGGTGAGGCAGTTCCTTGTAGTTATAGTCTGGTTGAATTCCCTAAAGACCTTCGGGTCATGTGATGTTTCATAATCCTATGAGTAATGTAATCTATAAGCCTATAGGCCTTGTAAGGGTTCCCCCTCATCCCTTGAAAGGGGTGTTATCAAAAATTAATAAAAAAAAAAAGAAGGCATGCGGGCCATTCAGGCCAAGAAAATACATGAATCTCCAACAAACATGATAAAAACACTTTCCATTAAACTTCATCACACTTCATCCGCAATTTGTTCCACACATAAATTGTCATCATCATGATTCATATCAATGACAGGATCAATACATAAATTTTACCCACTTATTCATGACATGGCCATAATGACAACAATCACTAATGGTAGGCTCACTTTGGATTAGATGTCGAACCAACAAGCCATGCCACATCATCCAAACTGAGAACTGAGATGCAAGAACAACGAGCCACACCACATCATCCAAACTGATAACTGAGATGAAAGACCAATGAGCCACACCACATCATCCAAACTGAGAACCAAGATGTTAGACCAACGAGCCATGCTACAACATCTGAGAATCGAGATGTTGAACCAACGAACCGAGCAGCATCGTAATGAAATGGAAGGAGACACCTCATGAAATTTGAAAAACGTTAATGAATTATAATGAATGGTCTAGGTATTTTAAAGTAGAAAAAATGATTAAAATATGCAGAAATAGAGAAAATAGAATAAGGCAATAAGGCAGGTAGTCCAAGAAGTCCCAAGTGGGAATAACTTTAATTTATAGTAAAAGGTATTTAATAGATAATAAAAAACACTAGAACACACATTTAATCTTAAAACAGTATTAAAACAATATTAAACTCAATTCACCAGGCCTCTAGCTTCAAAATTCCAAACCTATAGCATATAAATAGTGAATTATAGCCACCATTATATCTAACAAACATGAACCCATCCCACACTGCAGCTTCATACAAATCCAGTGTTGCAATAGAACCGCTTGAACATTTGATGTGAGTGTGCATGTTACAAGTGAAAGGATGAAGACAATATATATGATTCCTTATGGAGAGAGACCATTAGGTATAGAGGAAGCATCATGAATGGCGATGTATGAAGTAGAAGAAGATGAGAGGGACATGGTTACAACCAGTCTCATAGCGTGGTCCCTGAGCCTGGTTCCATTGTCACTGCCCGGGTCACCAAGGTAATGGATTGAATGGCTATAGCTAATATTATGTTTGATGGCCCCAAATCTTTGATCAAAACATTCTCTAGTGTTATTAGGTTTCAATATGTTCTAGCAACTGAGATTAAAAAAGTGGACATGTAGTCTTCCTCCCCCCCCCCTTGTCACATAGTCAGAGCATTAGTACTTTCTCTTGGGCAAGGGACTATTATCTACCTACTATAAAAAATGAACAGGGTGTTTTATTAGTAGAGAGATGGGCTGGTGAATTGATGGATCCCATTAGCTTGACATAGATTCAGTACCCCATAACAGGATAGGTACAGCAAAAGAAAGTTTCTACAGTGATGAGACATGTTCATGGCCAGCTTTAATTGTGTCCTAAATAACAGTTATTTTTCATCCAGTTGATGATTCTACTGGTAAGCACTATTTTTTATGCTCTTTTTTTAAATTGAAATATAAAATTAAAAGATAGATATTAAATTATATGCATGAAAAAAGAAAAGTATATATGATCAGTCTGTTATAGTTAGTGTGATCAGTCCTCTATAGTTAGTTTGATCAGTCCACTATAGTAGTGTGAAAAGTATGATCAGACACATTTGAAATTTCACAGTTTTAGTCTCAACATGATTTTTAAACAGCATGCACAAATTAATTCATATTTAAAGGACATGAAAACAATAAAAAAGAAATAAAACATCCCTAATGATTGATGTTATCCGAAGAATTGAATTGAAAAAAAATCATCCATCTTCTTATCAAAAAATGCAACCAGGTTTCTATAATCAAAACACCTATTCAAGTCGGGCATGGTGGTCTCTTGAGAATCCATTGATCTACAAAATAATGAAACCTGATGAAAAATAAGATCTAATGAGATTCAATTTGGGCGGGGTAGAGAATCCATTTATCTATAAAAGAAAGAGCATCTCACTTCCTTATTTTCATTGATGTCCAAACCAAAAACATTTTAAATTTCACAGTTTTAGGCTCAAAATGATTTTTTAATAGCATGCATAAATTATTTCATATTGAAAGAACATAAAAACTAATATAAAATAAAGAAAACTCCCCTGATGTATACAAAATAAAGAGCATCACACTTATTATCATTGATGTCCAAACAAATTATTCCTATAAAAATACCTATAAAATAGAATGATTAAACATGAGATAGTGTAGGATGAGTGATGAAATAAATTCCCAAGGCCAAATATAAATTTTCAAGGAAACACAAAAAACATCATGTCTAGGTTTCTATCATCAAAACCTCTATTCACAAAAATAATATAAAATATTAATTGCAACATTAGAGATCAATGAAAATAATGAAACCTGATGAAAAATTAAATAAGTGAATCAGATGAGATTCAAGTCAGACAAGGTGATCTCTAGAGAAGTCATTGATCTACAAAAGAAAGAGAAGCGCACTTCCTTGTTGTCATTAATGACCAAATTAATTATTCATATAACATTACCTACAAAACAAATGCAATGAATTCCCAAGGCCAAATGTTAACCAGTATGAAAGATAGTGTCAACCAGTATCAGACACATTTTAAATTTCAAAGTTTTAGGCACAAAATAATTTTTTATCAGCCTGCAAAAATTAATTCATATTTAAGGAACATAAAAACTAATAGAAAAGAAAGAAAATTCCCATGATGATTGATGTTATCCTAAGAATTGAATTGAAAAAATCATCCACATTCTTATCAAAAAATATAACCAGGTTTCTATCATCAAAACACCTATTAATAAAAGATAAAAAAATATTAATTACAACATTAGAGTTCAATGATGTCCAGAGGGATTATTACTACAAAAGAGAATGATTAAATATGAGATTGTAACATTGATGTTCAAACTGAAATATAACCAGGTTATAAAGCAAAGTATAAGTGATGCAATTAATTTCCAAGGCCAAATGTTAATTTTTGTATGAATTTTAGTGAAACCTCACACTAATTTTCAAGGAAACAAAAAAAAACGTCATGTAAAACAAAAATTCTAGCATGCAAGATAGTGTCAACCAATATCAAACACAATTGAAATTTCACAGTTTTAGGATCAAATTGATTTTCTAATAGCATGTACAAATTAATTCATATTTAAATAACATAAAAAATAATTAAAAAAGAAAGAAAACTCCTTGATTGATGTTATCCTTAGAATTTAATAAAAAAAATCATCCACCTTCTTATCAAAAAATACAACCAGGTTGATGTCATCAAAAAAACTATTCATAAAAGATAACAGAAAATAGTAATTGCAATATTAGGGTTTAATGAAATAATTAAAAAATTAAATCTAATGAGATTCAAGTCAGGCAGGGTGATCACTAGAGAAGCCATTAATCTATAATAGAAAGAGAATCGTGTTATCATGACCAAATACTAAATAGAAAAACTTTATTCACAAAACTAATAATGAATCTCTTTTTAATAAGATGATTAGGGGTGAATTTATTTGTAAAGGAGTCTATTCAATCTTCAAACTTCCATAAATTATTTATCTGTGGGTATTGAAATTTCAAACAAATTCATTCACTCAACACTTATAAGAAAGAATTGAGAAATCATAGTAGCCAGTTCACATTTTTTTCATTTCAAATATGTTCTTCACAACCTAATTTGTTTATTCATGTGAGCGGAGTAGAAGATTTATGGGATGAGAATGATAAAGAGAGGGGTGATATCTATGAATCAAAGGGGCAGTTGATTAAAGTAAACATAAATAGTGAGTAATAGTGTGGCAAAAAACTGAAGGGGGTGAATTGTTACCAGAAAAGGATTGGCTTTATGGTGACTAATTGAAGGGGGTGAATGTTATGGTGACAAACTGAAAGGATGACTATTATAGCGATGAACTGAAGTGGGATGAACACTATGGTGATGAAGTCTTGATTTCATCTGTATCTTTAGGTTATCATGGTACCAGATTTGGAAATCACATTGCCATGGCTATGAATATTTGGGAGTGGATTTTATTTAATAAATATAACAAATAATTATTATAATAACAATTCTATGTTTCTAAAATAAATTAATTATTATACATACATCTAATTCCCTATTTTTTATTTACATGTGTATAATTTATTTGGTTAGATTCAACATAAATTTGAATCATTTATCAATAATTTTAAATTATATATATTAGTTGGATGAAAAAATATTAAATTATCAATATTTTAATTCATTATATAAGCATATATTTTTATTAACAAATGACTTGTTTATGAAAAAATTAATAAATATATATTAAATTAATACTAAAATATTTATTGAAATTGAATAATTTATTGTGATGTGTGTGTTTAATGGTAAAAGATTTTTCATTAATAATAAATAATAAAAATGTATTCATTTGTTTGTAAGATAATTTTTGGTTTCAATATGATATGACAACAAATTTAATTGATACTAAATCATTTCTTGGTATTAAAGAGTTAGTAATAAAAAATGTATATATTGGTAAAAATAATTGTTGGTACTTATAAATAATATCAAGAGAGTGATATATCTATTGGAATTACTCATTTTTACCAACATATATATTATTTGAAAGAAAATTTCTATTGGTATAAGTCTTTTTTTTTAGTGTTGGTTGCACCTTTGGATATTCAAAAATCAACTAGAGACACAAGCTTAGAGAGAAGCTATTGTTCCCTATCCAAGTTCTTTCCTTTATTTATGTTTTATTTTCTAACTCTCTCTTATTCTCTCATCATTAGGATGAGGGGGTAAACCCGCCAGTGCTAGGGTGATGTAATCAAATGGAGAAAGGTGTGTTGGATTTAATTCTTTTTATTATTCATGTCGTTGGTTTTCTTAATTTCATTCTTCAACTTCTAATATCTTTATTTTTATTTTATCATGACCATCGATAAATTAATAAAAAAGGAATATTTAAATTGTGAAACTGATGATCCTAAAAGGAGGCATGACCATTGTCAACATTAAGGGAAATCAGGTTTAAATACGATATTGAGACAAACTCGATTCAGCGATATCCTATACTACCGAACCAAGTAAAATGGGATATTATCACATTAAGGAGGGGATACCATGACCATTGGATCTTCCTCATCTAGACTCTGACACCAATCATGAATCAATCTATCTATTTTCCAAAATCCAATTGCACCTGAACCTAGAAACTACATTACCTCATCATGTTTCTTAAAATCTGTTTTCAAACCAATCAATCAACCTGATTTTCATTGATCATTTATTTTCTCAAAATCAATCAAACCTGTCTTTTCTCGCCACCTTATACAAATTAATAAAATTAATCTTTTGAATTCCTAATCAAACAAAAATCACTGTCTATGTGGGTTTTACCTCAAACTTAACTAATACTGCATTTTAATTAATTGGATAACATAGTTTGGGTTTTTATAAAAAAAAATTCATAGATCCATAGGGAACTAACAACGCCCTATGGGGCTATCAAACTGGCACCATTTCTGGGGACGGTAGCCTTTTAGATTTTAGGATTTCAAATTTTATTAATTCTTTATTGCAATTTCTCTTGTTACATCAGGTATTTTGTGCTGCGAATTTTAGGATTCTTGAACCATTAATACACAAGTACAAAACTCGATCAAAGGATAAAGACATCATCCATTCATCACACAAGTCAGAACCAGTCCCATGATATAAAATCAACATAACCATGGCTGGCGTAGATAAAAATAAACTCGTTGGAGTAATTCAAGGAGATCAGGGGCTGTGGATGCTCACTAACTATGGGAGCCCATCAAAAATAGGATTGCAACTAAGCATCATGGCACCCCCCATTATTGTGAACCATTTTGAGATCAATCCGGCCATAATCTCTATGATCACAAACATTGTGCAATTCATTGGACTTCCGCATGAAGTTCTGAACAAGCATCTAGGAGATTTACTCATGCTCTGTGACACTTTTCAATTCTATAATGTCTCAAGCGACGTGGTAAGACTTTGTATTTTATGATTTTTCTTATGTGATCGAGGTCATGACTGGATAAAAAGTCTGCCTGTGCATTCCATCACTACATGGGATGAGTTGTCTAGGAACTTTCTCACCTGATTCTTTCCACCGTCTAAGTAAATGGACATATGGGTAAATATTCTTAACTTTTTTCAATTTGAAGATGAATCATTATACTTTGCATGATAATGGTATAAGGATATGACTCACAAGTACCCCTATCATGGAATAGAGTTGTGGATACTAATTCAAACTTTCTATAAGGGGTTTTCATAGGAAAATATGTCAATTCTAGACGATGTAGCTAGATGATCACCGATGAATAAATATCCTGAAGTGAGCTACAACCTGTTGGATGAAATGGCGAGAAATAGTTCCAGTGGAAAGGGGAAGGGACGTAGTAAAGAGAAGTTCATGCAGTAAGCAATAATGATTGGATGACAGCACAATCAGAGTCGTTGACCAAAAAGATGGATATCATGATGGTCCAGCAACCAAACCCCCAAGGTACGCAAATAGAGGATATCGACTCATTGATTACAATTGGTGAAATCAATTTCAGGTTTGGAGACAACAACAATAGTAAGGACAAGGATTTCAACAAAGACCACAAGGTTACCAACAGTAAGCGTCGCAAGGGCCCACACTGACAAGCCAGGTCCATTCCTTGGAGGATACACTGGAAACATTCATGATTACTTAAGGGGTTTCTCTCAAGGAAATTAGAGAGTAAGTAGCCTACCAAAAGGATGTAATTCAGAATTTGGAACATCAAGTTGTTCAAATCGTCAAGACACTTAGAGAGAGAAAGGAGAAATACTAGGATTCACTAAAAACCCACATGAATATTTGAAGTCTATAGAGATCAGAAGTGGGAAGAAAATAAAAGGAAGTGGAATAGAGTTTTCAGGATGACCAGTAGTGGAAGAAATAGAAGAGAAAGTTAGAAGAATCTAGGAATAAGTATTTGATGAAGAATAAGAAGAAGAACCACCTCAGTACAAGCCAAGGATGCCTTTTTTAGAGTAGCTGGCATAAGTGAAGAACAATGTGTAGAGAGGTAAGTTTTGGGGACACTTTAAAAAAATTCATATTAATATACCTTTTGCAGAGGCTCTGAAAAACATGCCAACTTATGCAAAATTCATGAAAGAGCTGGAAACAAACAAGAAGAAGTTGGATGATATTGGAACAATTCCACTCACATGAGAGTGTTCAACAGTGGTATCAAACGAGATACCTAAGAAGAAAAGGTATCCAGGTAGCTTTTCAATTACCATCTTTATCAGAGCTTAAAAATGTAGGAAAGATTTGTGTGACTTAGGTGCAAGTGTTAATATCATGTCATACATGACATTCGAGAGTTTGGAACTAGAAGGCCTAAATCCCACAAGAGTTTCACTTCAATTAGAAAATTCAACAGTAAAGCATCCTCGAAGAGTCATTGAATATGTCCTGGTCAAAGTTGAAAAATTATACTTCCCCATCGATTTTCTAGTACTAGATATGGAAGAGGAAAGGAATCCACTCATTTTGGGAAGACCATTTTTAGCTACAGGTCATGTGTTAATCGATGTTCAGAATGGAGAACTCTGTCTGAGAGTCGTAAGTGATCAAGTGAGCTTCAACATTCACCAAGAAATGAAGAACTATGATGTTCAAGAATATGTTGAGTTCAGAGAAAGAGAGACATCTAAAGTTGGGGATATTGCTGAGATTAAATAAGTGCATGAGATAGAGGATTTTGTGGAATAGGATGCTCAACCAAGGAAGAAAGAGAAGATAAAAACCACTAAACCGTGAAGAGAAACCAACTCTACTACATTTGAAAAAGAACAACAGGTATAGATGGTACATGAACTTCCATTTAGTTCATTAGGATTGAGGAAGAAATTGTGGATTAGTCCAATGTAGATCAAGAAAGTACTACCATCTAGGAGAATCAAGTTATTCAGAGAAGAAGGGCAGGGGCCAACATATGTGGATAAGACACAACTAACACCATTCATGGACCCCAAAGAGGTAAAAAAAATCATTCATATATCACATGATCTTGATATGAAAGAGGTAAGGTCAAGACAATGACCTTAAACAAAAGTGTTTTTAGGAGGCAATATGAGTTTTATGTTTTTCTCTCTTTTTGGAGGCACATATGCTCTCACTCCAAATATTTTAAAATTCATTGATAATAGAATGTGATTTCACTTGTTTATTTTTAATTTGAAATAAAATTAAGACAACCCAAGGTAGTGGGAAACAATACGTATCAAAATAAGAAGCATTAGAAACATTACACGTCGTGAAGGGCACTTACACGTCATGAAAGGGTTCAACCAGAACCTGTACAGCCCTTGTTTGAAGTATCAATTTTAAGGGGAGTAAGCATTTAAATTCATATTTTTTCTACTATATTCCCCACATTTTAATATTTTTAAAGCTTTAATTTTAAATTTCATTCCTGAACTTGAATCATTCTTTACTCAAAATAATCTAGGAGACATGAAACTGCCTAGGATATTTACTATTCCGTGAAGTTAAATTTCTTTATCAATAAATTTGAATGAGAAAAATGGGGAAAATAATTAGTATAGATAATCTTATGTATTAGGATTTGAAAAATATTGATTTATGGAGCATGTTAATCTTTATAAATGAAATTTTTCTGAGAATTGGACATGTTTTGGATTTCTTATGTTTTCATTAATTGATTTAAATAATTGTATACATTACCATGAGTGATTAACCCAACAATTCATATCATCCTCGAGACATCCACTGAGCCAATATTTTCCATTATTTCTATAGTATATTTCTTGAGAAACTTAGGCATGCTTTCTTCTATAACTTGCACTGCATCTTATCAAAGCTATGACTGAACAGAATCACTTTTAAAATGATTGAGGCATTCTTTTTTTATCCCTTATCCTAAGACCCACCTTTCAGTAATCTTTTTTTAATACCGTAGAAGCCATGAATTTCCTTTTTAGGAATTGAGCCATGCTACAAGACAATTTTATTCATTCCCACCTTCCTATAAATGTTTTTCATGATATATAAAGAATAAGTGTGAGGGAGGAATTATTATGGGTGTACCGAGATATAATGTATTATGGATTTTTTTCTATGGGATTCTTGATATGGGGAGAGACCATGCCATATTTCATTTTATTCTATTGTTCGCCTCTCTTTCTGAAAAAAATTGAAAAAAATTGGGTTGTGTTTTTGGAGGATCAAAAATCACCATTTTCGGAACCGATGAATCCTAGATGATGGATGTAAGATTTTTCCTAAGAATATATTTCAAAAAAGAAAAAAAAAGAAAAAAAGAGCAAGAGAGGTTGATTCATTCATTGTGCTTACATATATCATTAGCCTAATTTGAGATTTTTGGGGGAGGAGAGAAATGACATCTTTGTAAAGGGAGACATTTTTTTGAGTTGTTTTTTTGAATATCATGTAAAATGATTTAGAGTTAAACCTCCTTTTTGAGCCTTATCTTTTTACATCATTTACCTACCAACCTTGAAGCCTCAGAGTCATTTGATCCTTAATGGCGAAGACCTCGTGATTAATTGTTATCTCTGTCTTTAAACGGTGGAGATGTTAGATACCTTGAAAGCCTATGGTAAGTTACATGTTTTTGAGGTATGTGCATTGTGATAATTACATTTTTACCCTAATGATGAGCTGGAAAATTCATGTGAGGTAGATTGAAAGTGGCATGAATACTAATAATGGATTGAAAAATGAAAATTGATGAATAAAAAGGCATGGTTGTTTCAAAGATGAAATGTAAAATACATGGTTGATTTGTTTTCTTTGAAAAATGAGGCATTTCAAAATTTCCTATGTGATACTATAACATTTAATTTTCCATTTGATCAATTATTTTTGTTGAAATTGAATTTAAAGAATGGTGAGGTGAAAGTCCTCTATAGTATGTTGAGATTTCATCCTTGAGGGCAAGGCTAAATGAAAGTGAGGGGGGATTTGATTAGTGTATTTCATGCATACATTTTATAATGTTTTAATGCATTGATTTGTGTATTTAAATGAATAATCTTTCCAATTTTGGAATGAATTGAGTTGTTTTATGTTTTCTGGTAGGAAATGATGAATCTGTGGAAATAGAATGGAAAGGGGTGTAAATATGAGCAAAATGGCCCTTCTCACTGCGAGAAAAGCGAAGCAGAGTGACACCATATTTTTTAGGGAAAGAGAAGTTGGAAATTCTAGAAAAACACTATTACATGTCATGACTTCATCAGAGAAGTAGGCCACTGCTAGAGAAAGTTGTGACAAGTGAACACATTGTGAATTAACAATACACATCATGTACCACAAGTACACGTTGTGATGAGAATCAAACTTCAAAATTAATGTACGTGATACGTGGAAGATTCACACAGGTGTGAGGCCGATGCGAACAAGGTGTACACGACATTTAGGCCAAGTACACGTCGTGTATGTGGTCAAATTTCCAAAATATCAGTTGAGATTCGCACACACATCATGAAGATTCACAAAAAGCGGATCGACATTACACATCATGTAGGTCAAGTATACGATGTGATGACAGTTGGGTAGATTCGGTTCAAAGCGTATAAATAGATCCCTTGGCTACACCTTTGGATGTTCAAAAATCAGTTGGAGACATAAGCTTGGAGTGAAGCTGTTGCGCCCTATCTGAGTTCTTTCCTTTATTTATGTTTTATTTTTTCCCTCCCTCTTATTCTCTCATCATTAGGATGAGGGGGTAAACTCTCCAGTGCTAGGGTGATGTAATCAAAGACAGAAAGGTGTGTTGGATTTAATTTTATTTATTATTCATGCAACTGGTTTGCATAATTTTGTTCTTAAACTTCCAATTCCTTTCTTTTTCTATTATCATGACCATAGATAAATTAATCAAAAAGGAATATTTAAATTGTGAAACGAATGACCCTAAAAGGAGGCATAACCATTGTCAACATTAAGGGAAATCAGTTTTAAATACGGTATTGAGACAAACTCGATTCGGAGATATCCTATACTACCAGACCAAGGTAAATGGGATATTGTCGCGTTAAGGAGGGGATACCATGACTATTGTATTTTCCTCATCTCGACTCTAACACCAATCATGAATTAGTCAATCTATTTTCCAAAATCCAATTGCACCCAAACTTAGAAACTACATTACCCTGGCACGCTTCTTAAAAAAAATTCAAACCAATAAATCAGCCTTCTTTTCATTCATCATTTCTTTTCTCAAAATCAATCAAACCAATCATTTCACAATTCACACTATGGTTGTTGTCATATGATTTTAGGGAATTTGGATGTCGTTTGATTGATTTTGACCCCTGAACGCACCTTTTTAAAGGACGTCAAACCTTTAAAAACCATACATTCAATCTTTCTGATCGACCGCATGTTTTATTGATGTGCTTTCTCCTCTTACATATTATGAATAAAAATAAGATTAATTTCCTATGATTTCATATCATTCTGAGGTCTTTTGTTATGGATCTAACCATTGAACGACCGTTTGGGTGTTTTAGGACACTAAAAGTGCCTTTTCCATCATTACGGTCAAACGAAACTCTAATTCATGTACTATCTACTTGAACATTTCATAATTTAATTAATGGTTATTGTTGTCTGATTTCATGGCATTCTGAGGTCATTCGGCTGATTTTGACCACCGGACGCACCTTTTTGAAGGGCATCAAATCTTTAAAAACCACATATTCAGTTGTACTATGTAGACTACACATATTATTGATGTTTTGTCTGTGTGTATATGTCAAGGATAGTAATAAGATGTTTTCATGTGATTTTAAGTCATTACGAGGTCATTTTCTATAAATCTGATCGTTAAACGCTCCTTTTGGTATTTTATGATACAAAAAGTGTGTTTTTGGTCCTCCCCGAAAAATACCAACTTAGAATAATGTTATGTATGCTCAACCATTTCACATTTCATGCAACAATTTTTTTTGTATGATTTCATGGAATTCGGAGGTCATTTGGCTGGTTTTGATACCCAAACACACATTTTTAAAGGATATCAAGTCTTTAAAAATTACATATTCAATCGTTCCGAGCAGAACACACTTTCAGTTGAAATTTCATCAACTCTTACACATCTAAAATAATAATAAGACAGTTTCCTATGATTTTAATTCATTCTGAGGTCGTTTACTATGGATTTGATCATTAAACACACATTTGGTGTTTTATGACATTAAAAGTGCATTTTTAGTTCTCCCGAGAAATCATCGGCTCAGATGATGTTATGTATACTCTAACATTTCATAATTCACTCTATAGTTATTTTTGTCTAATTTTACGGCATTCTGAGGTTGTTCAACTGGTTTTGACCCCCGGAAACACCTTTTTAAAGAGCGTCAAATCTTTAAAACCCACATATTCAGTTATTTCATGCAAACTACATATTCGGTAGTTCTAGATAGACCTCATATCTGATTGAAGTTCAGTTTACTCATACAGATCATGAATAATAATAAGATGGTTTTACTGTGATTTCAAGTCATTCAGAGGTCGTTTTCTATATATATGACTGTTAAACACCTGTTTTGGTGTTTTATGACACTAAAAGTGCGCTTTCCATCATCCCAGACAAACGACGCCTCTGATTAATGTACCGCCTACTCGACCATTTCAAAATTCACTCTATAGTTTTTTTGTTTTATTTCACCACATTTGAAGGTTGTTCGGTTGGTTTTGACCCCCCGCATTTTTTTAAAGGATATCAAACCTTTAAAACCCTCAAATTTGATTGATCTGGGTACATTGCACATCCAATTCATGTGTTGTCTCCTCATACACATCACAAATAATAATAATAGATTTTACTAAGATTTCAAGTCTTTTTTAGGTCATTTTATATAGATGTGACCATTAAACGTGCGTTTTGGTGTCACAAAATATCAAAACGTGCATTTAAGGTTCAGATATATATTAAACGAGCTCATAATGACTTGAAATCATATCAAAACCGTATTATTATTATTCTTGATGTGTACAAGTAGATGGTATGTCAATCAGACATGAGGTATGTCTATAACTACCGAATATATGGTTTTAAAAGGTTTGAAACCCTTTAAAAAGGTGTGTCTTGGGGTAAAAACCAACTAAACAACATCTGAATGCCCTGAAATCAGAAGAAATCAATAGTGGCATGATTTTGGAAATGGTCATGCAGACAAAACGTCAATTCGAGTTGATTTTTTTTCAAGAAGACCAAAAACACACTTTTAGTGTCATAAAACACCAAAACACACAGTTTTAAAGGGAATCAAACCTTTAAAAACTACATATTCGATCGTTTCGGGCAGAATGAACCTCTGATTGAAAAGCGCATTTTTTGTGTCATAAAACATCAAAATGAGTGTTTAACAGTCAGATATATAGTAAACAAGCTCATAATGGCTTGAAATCATAGGAAAACTATATTATCATTATTCTTGATGTGTACAAGTAGATGGACCATCAATTAGACATGTGGTATGTCCATAACTACCAAATATACAGTTTTTAAAAGTTTGACCCCCTGCGTGCTTTTAAAGGGCATCAAACCTTTAAAAACTATATATTCAGCTGTTTTGAGTAGAATGCACCTCTGATTGACATGTCGTCTCCTTTTACACAAAATAAATAATAATAAGATAGTTTTCCTATGATTTCAGGTTATTCTAAGGTTATTTTCTATGAATTTGACCGTTAAATGCACATTTTGTGTTTTATGACACTAAAAGTGCATTTTAGATCCTCTCAGGAAAACACCAGATCATATTGATGTTCTATATGCTTGACCATTTCAAAATTAACTCTGGGATTGTTATCGTCTGATTTTATGACATTCGGAGGGTGTTTGGATAGTTTTGACCCTCGAACGTACCTTTTTAAAGGGCGTCAAATCTTTAAAAACCACATATTCAGTCATATTTCATATACCACATGCCCATTTTACATTCTTCTTGCTCTCACATGTCATGAATAATAATAATACATTTTTATTATGATTTAAATTCATTCCAAGGTCGTTTGCTATGGATATGATCGTTAAACGCGTGTTTTGATGTTTTATGGCACTAAAAGTACATTTTTAGTCCTCCCAGAAAAACACAAGCTTGTATTGATGTTATTACTACTTAGACATTTTAAAATTCTTGTTATGGTTGTTTTCGTCTGATTTCATGGCATTTAGATGTCGTTTGGTTGGTTTTGACCCCTGAACACACCTTTTTAAAAGGAGTCAAATCTTTAAAACCACATATTCAGTTGTTTCGAGTAGACCATGTGTTTAATAGACATACCATATGATTTTACACATCACGGATAATAATAATATGTATTTTCTATGATTTAAATTTATTATAAGGTTGTTTTCTATAGATATGACCATTAAAGGCACGTTTTGATGTTTTGTCACACTAAAAGTGTGTTTTTCATCATCTTGGTCAAACAGAACCTCCGATGGAAGTACCAACTTATCTATTATTACACAATTCACTCCACAGTTATTTTCATCTAATTTCATGATATTTGGAGGTCGTTCATCTAGTTTTAACCCCCAGACGCACCTTTTCAAAGGGTATCAAATATTTAAAAACTACATATTTAGTCATTCTGCGCATACTACACATTCGATTGATGTGTCATATACTCCTACACATAAAAAATAATAATAATACAGTTTTCCTATGATTTCAAGTCATTCTAGGGTTATTTTTTATTAATCTGGTCGTTAAGCGCGTGTTTTGGTGTTTTACGACACTAAAAGTGCATTTTCGATCCTCCCGGGAAAACGCAAGATCATATTGATGTTCTGTATAATCAACCATTTCACAATTCACATTATAGTTTTTTTGTTTGATTTCATGGCATTCAGATGTTGTTCGGTTGGTTTTGACCCCCGAACACACCTTTTTAAAGGGCGTAAAATCTTTAAAAACCACATATTCAGTCATTTTGAGCAGACCACACGTCCGATTGACATGTCATTTTCTTGTACATGTCACGAATCTAACTCATCAAAAAGTGAAGGAGTCAATTCATTCATTTAATTATCTTCCTACAACCTAACATAAATACTTAACAATATTTAAAACTATATTATAGTTACTAATTAATTTATTTATACTAAGTTATAACAACTTATTTATCTCATTTATCATGTTATTTTAAACATAAACTACATATTAGGAACCATAACATATACACTAAGTTAAAAAAGTTACTCATGGTACTTAAACCTATAGGTGCACATCTTTTCAAACTGACATTTCAAAGAAGGCTTATACAAGTACTACCCTTAAACCATTTTGATTCAATACCTACTCTCTCGTAGCATTAGAATGCGCAACTAAAGCTTTCCCAAAAAACAAAAAAGGACTGCCCCATCTCATCCTTCCTCCAACCTAGCATCTCACCAGCTCAACAATTTAAACCTGCAACATGCTCCTCAGAATAAATCACCCAACCAATCCTAATGGTCTTTTAATCAAAAAGGAATATTTAAATTGTGAAACTGATGACCCTAAAAGAAGGCATGACCATTTTCAACATTAAGGGAAATCAGGTTTAAATACGGTATCAAGAAAAACTCGATTCGGAGATATCCTATACTACCAAACCAAGGTAAATGGGATATTGTCGCGTTAAGGAGGGGATACCATGACCATTGGATTTTCCTCATCTCAACTCTAACACCAATCATGAATTAGTCAATCTATTTTCCAAAATCCAATTGCACCCAAACTTAGAAACTACATTACCCTGGCACACTTCTTAAAATTTGTTTTCAAACCAATCAATCAACCTGCTTTGCATTCATTATTTCTTTTCTCAAAATAAATCAAACCAATCATTTCACAATTCACACTACGGTTGTTGTCATATGATTTTAGGGAATTCAGATGTTGTTTGATTGATTTTGACCCCTGAACGCACCTTTTTAAAGGATGTCAAACCTTTAAAAACCATACATTCAATATTTCTGATCGACCGCATGTTTGATTGATGTGTTTTCTCCTCTTACATATTACGAATAAAAATAGGATGAATTTACTATGATTTCATATCATTCTGAGGTCTTTTGTTATGGATCTAACTGTTAAACGACCGTTTTGGTGTTTTAGGACACTAAAAGTTCCTTTTCCATCATTACGTTCAAAAGACACTCTAATTCATGTACTGTCTACTTGAACATTTCATAATTTAATTAATGGTTGTTGTTGTCTGATTTCATGGCATTCTGAGGTCGTTCGGCTGATTTTGACCACCGGATGCACCTTTTTGAAGGGTATCAAATCTTTAAAAACCACATAATCAGTTGTACTGTACATACTACACATATGATTGATGTTTCATCTGTGTGTATATGTCAAGGATAGTAATAAGATGTTTTCATGTGATTTTATGTCATTACGAGGTCATTTTCTATAAATCTGATCGTTAAACGCTCGTTTTGGTATTTTATGATACAAAAGGTGTGTTTTCGGTCCTCCCCAAAAAATACCAACTTAGATTAATGTTCTGTATGCTAAACCATTTCACATTTCATGATACAATTTTTTTTTTTGTATGATTTCATGGAATTAGGAGGTTTTTTGGCTAGTTTTGATACCCGAACACACATTTTTAAAGGATGTCAAATCTTTAAAAATTACATATTCAATCGTTCCGAGAAGAACACACTTTCAGTTGAAATTTCGTCAAATATTACACATATAAACTAATAATAAGAGAGTTTTCCTATGATTTTAAGTCATTATGAGGTCGTTTACTATGGATTTGATCATTAAACACACATTTGGTGTTTTATGACACTAAAAGTGCATTTTTAGTTCTCCCGAGCAATCATCGGCTCAGATTGATGTTATGTATACTCTAACATTTCATAATTCACTCTATAGTTATTTTTTCTAATTTTACGGCATTCTGAGGTCATTCAACTGGTTTTGACCCCTGGAAACACCTTTTTAAAGAGCGTAAAATCTTTAAAACCCACATATTCAGTTATTTCATGCAAACTGCATATTCGGTAGTTCCAGATAGACCGCATATCTGATTGAAGTTCAGTTTACTCATACAAATCATGAATAATAATAAGATGGTTTTACTATGATTTCAAGTCTTTTAGAGGTCTTTTTCTATATATATGACTGTTAAACACCTGTTTTGGTGTTTTATGACACTAAAAGTGCGCTTTCCATCATCCCAGACAAACGACACCTCTGATTAATGTACCGCCTACTCTACCATTTCAAAATTCACTCTATAGTTGTTATTTTTTTGATTTCACCACATTTGAAGGTTGTTCAGTTGGTTTTGACCCCCCGCGTGTTTTTAAATGATATCAAACCTTTAAAAACCACATATTTGATCATTCTGGGTACACTGCACATCCAATTGATGTGTTGTCTCCTCATACACATCACAAATAATAATAATAGATTTTACTATGATTTCAAGTCTTTTTGAGGTCATTTTATATATATGTGATCGTTAAACGTGTGTTTTGGTGTCACAAAATATCAAAACACGCATTTAAGGTTCAGATATATAGTAAACGAGTTCATAATGACTTGAAATCATAGGAAAACCGTATTATTATTATTCTTGATGTGTACAAGTAGATGGTATGTCAATCAGACATGATGTATGTCTAGAACTATCGAATATATGGTTTTAAAAGGTTTGATGCCCTTTAAAAAGGTGTGTCTTGGGGTCAAAACCAACTAAACAACATCTGAATGCCATGAAATTAGAAGAAATCAATAGTGGCATGATTTTGGAAATGGTCGTGCAGACAAAATGTCAATCCGAGTTGATGTTTTTCCGAGACGACCAAAAACACACTTTTAGTGTCATAAAACACCAAAACACACACTTTTAAAAGGAATCAAACCTTTAAAAACTACATATTCGATCGTTTTGGGCAGAATGAACCTCTGATTGAAAAGCGCATTTTTTGTGTCATAAAACATTAAAATGAGTGTTTAACAATCAGATATATAGTAAACGAGCTCATAATTCCTTGAAATCATGGGAAAAATATATTATCATTATTCTTGATGTGTACAAGTATATGGAACATCAATTAGACATGTGGTATGTCCATAACTACCAAATATACAGTTTTTAAAAGTTTGACCCCCTGCGTGCTTTTAAAGGGCATCAAACCTTTAAAAACTATATATTCAGCTGTTTTGAGTAGAATGCACCTCTGATTGACATGTCATATCCTTTTACACAAAATAAAAAATAATAAGGCAGTTTTCCTATGATTTCAGGTTATTCTAAGGTCGTTTTCTATGGATTTGACCGTTAAAGGCACATTTTGTGTTTTATGACACTAAAAGTGCATTTTAGATACTCTCGAGAAAACACCATATCATATTGATGTTCTATCTGCTTGACCATTTCAAAATTAACTCTAAGATTGTTATCGTCTGATTTTATGACATTTGGAGGGTGTTTGGCTAGTTTTGACCCTCGAACGCACCATTTTAAAGGGCGTCAAATCTTTAAAATCCACATATTCATTCATATTTCCTATACCACATGCCCATTTGACATTCTTTTTGATCTCACAAGTCACGAATAATAATAAGACATTTTTCTTATGATTTAAATTCATTCCAAGGTCGTTTGCTATGGATATGACCGTTAAACGCGTGTTTTGATGTTTTATGGCACTAAAAGTGCATTTTTAGTCCTCCTAGAAAAACACATGCTTGTATTGATGTTATGACTACTTAAAGATTTTAAAATTCATGCTATGGTTGTTTTTGTCTGATTTCATGGCATTTAGATGTCGTTTGGTTGGTTTTGACCCCTAAACACACCTTTTTAAAAGGAGTCAAATCTTTAAAACCACATATTCAGTTGTTTGGAGTAGACCACGTGTTTAATAGACATACCATATGATTTTACACATCAAGGATAATAATAATATGGATTTTTTATGATTTCAAGTCATTATAAGGTTGTTTTCTATAGATATGACCATTAAAGGCACGTTTTGATGTTTTGTCACACTAAAAGTGTGTTTTTCGTCATCTTGGTCAAATAGAACCTTCGATGGGAGTACCAACTTCTCTATTAATGCACAATTCACTCCACGGTTATTTTCATCTAATTTCATGATATTTGGAGGTCGTTCAGTTAGTTTTAACTCCCGGACGCACCTTTTCAAAGGGTATCAAATATTTAAAAACTACATATTTAGTCATTCCGCGCATACCACACATTCGATTAATGTGTCATATACTCCTATGACACTAAAAGTGCATTTTCGGTCCTCCCGAGAAAACGCAAGATCATATTGATGTTCTGTATAATCAACTATTTCACAATTCACATTATAGTTTTTTTGTTTGATTTCATGGAATTCAAATGTTTTTCGGTTGGTTTTGACCCCCGAACACACCTTTTTAAAGGGCGTAAAATCTTCAAAACCCACATATTCAGTCAATTTGAGCGGACCACACATCCGATTGACATGTCATTTTCTTGTACATGTCACGAATCTAACTCATCAAAAAGTGAAGGAGTCAATTCATTCATTTAATTATCTTCCTACAACCTAACATAAATACTTAACAATATTTAAAACTATATTATAGTTACTAATTAATTTATTTATACTAAGTTATAACAACTTATTTATCTCATCTATCAGGTTATTTTAAACATAAACTACATATTAGGAACCATAACGTATACACTAAGTTAAAAAAGTTACTCATGGTACTTAAACCTATAGGTGCACATCTTTTCAAACTGACATTTCAAATAAATCTTATACAAGTACTACCCTTAAACCATTTTGATTCAATACCTACTCTCTCATAGCATTAGAATGTGTAACTAAATATTTCCCAACAAACACAAAAGGACTGCCCCATGTCATCCTTCCTCCAACCTAGCAGCTCACCATCTCAACAATTTAAACCTACAACATGCTCCTCAGAATAAATCACCCAACCACTCCTAATGGTCTTTTAAACCCTCACTTTACAATTCAAGGTTCAAGGTAATATCCTACAAGAATGGATAAACTTTGTAGTTAGAAAAAACACAAAGGGGAATTAGAATCAACACTCCTTATCTAAATTTTAGAAAATATCAGACCTAACAGACCCATATAAATAGAGGATAAAATAATATCCCCATTTTCCTAAATCATCATTGAACCTATAAGGGGGAGATTTCCCAACAATACACAACTTCAAAAATGTTGAGTACTCTTCTTAGTATTATATAACAAAACACTAAGCCTCATTTTATTCGTAATTCCAATCATAATACCTTTAATTTTTTTAATTATAAATTTAGATTTCCCATCATTTTTTATCAATTCCCCTTTTTTCATATTTCTATTTTATATTAACATCCGACTTCATTAGATAATTACCAAGTTTACATTCTCACATATTTATCAAAATTTTACATATATTTATTTCCCTACCCAACTATCAATGCTAATGTAACAATATTTAATAACAAAATTCATCAATAAGCTTTCATGAAAATTAAAGGGGTTGACAAACCTAATTACCTTCCATTTTTGATTCATAAACCAAACAATGTCTTCTTAATTCAGCTTACATAACAAGAAATCATGGAAAACATAATAAAGATTATTACGATCTATTGCTATAATTCAACTACATAAATTTCTTGAAAGGTAGCATTTTTCTCTTAGATTAAGTCAAAAAAAATATTTTTTAGGTTTAAGAAATCCTGAAAATAGGCTAAAATATCAGGTATGGCTCATTAGTGGCATGATTTCATATTTTTTAAGTTAGCTGTAAAAAACCTTTGATGAGTTCTATCCAAATCAATATGAAAGGTTTTTTTGTCATGGAGGAGGAGCTAATTTATCTTTCTTTAGACTAGGAGGTGTATCCTCAAGTACATCAGAGTTTTTTGGATGGTTTTATTTGTTTTTAGTTGACTTGATTAGGACTATACTCCAGGATATGGTGCATAAACAAAAACACATTTATTTAATTCTTAAAATCATAAATCTAGTTCATTTGGGATCAATATACAACATATATAAAATTTAATACATCAATATTTCTTTTAAACTTGAACACAATTGATGTTTGGACCTTACATGCTCTATCACTCATAGAATTATTGATTTCCTAATAATTTTCATCAAAGAATAAAGGGATAAAATAAAAATATCATTAAAATTTTCTTAGAGTGGTTAGCTTATTGAAGAAAAATCCTAACTGGTTGGGTGAATTTATTGGTCTCAGCTTTCATAATAAAAAATTAATACCCCAACCTAATTAATGCATCATTAGTTTAACCTTGGGTCATTATCTCTCAAGTAAGGTGAGATTTATTATATTTTCCTTGTTTTATATATACATTGGTGGTGGAAAATAAAGGCATAATGTTTAGGTATTTAAAAGAAAAATTAAAATAAATCTACTTCAGAATGAAAGGATTTTATTTATAACCACATTAATTTAAACAAATATCAAGTTGAAAGTTTAATCCTTGAATAATCTTAACACCACTTAAATTAAACAACTTTTTAGTTTTCACTATTACCAAGAGGTGACTAAAATAATTAACAACCTTATTCAAATTCGGATCAAACAATGGTTTCCAAACTTAAAATAAATCAACCAACTTAACATGTACTAGAAAGGTAGATCCAAACAAGTCAACCTTAAGAAATTTAAATATTTAGAATTTATAAAAATTTCAATTTAAAATCAAATAATTGATCATGAATCTCAACATATCATCTAAACTATAAATACATGAATTAAAATGAGATAAGAGAAAGAAAATCCCATGGATTAATTATAATTAAATACATGTAGTTCATAAAAGGAAAGATAAATAATAAAACTTGAAATAAAACTATAATCATGAAACTTGAATTGAAATAATGAGAATTAATGTGTTCCGTGAAATCAGAAAGAAAATAAAAAACTACAAACCGTGGAACATAAATAGTATATGAAAGCACTAGAAAATAAAATGCATGACACTAACCTATTATGAAAACCATTGCATACCTCCTATCTGATATTTGAATCACAAGCAGCTATCCTATGTAAAATTAAAGTGTGAAAACCTCTCCATAAATTTGAAAATTAATAAGCATGCAACCCCCTTAATCTAAGACATGAAATCTCTATTCTAGAAATGGAATCACATGTTTCCTCCTGACTGGATATTTACACTTGTAAAAGATGGAATGAAGGACCACTAGAAAAAGTGGAATTAATCGTTATTATGGATCTAAAACGAGAAACACCACTCTATTTTTGAAAATCTGAAATAGAGAATGAAATTTAGGAAGCAGAATTAGAATACAAAAAAAAAAGAAACCTGGATATATTTAAAAGGTTAGAAAAATCAGGAAAAATCCAAATCTTTCAATCACTATATAAAAAACAAAAAAAAGAAAGAACTGAAATAAAAACTTCTGAAAACTGGAATGATAAAACAAAAGAATAAAACTAAGGGAGGAAGGGCTTGGTTGAAACTCTCAGTTAACCTAAACCTAACAGTACAATGTGATGGGGATGGGAGGGATCAAAAGTAGGGTGTAATGATAGCGGGAGGGATCAATGGTGGCGATATGATGGAAGGTGGTGCACAGATGTGGTGCATGAAGGTGGTGGTGCAGGGATTGAGGTCGCAGGATAAGTGACGGGTGTGGGATGGCTTGACGGTGAGGTGCGACAGGGGCTGCAGGGCTCAACGGTGGTGGGACGGTAGAAGGTGGTTCCTAGAGGCGGGGGTGGGGAGAGTGAGGTCATAGGATAATTGGGGTGAACTGGTGGGACTGAGAATGAAATTAGGGTGAGATTTTGGGAAAAATATAGTGACCTCCATTTGGAGATCACCTGAATCCTCTCTACACAATTACATAATTTTCTACTAGTGACTACACATTGTATAACCATTGTACACAATGTGTAGTCCTCATTATCTCCCGACGTACATGGGGTGTCCCAAGAATGTCGTATATCAGATACATGATATAGGGATTGACATGCCATGAAAAATGAGGCCACACTTCATGTATATTGGACTATACACCATGTACCTCCAAGTTTTCTGTGGGAAGGGCACACACCAGTCCCAAGGCATGTGTTGCAGACATGGGTATCAGACAAGTACACAATGTATACTTTTATACATGTCATGTAGTCTTCTGCTGACAGTGTTCTTAAATTTTCAATAAAATAAGAATTAAATATATAATTTAACTTATTGATTATGTGTTTCATGTGTTATCCATTATATAGTACACACCGTGTAATTGTTGGATTTGGTCCCCTAGAAACCAACTTCTTTGTACTTTATGATAAACCTTTATTCATTGGATGAATATTAAATAAACTACTTATCATATCATGATTGTTCTTCTGCATTACATAGTATGTGATAATGTGCTAAGAATAGAAGCCACACTAAAAGGTCATAGCGAATCTTTTCTATGATGAGAACCCGAAAGTGCCATGACACTATTCTTGAATATATGTTATATGGTTGGATGATATCATTTTAAGGGACACAAATTATATAGGCTATCAGGGGTGCGAACTCATGAAACTTTGAGGCACCTTCTTATGGTGTGCTCCCTTGGTAATATCCAGGAGGATATTATGAGAACAAGACCCTCTAGTAGGAAATCAACATTCATAAGTATCATTGGATGTTCTTATCTGTAGATGTGTGTATTGGTCCTTAGACTTTAAGATTATTATTAATGCGTATTATAACTTGCACACTTAGATGTATTGTTGAAAACTGTGATGATAGATGTTCGCGACGTGGTTGGATATTTTGGGCGTGTCATGAGTAATATTGCATTAATGAATAATGAGAGAAATGATTTGTCACTTCTATGGAAGTAGTTATATCAGGCCCTTTTATGGAAATTATATAGACTAAATAAATCCATGGCCATGGTGTTCTCAAGGAAAATTCAATTCCAAGAAGTCAAAGAATGATAAATTGATCACATGGGTTGATGGAACTTGCATGCACCCCGCTTGATTATATATATCATGAAAAAGGGATTATATTACATGATAAGCATTCATATGAGGTGACATATTGTTGTGACATCAACTTCTTTCTCTTGGGTTCCTTGACCCATCGCTAGACAGTAATCTTGGACTTAAGGCAAGGCCACCTAATGACAACAAGAAAGAGGCCTAGAGGGTCATGCACTAAGTGTAGTCAGTATCTCATTTAAATAATTTATTTATTTAACAAGTTGAATAAATACTATTCCTAGTTGTGGTTTAATAATTAATCAAGTGTGCCTCATCTCATTTATTTTGTCGCTAGTTATTAGAGAGAATATATTGCAGATGAAATATTTATCTATCGGAGAATAATGCGGTTATATTTATTTAATAAATAAATAGTCATTATTCAAATCCTAGTAAATATTGAGGAGGATTGGTGGACCAAGTTATGGGTCCAGTGAAAAATAATATTAAATATTATTTGGTTAAATAATATTTAAATATAACATGCAAGTTAATCATATTTCATGGAAATAATAGCAATGATATTAATATTTGACATGGGGTTTTCACATGGAATAATAAATTAAGAAATGACACATGTGCTAATTATTTATTATTACTCGGTGAATTGAATTCTTTAAGCACATGCCATGGAAATAATAGAATTACTATTATTATTTGACATGGGGTTTTCCCATGGGATAATAAATTAAATAACGACACATGTGCTAATTATTTATTATTACCTAGTGAATTAAATTCCCCATTATGTTATTATTATCTATATAATCCAGGAATAATTCCACCTGCTAACCCAATCATTGTGTGCAAAACATCCTTGAAGAAAAGCTTTTGAGCCTAGAGAACTCTTCCCTCTCTAAGAAGGATTTCAAGAATGAGAGAGATCCTACTCTACCAAATCAAGGAGAACACTTTAGAAGCGATTCTCAATCAAAGGCGGACATCACAATCACAAGGATCTTCCACGCTAGCACCCGGTGACTCCTTCGGTGATGTCTGGAGATACGTGGAGCACGTTTGGATCATTGATAGAGGATTCCAACCCTTGGATTCTATATCACAATGAAGTTACACCTCGAACCCGTGGTCGTACGCATCAATGAAGAAATAATCACCTTAGAGGTAATTCTATAATTTTATTAAATTAATTATAAACAAAATATGTTGATCCTCTTTTCTCAGTTCTAGGTTCTCTCCTTTATCTTTTATCTTTGATTCAATTCCATGGATACTGGAATTCATCGTCGTATTGATCCCAAACTAATCATCGATTATGGAAACTTACAAAGTTGGGTACACACCTATATTATGCTTACGTTGTGCCCAGAACCAACAAGTGGTATCTGAGCGGACATATTTTTGTTTATACTTATTTAAATAATTTTTTGATGATTTATGTTTTAATAATTTAGTTTTTCAATTCATGTTTAATTTTTCTTGTAATCTGAATTTCTAGATTTGTTGCTCCCTTATCATTTCTTTCATATCTAACAGAAACAAATAATGTTATGATTAAAATTAAATTGAGGATATCATTAGGAGGCACATATGATTCTATCCAAATAACACAAGAATACCCATCATGTAGTCAGATCTACACGTTGTGTATTTTTGTTCAATGCATCTGGATTAATTTGGAAATTACTCAAGTTGTGTGTATTAATGACACACGATGTTGTTAATTATTACACCACATATTGACCAGGATAGACTAGTACATGTTCAGCTGAACAAAACATCATGTGGTCCACTGGACACAGCGTGTACTCCCTCTAGGTTAGGGTCAAGTCGTGTATCTCATACACGGCTTGCCCGGCTGGTGACTGTGTAACACAGAGTCTACACGACGTGTGGCCCACTAGACATGTCATGTACTCTGAAGATTTTTAAAGTACTAATAAGTGTATTTCATGCATACATTTTAGAATATTTTAATTAATTGATTTCTGGATTTAAATGAATAATCTTACCAATTTTGGAATGAATTGAGTTGTTTTAGGTTTTATGGAAGGAAATGATGAATCTCTGTAAAAGGAATGAAAATGGGTGTAAATATGAGAAAAAGGACACTTCACACAGGGAGCGAAGCGAAGCAAAGCGATGCCAGATTTTTGAGGAAAAGAGAAGTTGGAAATTCTAGAAAAACATTGTTACACGTCATGTACCATGAGTACACGTCATGACTTCATTAGAGAAGTAGTCCACTTCTATAGAAAGTTGTGATGAGTGAACACACTATGAATGACCAGTACACATCGTGTACCAAAAGTACACATCCTGATGAGAGTCAAACTTCAAAATTAATGTACGTGATATGCAGAATATTTACACGGACACAGAGGCTATGTGAACAAGGTGTACACGATGTGTAGGCCAAGTACACGTCCTGTATGTGGTCAAATTTCCAAAATCTCAATAGAGATTCGCGCATGCGTCGCGCGAATTCACAAAAAGTAGATCGACATTACACGTCATGTAGGCCAAGTACACGACGTGATGGTGGTCAGGCAGAGTCAGTTCAAAGCCTATAAATAGAGTCCCTACACTAAAAAATAAATAGCTTTTACCAAGAGAGGTATGTATGTTGGTAAAATGTTTTACCAACAAAAATTGTCATGTCACTAAACTGTTGGTAAAAACTATGTTGCTAAATGCTATTGTGATAGATAAAATAGTTTTGTTGTAATTATAATAATATCAACAGATAATATATATGTTGGTCAAAATGTTTAGCAACATATTTCTATGACAAATTTATCTATAGTTAATATTATTATCAACTTTGATAACCAATACCAATAATTAATATTTGTTTGTAATTTATATTTTAAATAATATATTATGTTTGAGTATTTAAATATTCATTGCTAAAACTTTATATTATATTTATTAAGCTAATTTTATATAATATATTTATTATATGTAATTATAATATATTTATTATATATAATTATAAAATTTGATTATATGAAACTCTAACAAACTTAAGGATTTATTTGAAAAAATATGTTCGAACATAATTTAATAAAAATATTCAAACACCAAGAAAATACATGATGCATAAGAGCCTCAGCCCAGTTTTTGAGGACTTGAAAAGTGCATCCAAGAGACGCGATATCAAAACCAGGTGGAGGGATAATTTTCGGGGGTACTGCAGCACTATTGTAGTAGTACTGTAATGGTACTATAGTGGTACTGTAGCAGTTATTGTTTAGTATTGTAGGAGTCGGAACTATTCAACTGTTTGGGCCTTCGAGCCACTGGTTTGGTCTTTGGGCCCTTTAAGGCCTTCGGGCCACCCAAGGCCTTCAGGATAGTAAGGATCTTAGAGCACCACAAGGCCTTTGGGCCACCTCAAGGCCTTTGGGAAACATGATCAATGTAGTTTCCCTGGACATACTCTACAAAAAAGGAGCATCCCCAGAGGAGGATTCAGAGCAGGCACACTCACCAAAGCAAAACCAACAGATTTGGAAGAATGAGAGGGTATGGAAATGTCATCGGGGCCAGCATGTGCTTGTACGGGAACTTATTCGGATGTCTATGTTAAGGTGGAGAGCTACCGTCACGATGCAGATGTTGGGGAGGGACAGTTCCTTGTAGTTATAGTATTGTTGAATTCCCTAAAGACCTTCGGGTCATGTAATGTTTCATAAGACTACAAGAAATGTGATCTATAAGCCTACGAGACTTTTAAGGGTTCCCCCTCATCCCTTGAAAGGGGGGATATCAAAAATAAATAAATAAAAGAAGTCCTTCAGGCCATTCAGGCCAAGAAAATACATGAATATCCAACAAACATGGTAAAAACACTTTCCATTAAACTTTATCACACTTCATATGTAATTTTTTCCATGCATAAATTGTCATCATCATGATTCATATTAGTGACAGGATCAATACATGCATTTTACCCACTTAGTCATGCCATGTCTGCAATGACAATGATCACCAATGGTAGGCTTACTTTGGATTAGATGTCAAACCAATGAGCCATGCCACATCATCCAAACTGAGAACTGAGAACTGAGTTGCAAGACCAATGAGCCATGCCACATCATCAAAACTGAGAAACAAGATGCAAGACCAAAAATCCACACCACATCATCCAAACTGAGAACCAAGATGTTGGACCAACGAGCCATGCTACAACATTCGATAACCGAGATGTTGAACCAACGAACCGAACAGTGTCATAATGAAATGGAAGGAGACACCTCATGCAATCTAAAAAAATTAATGAATTATAATGAATATTCTAGGTATTTTAAAGTAGAAAAAATGATTATAGTGTGTAGAAATAGAGAAAATAGAATAAGGCAATAAGGCAAGCGGTCCAAGAAGTACCAAGTGGGAATAACTTTCATTTATAGTTAAAGGTATTTAATAGATAATAGAAAACACTAGAACACACATTGAATATTCAAACAGTAGTAGAACAATATTAAACTCAAGTCACCAGGCCTCTAGCTTCAACATTCCAAACCCGTAGCGTATAAATAGTGAATTACAGTCACCATTATAGCTAACAAACAGGAACCCATCCCACATCGCAGCTTCATACAAATTCAGTGTAGCAATAGAACCGCTTGAACATTTGATGTGAGTGTGCATGTTACAAGTGAAAGGATGAAGACAATATAGATGAGTACTTGTGGAGAGCGACCATTAGGTATAGGGGAAGCATCGTGAATGGCGATGGATGAAGCAGAAGAAGATGAGTGGGACATGGTTACAACCAGGCTCACGGCGTGGTCCCCAAGCCTGGTTCCATTATCACTACCTAGGTCACCAAGGTAATGGATTGAATGGATACAGATAATATTATGTGTGATGGCCCTAAACCTGTGGTCTAAATGTTCTCTGGTGTTATTAGGTAGCAAGATGTTCGAGCAACTGAGATTGAAAAGGTGGAAATGAAGTCTTACTTCCCCCCTGGTGACATAGTTAGAGCATTAGTGCTTTCTCTTGGGAAAGGGATTATTATCTACCTACTGTAAAAAATGAACAGGGTGTTTTATCAGTAGAGAGATTGGCTAGTGAATTGATGGTTCCCATTAGCTTGACATAGATGTCGTGCCCCATAACAAGATAGGTGGAGCACAAGAAAGTTGCCATAGTGACGAGCCATGTTCATGGCTAGCTTTAATTGTGTCCTAAATAGTAGTTACTTTTCATCCAGCCATTGCTTCTACTGGTAAGCACTTTTTTTATGCTCTTTTTTGAACATGGAAACATAAAATTCAAAGATGGGTATTAAATTTTGTGTGTGAAAAGAAAAGTATGTATGATCAGTCTTCTATAGTTAGTGTGATCAGTCCTCTACAGTTAGTGTGATCAGTCCACTACAGTAGTGTGAAAAGTATGATCAGACACATTTGAAATTTCATAGTTTTAGTCTCAACGTGATTTTTTAACAGCATACACAAATTAATTAATATTGAAAGGACATGAAAAACAACAAAAAAAAGAAAGAAAACTTCCCTAATGATTTATGTTATCCAAATAATTGAATTGAAAAAAATCATCCACCTTCTTATCAAAAAATAAAACCAGGTTTCTATCATCAAAAAACTTATTCAAGTCAAATAAGGTGGTCTCTTGAGAAGCCATTGATCTACAAAAGAATTAAACCAGATGAAAAATAAGATCTAATGAGATTCAATTTGGGTGGGGTGGAGAATCCATTTATCTACAAAAGAAAGAGCATCTCACTTCCTTGTTGTCATTGATATCCAAACCAAATACATTTTAAATTTCACAGTTTTAGGCTCAAAATGTTTTTTTAACAGCATGCATAAATTATTTAATATTGAAAGAACATAAAAACTAATATAAAAGAAATAAAACTCCCCTGATGTCTACAAAATAAAGAGAATCACACTTATTATCATTGATGTCTAAACAGATTATTACTATAACATTACCTACAAAATAGAATGATTAAACATGAGATAGTATAGGGTGATTGATGTAATAAATTCCCAAGTCCAAATGTAAATTTTCAAGGAAACACAAAAAACATCATTTCCAGGTTTCTATCATTAAAACACCTATTTACAAAAATAATTGAAAATATTAATTTCAACATTAGAGATCAATGAAAAGATGAAAATAATGAAACCTTATGAAAAATTAAATAAGTGAATCAAATGAGATTCAATTCGGGAAAGGTGATCTCTTAATAAGTCATTGATCTAAAAAGTAAAGAGCATCACACTTCATTGTTGTCATTAATGTCCAAATGAATTATTCCTATAACATTACCTACAAAACAGATGCAATGAAGTCCCAAGGCCAAATGTTAACCAGCATGTAAGATAGTGTCAACTAGTATCAAACACATTTTAAATTTCAAAGTTTTAGGCTCAAAATAATTTTTTATCAGCCTGCACAAATTAATTCATATTTAAGGAACATAAAAACTAATAAAAAATAAAGAAAACTCCCATTATGATTGATGTTATCCTAAGAATTGAATTGAAAAAAAAACATCCACATTCTTATCAAAAAATATAACCAGGTTGTTATCATCAAAACACATATTAATAAAAGATAACAAAAAAAATATTAATTACAACATTAGATTTCAATGATGTCCAGAGGGATTATTATTTTAACATTACCTAAAAAAGAGAATGATTAAATATGATATTGTAACATTGAAGTTCAAACTGAAATATAACCAGGTTAGAAAGTAAAGGATGAGTGATGCAATGAATTCCCAAGGCCAAATGTTAATTTTTTTATGAATTTCAGTGAAATCTCACACTAATTTTCAAAGAAACACAAAAAACATCATGTAAAAAAATACAGCATGAAAGATAGTGTCAACCAGTATCAAACACAATTTAAATTTCATAGTTTTAGGCTCAAATTGATTTTCTAACAGCATGCAAAAATTAATTCATATTGAAAGAACATAAAAACTAATTAAAAAGAATGAAAATTCCTTTGATGATTGATGTTATCCTTAGAATTGAATAGAAAAAATCATCCACCTTCTTATCAAAAAATACAACCAGGTTGCTATCATCAAAAAAACTATTCATAAAAGATAATAGTAAATAGAATTTGCAACATTAGGGTTTAAGAAAAGAATTAAAAAAGTTAACCTAATGAGACTCAATTCAGGCATGGTGATCACTAGAGAATCCATTGATCTACAAAAGAAAGATAATCATGATATCATGACCAAATACTAAATAGAAAAACTTTATTAACAAAACTAAGAATGAATCTCTTTCTAATAAGATGATTGGGGGTAAATTTATTTGTAAAGGAGCCTGTTCAATATTCAAACTACCTTAAAGTCTTTATCTGTGGGTATTGAAATGTCAAACAAATTCATTCAATCGACATTTATAAGCATGAATTGATAAATCATAGTGGATAGTTCACATTTTGTTCACTTCAAATATGTTCTTCATAGACTAATTTTTTTATTCACACGAGCAAATTAGAAGATTTATGGGATGGGAATGAAAAAGGGAGGGGTGATATCTATGAATCAAAGGGGCGGTTGATTAAAGGAAACATAGCTAGTGAGGAATGGTGTGGTGACGAACTGAAGGGTTGAATCGTTACCAGAAAAGGATTAGCGTTGTGGCAACCAACTGAAAGGGGGTGAATGTTATGGCGATGAACCGAAAAGATGACTGTTGTGGCGATGAACTGAAGTGGGATGAAAGTTGTGGTGATGAAGTCTTGATTTCATCTGTATCTTTAGGTTATCAAGGTACCAAATTTGGGAATCACCTTGCCACGACTATGATGATTTGGGAGTGGGTTTTATTTAATAAATATAACAAATAATTATTATAATAAAAATTCTATGTTTCTAAAATAAATTAATTATTATACATACATCTAATTCCCTATTTTTTATTTACAAGTGTATAATTTATTTGGTTATAATCAACATAAATTTGAATCATTTATCAATAATTTTAAATTATATATATTGGTTGGATGAAAAAAATATTAAATTATCAATACTTTAATTCATTATATAAGAATATATTTTTATTAATAAATGACTTGTTTATGAAAAAATTAATAAATATATATTAAATTATTACTAAAATATTTATTGATATTGAATAATTTATTATGATGTGTGTGTTTAATGGTAAAATATTTGTCATTAATAATAAATAATAAAAATATATTCATTTGTTTGTAAGATAATTTTTGGTGTTAGTGTGATATGACAACAAATTTAATTGATACTAAATCATTTGTTGGTATAAAAGAGTTAGTAATAATAGGTGTATATGTTGGTAAAAAGAAATGTTGGTACTTATAAATAATATCAAAAAATGATATATCTATTGGAATTACTCATTTTTACCAATATATATATTATCTGACACAAAATTTATGTTAGTATAAGTCATTTTTTTGTAGTGTTGGTTGCACCTTTGGATATTTGAAAATCGGCTGGAGACACAAGCTTGGAGCGAAGCTGTTGCGCCCTATCTGAGTTCTTTCCTTTCTTTATATTTTATTTTCTACCTCCCTCTTATTATCTCATCATTAGGATAGGGGTAAACCCGCCAGTTCTAGGGTGATGTAATCAAATGGAGAAAGGTGTGTTGGATTTAATTCTGTTTATTATTCATGCATTGGTTTTCATAATTTCATTCTTCAACTTCCAATCACTTTATTTTTATTTTATCATGACCATCGATAAATTAATCAAAAATGAATATTTAAATTGTACAATTGATGACCCTAAAAGGAGTCATGACCATTGTCAACATTAAGGGAAATCGGGTTTAAATATGGTATCGAGACAAACTCGATTCAGTGATATCTTATACTATCGAACCAAGGGAAATGGGATATTATCGCATTAAGGAGGGGATACCATGACCATTGGATCTTCCTCATCTCTACTATGACACCAATCATGAATCAATAAATCTATTTTCCAAAATCCAATTACACCTAAACCTGGAAACTACATTACCCTGGTATGCTTCTTAAAATCTATTTTCAAACCAATCAATCAACCTGCTTTGCATTCATCATTTCATTTCTTGAAATCAATCAAAACAATATTTTCTCACCACCTTCAACAAATTAATAAAATTAATATTTTGAAGTCCTAATCAAACTAAAATCACTGTCTCTGTGGGTTCAACCTCGAACTTATCTAATGCTACATTTTAATTAATTGGATAGCATAGTTTGGGTTTTTATAAAAAAAATTGTATAGATCCGTAGGGAACTAACAATGCCCTACGAGGATATCAAATTGGCACCATTTCTAAGGACGATAGCCTTTTAGTTTTTAGGATTTAAAATTTTATTAATTCTTTATTGCAATTTCTCTTTTTTTACATTGGGTATATTGTCTTGTGAATTTCAAGATTATTGAACCATTAATACACAAGTACAACACTCGATCAAAGGATAAAGACATCATCGATTTGTCACACAAGTCAAAACTAATCCCAGGATATAAAATCAACATAACCATGGCTGGCATAGAGAAAAATCAACTTGCTGGAGTAATTCAAGGATATCAGGGGCTTCGGATGCTCACTAACTATAGGCGCCCATCAAAAACAGGATTGCAACCGAGCATCCTAGAACCCCCCATTATTGCGAACCATTTTGAGATCAATCCGACCATAATCTCAATAATCACAAATATTATGAAATTCACCGGACTTCCTTATAAAGATTTGAACAAGCATCTTAGAAATTTCCTTGAGCTCTGTGACACTTTTCAATTCCATAATGTCTCAAGAGACGCGGTAAGACTTCATATTTTCTGATTTTCCTTGCATGATCAAGCTCAATATTAGATACAAAGTCTGCCTATGCATTCCATCACTACATGGGATGAGCTGTCTAGGAACTTTCTCACCTGCTTCTTTCCACCATCTAAGTCAATGGACATATGGGTAAACATTCTGAACTTTTTTCAATTTGAGGATGAATCATTATACTTTGCACGAGAATGGTATAAGGATATGAATCTCAAGTTACCCTATCATGAAATAGAGTTGTGGCTACTAGTTCAAACTTTATATAAGGGGTTTTCATAGGCAAATAGGTCAATTCTAGATGTTGCATCTAGAGAATCACCGATGAATAAATCACCTAAAGCGAGATACAACCTGTTGGATGAAATGGTAAGCAATAGTTTCCAGTGGAAAGGGGAAGGGATGTAGTGAAGAGGAGTTCGTGTAGTAATCAATAATGATTATATAGTAGCACAATTAGAGTCTTTGACCAAAAATATGGATACCATGATGGTCCAGCAACCAAACCCCTAAGGTACACATATAGAGGATGCCTACTATGCTGATTACAATTGGGGAAATCAATTTTAGATTTGGCGGCCAAAACAACAGCAAGGACAAGGATTTCAACAAAGACCACAAGGGTACCGATAGCAAGGGTTGTAGGGGCCCACACTGACAAGCCAGGTCCATTCCTTGGAGGAGACACTGGCAAGATTCATGACTGCTTCTCAGGTTGCACTCAATGAAATTAGAGAGGAAGTAGCCGACCAAAAGGCTGCAATTCATAATTTGGAACATCAAGTTGGCCAAATCACCAAGACACTTAGAGAGAGAGAAAGAGAACTACTAGGATTCACTAAAAACCCATGTGAATATTTGAAGGCTATAGAGATCGGAAGTGGGAAGAAAATAAAATGAAGTGGAATAGAATTTTCAAGATGACCAGTAGTGGAAGAAATAGAAGAGGAAGTTGAAAGAATCTAGGAACAAGTAGTTGATGAAGAAGAAAAATAACAACCTCAGTACAAGCCAAGGATGCCTTTTCTAGAGTAGACGACATGAGTGAAGAACAATGTGTTAAGAGGTAAGTTTTTGGGACACTTTAAAAAATTTCATATTAATATACCTTTTGTAGAGGCTCTGGAAAACATGCCAACTTATGCAAAATTCATGAAAGAGATAATAACAAACAAGAAGAAGTTAGATGATATTGGAACAATTCCACTCACACGAGAGTGTTCAGCAGTGGTATCAAATGACCCGCCTAAGAAGAAATGGGATCCAGGTAGCTTTTCAATTCCCATATTTATCGGAGCTAACAAATGTGGGAAAGCTTTGTGTGACTTAGGTGAAAGTGTCAATATCATGTCGTATACAACATTCAAGAGTTTGGAACTCGAAGGCCTAAAGCCCACAAGAGTTTTACTTCAATTAATAGATTCAACAGTAAAGCATCCTTGAGGATTAATTGAAGATGTCCTAATAAAATTCGAAAAATTATACTTCCCCATTGATTTTATAACACTGGATATGGAAGATGAAAGGAATCCACTCATTTTGTAAAGACCATTTTTAGCTATAGGGTGTGTTCTAATCGATGTTCATAATGGAGAACTCTGTTTGAGAGTCGTAAGTGTTCAAGTGAGCTTCAACATTCACCAAGCAATGAAGAACTATGATGTTCAAGAATATGATGAGTTAAGAGAAAGATAGATAATTGAAGTTGAGTATATTTCTGAGACTGAAGAAGTGCATGAGATATAGGATGTTGTAGAAGAGGATTCTCAACCAATAATGAAAGAGAAGATGAAGGTCACTAAACCGAGAAGAGAAACTGACTCTAATACATTTGAAAAAGTACAAAAGGTATGGATAGAACATGAAATTCCATTTATTTCATCAGGATTGAGGAAGAAATGGTGGATCGGTCCAATGGAGATCAAGCAAGTACTACCATCTAGGAGAATCAAACTATTCAGAGAAGAATGGAAGGGGGAAACATATGTGGATAGGACACATCTGACACCATTCATGGACCCCGAAGAGGTACAAAATTTTCATTCATCTATCACATGATCTTGAGATTAAATAGATAAGTTCAAGCCAATGATGTTAAACAAAAGTGTTTTTGGGAGGCAACCCGAGTTTTATGTTTTTTTTCTGTTTTTGGAGGCACGCATGCTATCGCTCCAAATATTTTAAAATTCATTGATAATGGAATGTGATTTCACTTGTTTATTTTTAATTTGAAATAAAATTAAGACCCAAGGTAGTGGAAAATAGAAAGTATCAAAATAATAAGTAGTAGGAACATTACATGTCGTGAAGGTCACTTACATGTCGTAAAAGGGTTCAACCAGAACCTATACAGTCCATGTTTGAAGCGTCATTTTCAAGGGGAGTAAGCATTTCAATTCATATTTTTTATACTATATTACCCACATTTTAATATATTTAGAGCTTTAATTTTCAATTGCATTCCTGAACTTGAATCATTCTTTACTCAAAATAATCTAGGAGACATGAAACCACCAAGGATATTTACCATTTCATGAAGTTAAATTTATTTTTCAATGATTTTGAATGAGAAAAATGGGGGAAATAATTAGTAAAGATAATCTTGTGGATTAGGATTTGACAAATCTTGATTTATGGAGCATTTTAATCGGTGTAGATGAAATTTTTCTGAGAATTAGACATGTTTTGGATTTCTGATGTTTTCATTAATTGATTTAAATATTCGTATACATTTCCATGAGTGATTAACCAAACCATTAATATCATCCCTGAGACATCCACTAAGCCAATATTTTTCATTCTTTCTATAATATATTTCTTGAGAAACTTAGGCATGTTTTCTTCTAGAACTTGTACTGCATCTTATCAAAGCTATGACTAAACAGAATCACTTTTAAAATGATTGAGGCATTCTTTTGTTAGCCATTATCCAGAGAGACACCTTGAATTAATATTTTTTTAATCCCATAAAAGACATGAATTTCCTTGTTAGGAATTGATCCATGTTACAAGCCAATTTTATTAATTTTTACCTTCCTCTAAATGTTTTTCATGATATATAAAAGAATAAGTGTGAGGGAGGAATTCTTATGGGTGTATTGGGATATACTTTATTGTGGAAATTTTTCTATGGGATTCTTGATATGGGGAGAGGCCATGACATATTTCATTGTATTATATTGTTCACCTCATTTTCTGAAAAAATTGAAAAGAAATTGGGATGTGTTTTGGGAGGATAAAAAATCAACATTTTCCAGACTGATGAATCCCTCGAAGGATCATATGTGGTTAGATGATGGATGTAAGATTTTTCCTAAGCACAACTTTAAAAAAATAAGAAAAATGAAAGAAAAAAAGAGAAAGATAGTTTTATTCATTCATTGTGCTTACATATATCATGAGCCTAATTTCAGATTTTTGGGGGAGGATAGAAATAACATATTTGTAAAGGGATACGTTTATTGAGTTGTTTTTTTGAATATAATGTAAAATGCTTTAGAGTTAAATCTCCTTTTTGATCCTTATCTTTTTACATCATTTACCTACCAACCTTGAATCATTAGAGTCATTTGATCCTTAATGGTGAAGACCTTATGATTAATTGTGATCTCTGTCTTTACACGGTGGAGATGTTAGATTCATTGCAATCCTATGGTAAGTTACATGTTTTTTAGGTATGTGCATCGTAATAATTACATTTTTACCCTAATGATGGGATGAAAAATTCATGTGAGGTAGATTGCAAGTGTCATGCATACTGGTAATGGATTGAAAAATGAAAATGGATGAATGAAAAGGCATGGTTGTTTCAAAGATGAAATGTAAAATACATAGTTGATTTGTTTTCTTTGAAAAATGAGGCATTGAAAAAATTTCCTATGTGATACTCAAACATTTAATTTTTCATTTGATCAATTATTTTTGTTGAAATTGAATTTAAATCATGGTAAGGTGAAATTCCTCTATAGTATTTTGAGATTTCATCCTTGAGGGAAAGGTTGAATGCAAGTGTGGGAGGATTTTATAAGTGTATTTCATGAATAAATTTTAGAATGTTTTTATGCATTGATTTATGGATTTAAATGAATAATCTTGCAAATTTTGGAATGAATTGAGTTGTTTTATGTTTTATGGTAGGAAATGATGAATCTGTGTAAATGGAATGTAAAAGGGGTGTAAATATGAGCAAAATGACCCTTCTCACTATGAGCGAAGTGAAGCGGCGTGACACCAGATTTTTGAGGAAAGGAGAAGTTGGAAATTCTATAAAAACATTGTTACACATCGTGTACCATGAGTACACATTGTGACTTCATCAGAGAAGCAATCCACTACTAGAGAAAGTTGTGACAAGTGAACACATTGTGAATGACCAGTACACATAGTGTACCAAAAGTACATGTCATGATGAAAGTAAAACTTCAAAATTAATGTACACAGTATGTTGAAGATTAACACGGACGCGGGGGTGACATAGACAAGGTGTACATGATGTGTAGGTCAAGTACACATCGTGTATGTGGTCAAATTTCCAAAATTTCAGTCGAGATTCGTACACGCATCACGTGGATTCACAAAAAGCAGATCGACATTACACATCATTTAGGCCAAGTACACGATGTGGTGGCGGTTGGGTAGAGCCAGTTCAAAGCCTATAAATAGAGCTCATGGCTGCACCTTTGGATGTTCAAAAATCGGTTGGAGACACAAGCTTGGAGTGAAGTTGATGCACCCTATCTGAGTTCTTTCCTTTATTTATGTTTTATCCCCCCCCCCTTATTATCTCATCATTAGGATGAGGAGGTAAACTCTCCAGTGCTAGGGTTATGTAATAAAAGACATAAAGGTTTGTTGGATTTGATTCTATTTATTATTCATGCAGTTGGTTTGCATAATTTCGTTCTTCAACTTCCAATTCCTTTATTTTTATTTTATCATGACCATCGATAAATTAATCAAAAAGTAATATTTAAATTATGAAACTGATGACCCTAAAAGGAGGTATGACCATTTTCAACATTAAGGGAAATCATGTTTAAATACGGTATCGAGACAAACTCAATTTGGTGATATCCTATACTATCAGACCAAGGGAAATGGGATATTGTCACATTAAGGAGGGGATACCATGACCATTGGATTTTCCTCATATTGACTCCAACACCAATCAAGAATCAATCAATCTATTTTTCAAAATCTAATTGCACCTGAACCTATAAACTACATTACCCTGACATGCTTTATAAAATTTGTTTTCAAACTAATCAATCAACCTGCTTTAGATTCATCATTTATTTTCTCAAAATCAATAAAACCAATATTTTCTCACCACCTTATACAAATTAATAAAATTAATCTTTTGAATTCCTAATCAAAATAAAATCACCATCTTTGTGGGTTTGACCCTGAACTTACCTAATACTACATTTTAATTAATTGGATACTATAGTTTGGGTTTTTATAAATTTGTTGTTGCATAGATTCGTAGGGAACTAACAACTCCCTATGGGGCCATCAAGTACACCTCACACACTATTTCCCTAGGCGTGTACTTTAGATGGATAGTGAGGAGAGTACACTCCATGTAGTCGGATCTACACACCGTGTATTGTTTCCAGATTATGCAGATTTAAAAATTTATTATTATATTATGTATTCCTTGAGACATTTACCTTTGTGTGGGCATAAAGATGGGACACAACATGTGATGGGTGTTTGATATATGTGTATGTGTGTGTGTGTTTAATTAACATCTACGTAATGTTCAAAGATTTGCACATCATGTATGAGTTGTATTGCAATTATAGTTTTGTGTGCATGATACATGTCACAAAGAATAAAGTGTATACAAGTATAAATACATGCTTGGTATTTTTGGACAGGTGTTCACTGGGTTTATTCCAAGGTACAAGTTATGTACAAAGTAATGGATGAGAATCTCAAGGAAATTCATAAAATGATTAAGATAAAAAGGATTGATTAATTAAAGACAATGATTAATAGATTCGAGCGTAATTTATCTTAATAAGAATGATTAAATAATTTAATATTAGTTTTATTTAATGCATAATTTTTTGCATGTATGTGGACGATCATGAGCTATACCAGACCTTTGTGTGTGATTGGTTCCCTTTTAATTTATTTATTAAATGAAAATTGTTGGTCTACGCGCCTTGTCATTAATATGTAGGATATGTGTGCTCATGGTTTCTTTTATGTAAAACCCATTTTACCCCTCACCTATGTGTAAGTTAAAATTATATGTAATAGGTGGAGCTACCAATCTAGTAGAGGTGGTTCAAGTTAGGAGTTGAGGTGAAACCAATCCAAGAAGATATAAAGGTGGACATGTGGAAAGCTGCAAACATGAACCTTAAACGGTTCAAGATGTTTCTCCCCTAGGTCAAGGTTAGTTTATCAACCAATAGATAAACTAACCAATAGTAAAACTCATGATCAAACCCTTTATTTTATTTCTGTCAGTTGTATGTTTATTCATTATGGATATTTAACATGATCACATAATTAATGAACTAACAAACATACAAGATGGAACTAAAATAAAAAATGAATTATGTGTAAATATTATCTATACATGGTTAATCACTTAAGTATATCCCACTTAACATTAACGAGAATGTGAAAAGATAATAAGTGGTAATTTATGCATAAAGGATAAAATCCCTCAATTAAATATTAAGTTGGTATAGCCTTACATTACTTTGGTTAGAATCGAACCATAGTTCAAGGTGTTTGACCAACCCTGGTTGGGGTGATTTAAATTATCAGGGAATTCTAATTTGAATTTTTGGGTTGACTTAACTTAGTTTACATCAAGGGTTTACTGCCCTAGCAGGACTTGGTATAACTTAGAGGCAAAGGTTGAGGAAATACAAAATTAAGGATTTCAAGATTGGGGAGTCCACTCAACATATTAAGGAGTTATGAGTTAATGTAGTTGGCATTTGGAATGTCTACCTAAAGCCTTTCAAGTTGCTTGACCAACACTAGTTGGGGTAATGCAAAGGGAAATATGGATCATTGTCGCTAGAATATCCAAGCAACAGGATATTCTGAAGCCAATAGTGAGGGCTATTGAGTTTCGACAAAATAGTGGGAGACTAATAGATATTTATTTATTTATTTTTCTATATTTATCAATATAAAGTATTGAAACTATGTTCATCTTAATTTTTAGAAATAACAATCAAAATGACATCAAACATATCATTGTGATCCACACTCATGAAGGAAAACCTTCTCAACGACGCTAATTTCCAAGAGTGGCAATGGAGTCTTTGGGTTATCCTTCACTATGAGAGGAAACTTTATGTTCTGGAAGAGGCTTTACCAGTTACACCTAGAAATGAGGTGAGTGAAGAGGAACTCTCTATGTACGATAAAAATCTAAATGATGCTATGGATGTTCAGTGCCTCATGCTATCATCCATGACCAATGATATCTTGAATAAACATGAGGAAATAGATTCTTATAGCATGATGTCTCACCTTCTGGATCCTTATCAAGAGAAGGTGATATAGGAGAGGTATGAGGTCTCCAACGCTTTGTTCACTACTAATATTGGAGAGTCTATGCCAGTTGGACCACATGTAGTCAAGCTTATTGGCTATATTGAGCATCTGTACATCTTAGGGATTAAATTCATAGATGAGTTGTATATAGATATCATACTATCATCACTACTTAAGACCTTATTTAGTTTTATTGTGAATTATAATATGATAAATAATGATAAGATTTTATTGGATCTTCTTACCATGATTCGCTAAGTTGATAAGGACATGGGGTGTGAAAAAACCCGCAATCCTTATGGTTAATATAAAGAGGAAGGACAGGGCCAAGGGGGCTAATATTTATAAAAAATCTAAATCCTATGAGCACCGTATGACCAAGAATAAGAAGATCTAGAGGAATAGAAAGGAAAAGGAGGCAGTATGCTTTGCATGTGGCAAGTAAGGCCACTAGAAGAGGAACTGCACCTAAAGGCAAGGGTAATACAAAGGTGTGTTTGTTATTAAGTGAAATCTTTCCATTTCTACACATTGGGTATTAGATATAGCTTGTGGGGCTCACATTTGTATTAAAATTAAGGAACCAAGTAGATTCCAGAAAATTTTCAGAGGATAGGTGGATCTATGAGCTGCTGATGGTGCGAGGTTGGGTACTCTTTCCATTGGTGACTACCACCTCACATTGCTGAAGGGAATGATTTTGGTTTTACATGGCTGTTATTATGTACCTAGTGTTACCAAGAACATAATTTATGTATTTAGTTTAGGTACAAATGGATTTATTTTTAATTTTGGAAATAAATGTTGTTACTTCTATAAGGACAAAATATGTTATGGTATGTCGCATTTAAATAACAGTCTGTCTGTATTAAATTATGAGAACCAAGTGTTGGTAATTTATATAAAACCAAGTTCACATGACTCATACAACACCCAGTTGTGGCATCACTACCTTGGTCATATAAAGGAGAAGCTCCTAATAAAGATATGTCAAGATTGTTATTTAGACTCTTCTAAGCTAAAACCACTTGATAGATTTCATGCTTGTTTACAAGGGAAAATAACCAAACCACCATTTGGTGCACAGGGTGAAAGGGTCACAGAGCTTCTAGGATTGGTACATACTGATGTGTGTGGACCATTTTCAGTAGAAGATAGAGGTGGATATTCTTACTTTATTACTTTTACTTATGACTTGAGTAGATATAGTTATGTATACTTAATGAGGTATAAGTTCGAGTCCCTTAAAAAAATCAAGGAGTTCAAAAATGAAGTGGAGAACCATCTTGGTAAGAAGATAAACAAGATTAGATTAGATTGTGGTATAGAATATATTAACTAAGATTTCATCAACCTTTTACAGGAGTCTGGTATTCTATCTCAACTCACTCCACTTTATACACCACAGTGGAATGGTGTTAGTGAAAGGAGGAATTGAACCTTGTTGGACATGGTAAGATCAATGACGAGTCACACAGATCTTCCATTATCCTTTTTGGGATATGTATTGTAAACTACAACATACAAATTAAATCAAGTACCAGCTAAGGCCTAAAATGGGATTCCCTTTGAGCTATGGAGTAGAAAGAAACCCACTTTGTCACATACACATGTTTGGAGATGCGAGACGTTTGTTAAGGCTTTCTCAGGCAACAAACTAGCACCCTAGAGTATGATGTGTATCTTTATAGGGTATCCTAAGAAAATAAAGGGATACTACCTATACAACCCCTCAGACAAGAAAGTGATTGTTGCCGGATAGGTTGTCTTTCTTGAGAGGGAGCACATCCTCAAAAAGGATGGTGGGATCAAGATTGACTTTCATGAAGTTGATACTCAAGATACACAGGATTTGGTATAGGAACAATTTCCACAGGTCCCCATGGAAGTGGTAGTTCCTGAAACACAAGTACTATGTAGGAGCACAAGAGAGGTAAGGGAACTAGAGAGATATGGTTTCCTTGTCACTAAGGAAGGTGACTCATTATTATTTTACAATGATGAACCTCTCTCCTACAAAGAAGCAGTAGAGAGCTCAGAAGCTGCAAGATGGCTAGAAGCTATGAATTCTAAGATGGATTCCATATATCAGAACCAAGTCTGGGTTCTGGTTGATGCATCGGTTGATGTAAATCATGTTGGGTGTAAATGGGTATTTAAAAAGAAACTAGGCATGGGAGGTCAAGTTATCTATATATATACTAAAGAAGGATTTTTTATGACTACGTGGCACTCCACAATCTTCCACGTCTACCAAAAACAAATATTTCTTCCACCTAAACCCAAAAAACCCTCGAGCAGTTGCTCCACCGATCGGAATTTAGTCTCCTAGAGTTCCTGATGCTCTCCTCGACTCCCCTCTCTAGCTCCCATCTACGACTCCCCTCTCCCAATCCCCTTCCCCAATATCCTCTCCATCTGCGCATCAGCCTCTACATGCTCTGCCTTCGGCTCTGCTGCTCCACCAAATGATCCCCCAAAATATGACCCTCTACCTCCCACAATTTTAGGGTTCTCGCTAAGAGATCTTCCACTACTCCTAGGGTTCCTCCCGTTTCGCCTCCGTCGGTGCTCTTACGATTCCTAATTCCACTATTCCTGGTCCCATTTTACCTCTGCAATGATTCTGATAGTTCACGCTCCCATTTCCCCTTCGACGGCCTTCCTCCTATGGCTCCTGTTGTCGTTACCCCTCCGTCATGGATCCTATTATTCCCGCTCATGTTTCCCCTCACATCATCCATCTTCTACTATGGTTCATCCTCCCAAAACCCCTAGATCCTATTATGTTTCCCTCTGACCCATACTCCTTCGAAGTACTTAAGTCAGAAACTCTTAAGATTCACTTCATCTTGTTCCCTAATTCCATCAAGCTCAAGATTTCCATTCGCATCTACATCTGTTGACTCTTTCTACTCAATGAACTTTCGACCATTGTGATGCTTGGCCCACAAAATGTATGTTCCCCTAATATTGTTGTAATAATATCCTCTTCAAATTGTAGTATTTCCCTATGCATAAAACTTTTTCACATGTTATTATAGTATATTTGTTTTTCTGATTCAAAAATCAGGATATCTATTTCTTTTTGTTATTTGGTATCTATTCACCAATTCATTATTTGATTCATGTTCTGAAAAATGAAATATTATTTTTAATTTCTACTTTGATTCTACATTACGTGATTATTAAAATGGTGACGAATGAATTTACATGTCTTCTTTGATTCATGTATCTATATCACCATCTCCTGCTTTTCAATGTATTGGTATCAAATACAAGGTAATTTTTTCTCACTGTTATTTCTATTTCCATTTACATAATGTTTCATTTATTATTTTGTTGTTTGACATAAATATTTGTTTGATATATTATTCTGCTGTATTTTCTAGAAAATCATCGATTCATGTAAATTTTATTATGTATATTTTTTTCTGTTGTCTGTTATCAATATTGTTATTTGTAACAATATTTTTTCACATTATTATGGTTTGATTATACATTGAATTATCATTATAATGGTTCCCAATAAGATTACATTTCTTCTTATATTTAGGTTGATTTATTAGCATCTCCAGTTTTTGAATGCAATAGTAACAAAGATTCAAGGTAATTTCTTAACAATGCAATTATTTCATTTTTATTTCTTTTTTCAAAAATTACGGAAGTCACTTTTATCATAAATAGTATTAATATTTTAAATCATTCTTTTCACTGGGATAAACATACCACTATTTTGGTCATAGATCCAAAGGTGAGAATGTCATTTTATCATTATCATCAATTTTTTATAATCATGCACCATGTCGTATATTGTTTTTTACTTCTCCTGATATCATTTTCATCAATGTTTTATAAGCATGCACCATGTCGTATATTGTTACTTCTCTTGATATCATTGTCATTAATTTTTTATAAGCATGCACCTTTTGATATATTTGACATCATTAACTATTATAAATAATTATTTTACTAAAGTTCTATAAAATTAAATTAACTAGATCCTGTTGGATATATAAATATTTGAAATGAATTCCATTCATATACTGATTTTTTTTATTGTTTGATGATGAACATAAAGGTGTGGTAAGATATTGAATTTCTAGGGATCTGTTTGGCAACTTTGAAATCATTTAATGTTGAAAATAATAGCATCATTCTTATTTTATAAAATTAAATTAACTACATCATGTTGGATATATAACTATTTGGAATGAATTCCTTTGATATTATGACCTTTTTTTATTTTGATGATGAACATAAGGGTAAGGAAATATATTTCATTTCCAAGGATTTGTAAACAAATTTCTTCCCCCACAGGCTACTACGAGATCTACATTAGTTGTCTATTTTAGGTATATCTTCTTAAATTGATGAGGTCACTTTTATCACAAATAGAATTAATATTTCAAACCATGATTTTCACAAGGATAAACATATCACTATGGAGGTCACAGATCCAAAGGTGAAAAAGTCATTTTATCATTGTCATAGGTTTTAGTTACTTTTATTTCCATTGAGATTTTGAAGAAATATTCGCTTATTTTATTTATTAAAGTGTTATAAAATGACTTAAAACATTTTCTAATGACCTGTTGTAGGTTTGATCTGGGGGCCAGGGGTATCAAATAATGGTATGTTATTAAGGTAGAGTATGAAATCAATCTATGCTTAATTTATTAGGTGCACATGATGAATTGTGATTTGTTCTTAATTTTTAAATTAACAATCATTGAACTTTATGAATTACAATCTACTTTGTTTGATGCGATAGTTTTGAGTGGTAATGTTCTATTTTTTCCTATTAACCAAGAAACTAACATGTTGGTTCCTCCATAACATTCTAGGTTGGAGGTATGATCTTGAGGTCAGGGGTATCAAATAAGGGAATGTTATCAAGGTAATGTAGCAAGTTTAAACTCATTTGATTGTCCCTTTTTTAATTTGAGATTGCATCGAGAACACATTGCAAGGCTCTATTTGGTGTGATATTTTTATAATTGGAATTCTTGTGCTGGATTTAGAAGTTAGGGATATGAGAGTGATAATTGAATAGGACTGTTCGGGGCATGGTAACTTCTTTTGAGAACAATGGTTAAGCAGTTTTCTCCTTTTTGAATCTCCCATGGTAAGTATAGGTAATAATTTTTACTCCTATGATGGACTGTCACATGATTTATTTTATATTTTCCTAATGAACATGGTATATGTTCAACCACTTGATGAATATGGGTAGAGAGACCAATTATGTTTTCCATGTCTATATATATACTAAAGTTGGCATTTCACCAGCTGATGTGTCACCTCCACATTCTTCCACGACGCACCTATGCATTTCTCCCCATTTCTTTCCTCCATTCACTGCCCCTCCCTTACTCAATTATAATTCTTGTGGACCTAGGGTTTCCAACATCCTCACATCTGGATACCTCCTATCCTCATCTCTGCACCCACCTCCAAAACTTTGTCTTCGTACATCACCCTTCGACTCCCCGTCTATGGCACTCTAGTATCCTCATCTTTGTCTTCACTTGCTCCTCATCTGTGGCACGCGTCATCTCCTTATCTCCTTGTCTTTGCCTCCATTCTTAGAAATCAATCACCTCATCTCCATATCCATTCATAGAAATCCATCACCTCGTCTTCGAAACCCCTTCACATTACCTCAGCTCCCTGTCTCCATTCACTTTCACCACCTCCATCTACCAGCACCTTCGATTTATTGCTAAAAACCTAATTTGTTCCAAAATCTACTTCACTTTCAACCGCCGAAGATAACCCATGACAACCTCTTCGTGAACCCATTTACCATCACCAACAACATATTCAAAAATTTGACAGATCAACATCTCTGTAATAGGTATGCTCTCCTAATTCCATAGAAATTTTCACCCTTCTACTTTATTTTATTTCCAGATATGTGTGTGACAACTTCACTGGTGATATAACGTATTCCATTGATGACCACTATCCTTTGTTTTCCCTCTAGTGACCCATCAATTCATCCGCATTTGATTTTATCTACTGAAAACTAACCATTTCCCTTTATTTTCTCTCCATTTATTCTAAACTAATTTATATTTACCCATGATGTTTTTTCATCTAAGGTGTTTCATGATTTCTTTTTCTCTGGATTGAAGGATTGAGTTGCAGGTATGTTAATAATCTTGCTAGTTATCGAGCAGAGGAAATATTAATATAAATTGATTTCTTTAGTTTTTTCCTTCATTTCTCATCCCATGATCCTATCTCACATCTTCATTTTGATGAATGGTACAATGAATTTGGAGCGGCTATGCCTTTCTAGCCTGTTGAAGACTTGTCAGCCCAAAATAGATCAAATAAACAGATAGGAGAGGTGATAAATAATTTTAATAGAGCTCAATCAGTGACTGAAGTGCTATGTAGGGGAACTGCTATGGTGATCCTTTTGATGACTTCTTTATTTCAATCACTGAAAAAACATCATGTTATGTGTTTCATATGTTTTAAACTATTTGTCAGCTAAGATAATTAGTTGATTTGAACTATTAAATGTGATTTTTTGTATTGTATAAGTTCAATAGTTATATTCATGAAAAATGAAAATATTTTGTTGTGTGTAAGTTCAGATACATGAATTTCTTTTTAGATCATGTTCGAACAATGTCAATGCTTGAAAATCACCCACTTATATGCATTGGTTTTACATATTGTGGTAAATAGAGTCATATTTATGTATTATACATCATATTATAGCGCTTAGTGCTTGATAATGTATAAACTGATTCAATCAAATAATTGCATTTTGTCTGTAGATTAACAATTTTAATGGTTTCTACTACGAGAACTTTTCCAAAAACAATAGTTACAACCCTAATCTCTGGATTTAAGGCTTGAGTTGCAGGTACATTAAATTTCCTGCAAGTTATTGAGTAGGGGAAATATTAATATAAATTGTTTTCTTTAGTTTCTTCCTTCATTTCTTATCCCATGATCCTATCCCACCTCTTCCTTTTGTTTAAAGATACAATGAAAGAGGAGGGGTTATGCCTTTCCGACCTAGTGAATAATTTTCTGCCCAGAATAGCTCAAATAAAAAGATTAGAGAGATGATAAATAATGTGAATACAACTCAACCAGAGACTGAAGTGTTGTGCAGGGGAGCTACTAAGGTGCTCCATTCAATGAATACTTGATTTCAATCAATGAAAAAACATCATGTTATGTGTTTCATATGTTTTAAATTGTTTTCCAACTAAGAGAATTATTTTTTTTTGAACTACGAATTATGTTTTTTGTAGTGTATTAGTTCAATAGTTATTATATACATGCAAAATAAAAATATTATACAGTGTATAAGTTCAGATACATGAATCGATTTTTATAACATGTATCAACCAAGTTAATGATTGAAAACCGTCCATCTATATGCATTGGTTTTAAAGATTGCTGAAAATAGAAACATATTTATGTATTCTACATCATAGTTTAGCGCTTAATAAATTTTCTTATGTCATTACAATACATATGTTTTCCTCAATCGGGCATCATTGGATCAAATGTCTCACATTATAATCATGTTGTAGGAACTGACCATGCATCTCAAAATCCTTACAATGTAAGCTATTTCCCAGTATAGGCATATCTTTTGTATTGAAACCTTTTTTTATTTATCATCCCCTTGTGGAATATATTTTTTCCCTTGCTACCAACCACTAACATTTTATGTGTGGAAGAATGCATTCTGGTAAGACTTTGATTTTATTTCAATTCTTTTAAGACAAACAATCCTTTGTCAGTTGATATTGCCTCTTATCTAATTTAAGTTCTTTATCTTATTTCCTATGTTGAACTTATTTACATTTCTGGGCTGATCATCACTAGTAAAGATACCTCTTCACCACTGTTGGTGCTAATGTGGACATTTGGGATCACAATAGGTTTGATCTAGACTTCGTTTTTTTTTCCTGGGGTTAAGGTTATGATTTTATTTTAATGACTTTAAGATAAGGAATCCTTTATCAATTGATATTGTCTCTTATTTAATTTGAGTTCTTTATCTTATTTAATATATTGAACTTCTTTATGTTTCAGGGATGGTAATCATAACTAGAAAAGATACTTTTTTCCACTATTATTGTTCAAGTGGATGTTTGGGATCTTAATAGGTTTGATTTGGACTCTGTTTTTTTTTTCATGGGTGGTACTGGCGATGGTGTTTTTTGTTAATTTTATAATTTATATTTATTTAGTCCTACAAAATGTTACTTCTTGATTTTAAATTTAAAAATCTCAATATGCTTTCCATAAATTGGTCTAATCCAATGCATATATTTGAATGGGGACATGAAACTGTCCAATTTGATCCTTGAGATCCTAATGTCTTGGCAACATCAGGAAGGTAGGCTCATTGATTTTAAACTATCCCCTCCACATCATATTTTCTAGTTTTTTATTACTCACTAATACTAAATCCTATAGGGATCCACAACACTGTGAACCCAACATCTAGTATAGGGGCTCCATTGCAACAAATCACACTGCTACTAGCAGCCTTCACCAAATACTGTTAAAAACAGATATGTTATTATGTAACTCAAACTTCTTTTAAAGAAACAAAGGCTCCTGTGTTGACATTTTGTAATGTTTTCTTCATTTCATGCTTTTTCTTTTATGTTTCCAATTACAATGAAATGTATGTAATTTAATATTCATTATTAGTTGTTCTTATTTGAAATGTATGTTGCTTATTATATATGATTTCTCCATGATCAAAATAAAATTTCTACCTTTTTCATCTCATTTTTTTCTACTATTATGATGATGTCATAGCATGTTTTAAAACTGTTTCAATTTTATCTATGGATAACTTGTAATTTTAACATATTTTAAATTAATTTTTATTCTTAACATTTCAAACTATGATTGCCTTTTGAAATTAAGAGTTGATTTATAGCATCGTACGAATGCACGGGCGAGGTACTAGTTACCTATAAAGCAAGGATAGTGGCTAAAGGTTTTAAACATCATCAAAAAATTGAATATGATGAAACCTTTTCACTAGTTTCTATGTTTAAATTCATATGAATCATACTTTCCATAGAAGATTTCCATTACTATGAGATTTGGAAGATGGATGTCAAAACTACATCCCTTAACAGGAACATTCAGGAAGATGTCTATATGACACAACCAGAAGGGTTTGTGACACAAGGTGATTCTAGAAGGGTATGTAAGTTGTGTAAATCCATTTATGGATTAAAGTAAGTATCCATATCATGGAACATTAGATTCTATGAATCCATAAGAGAATTTGGTTTCATTAATAATGAATGTGGTCCATGTTCTTACAAGAGGTTTAATGGGAATGTGGTCGTCATCCTAGTAGTGTATGTTGACAACATATTGCTTATTGGAAATGACATACCAGTCTTGCAGTCAGTCAAGGAATGGTTGAACAATTTCTTCTCCATGAAGGACTTAGGTAAATTAGCCTACATTCTAGGGATCAAGATCATTTGTGATAGATCCAAGATGATGCTTGGACTGAGTCAAAGTATATACATTGACCAGATACTAAAGAGATTTAGTATGGAAAAATTCAATAAGGGATTGGTTTTAGTGTCACATGGTATACATATTTCCATGAAAATGTGTCCCTAGACACACCATGAGAAAGATAGGATGAGTAATATTCCATATTCTTCAGAAATAAGATCTATCATGTATGTCATGTTATGTACCAAACTTGATGTTTCCTATGCACTGAGCATGGTAGGAAAATATCAAGTAGATCCAGGAGAACAGTATTGGACTATTGTCAAGACTATCCTTAAGTATCTGAGAAGAACTAAGGATATGTTCTCGATATATGGAGGAGACGAGGAGATTCTCATCAAAGGGTATACTGATGCTGGTTTTCAGACAGATCGGAATGATCTGAATTCATAATCAGGATATGTTTTTTGTCTCAACGGAGGAGCTATGAGCTGGAAAAGTTAAAAGTAGCCAGTTATTGATGATTCTACTACAGAGTACAAATATATAGCGGCTTTTGATGCAGCCAAGGAAGCCATTTGGGTTCATAACTTTATCCAGGAGCTTGATGTGGTGGCTAACACTAAATATTTCATTATATTGTATTGTGATAATACTGCAGCGGTGGCTCTTGCAAAAGAGTCATGGTCACATCAACAGACAAAGCACATACTCTAAAAGTATCACCTATTAAGGAATTTCTATCAAAGGGGTGAATTTGTAGTGAGAAGAGTGTCCAAGGAAGAGAACTTGGAAGACCCCTTGACTAAAGGCCTATCTCAATAGAAGCATGAATATCATATGAGAGCTAGAAGACTGAAGGTTATTAGCAGTTGGCTCTAGTGAAAGTGGGATTCTGTTGGAGTTAGTGTCCTAGAAACCAACTTATTTGTACTTTATAATAAACCTTTATTCATTGGATGAATATTAAATAAACCACTTATCACATCATGATTGTTCTTATGTGTGACATGGTATGTGATAATTTCCTAAGAATAGATGTTGCACTAAAAGGTCATAGTAGATCCCTACTTTGATGAGAACCCAGAAGTGCCATGACACTATTTTTGAATATATGTCCTATGGTCGGATTATTTCATTTGAAGGGACACAAATGATACATGATATCAGGGGTGGGGACTCATGAAACATTGAGGCACCTTCTCATAGTGTACGCCCTTGGTAATATTCAGGAGGATATTATGAGAACAAGACCCGCTAGTAGGAAATCCACATTCATAAGTGTCATTGGATGTTCATATATTTGGATATGTGTATTGGTCCTTAGACTTTAAGATTATTATTAATGGGTATTATAACTCGCACATTTAGATGTATTGAAGAAAACTGTGACGATAGATGTTCACAGTGAGGTAGGATATGTTGGGTTTGTCATGAGTAGTACTACATTAATGAATAATGTGAGAAAGGATTTTTCACTTCTACAGAAGTAGATATCTCAGGCCCTTTTATGGAAATTATATATCCCAACTAAATCCACGGTCATGGTTTTCTCTAAGAAAGTTCAATTCCAAGAAGTCAAAGAATGAGAAATCGAGCACATGGGTTGATGGCACTTGCATGCAACCTGCTTGATTTGAGATAAAGAGACAAAGGGATTATATTACATTGTAAGCGTTCATATGGGGTGACATGTCGTTGTGACATAAAATTCTTTCTCTTGGGTGCCTTGACCTATTGCTAGACATTAATCTTGTACTTTAGGCAAACCCACCTAATGCCAATGAGAAAGAGGCCTAGAGGGTCACACACTAAGTGTAGCCAATATCTCAGTTAAATAATTTATTTATTTAACAAGTTGAATAAACATTATTACCAGTTGTGGTTTAATAATTATTCAAGTATGTCTGATTGCATTTATTTTTTCGCTGGTTATTAGAGGGAATATATTGCGGATGGAATATTTATTTATTGGTGAATAATGTAGTTATATTTATTTAATAAATAAATAATCATTATTCAAGGCTCATTAAATATTGAATAGGATTTGCGGACCAAGTTATGGGTCCGGTGAGAAATATTATTAAATATTATTTGGTTAAATAATATTTAAATATAACGTGCAAGTTAAACACATGTCATAGAAATAATATAATTGCTATTATTATTTGACATGGGGTTTTCACATGGAATAATAAATTAAGTAATGTCACTTGTGCTGATTATTTATTATTACTTGGTGAATTAAATTCGTTAAGCACATGTCATGGAAATAATAGCATTGTTATTATTATTTTACATGAGGTTTTCACATGGAATAATAAATTAAGTAACGACACATGTGCTGATTATTTATTATTTCCTAGTGAATTAAATTATCTGTTATGTTATTATTCTCTATATAAGTTATGGGGTTATTTCACCAGCTAACCCAATCATTGTGTGCAAAAAATCCTTAGAGAAAGGCTCTCGAGCCTAGAGAACTCTTCCCTCTCCAAAAACACTCTTGAGGACGAGATATATCCTCCTCCATTGGATCAAGGAGAATGCTTTGGAAGTGATTCTCAAGGTGATTGAAGGTGGACATCGCAAGAACAAGGATCTTCCCTACTAGCACCCGGAGACTCCTTCAGCGACGTCCGGAGATATGTGGAGCACGTGTGGATCACTGCTAGAGGATCCCTATCCTTGGATTCTACATTGCAATTAAGTAAAACCTTGAAATCGTGGTTGGATGCATTAACAAAGAAAGAATCACCTTAGAGGTAATTCTATAATTTAATTAAATTAATTATAAACAAAATATGTCAATTCTCTCTTCTCGATTTCGGGTTCTCTCCTTTTTATTTTATCTTTGATTCAATTCTGTGGATACTAGCGTTCATCATCGTATTGATCCTGAATTAATCATTGATTATGAAAATTTGAAAAGTTGGGTACACGCCCATACTGTGCTTCTACTGTGCCCAGAACCTATAATAACTAGTACTTACCCGTGCATTCGCACAGCAATACGTTCAATGCTTAATTTCAAGAAGACAAAATTGTACTTCAATATTAATAAAGAACTTAATACTGTATATATTGAAAAAAACAGCGATACTTAATATTGAACTATAATGGGATATAATATATAGAATTAAAAACATAAGAAAATAAGAAGAAGAAAATAACATAGAAGAATATGTAGGATAATATTGAAAACATATTAGAGAATATATGATAATACATAATAAAAACATAAGCTTACCATCACTGTACAAAATCAACCATACAAATGCATGAGTGAGAATATAAGGAAATCATATAGTAGAATATATAATGGAAGTAAAATTATTTGAAAACATATAAAACATAATGGAGAATATAGTGGATAACAGTGAATTGAAAATGAAAACAAAAATTTTAAAAAAAAATGAAATAAACGTTCATGAAAACATTAAAGAATAAGGAAAATTAAATAGATCACGATGTCGAAAAATAACAAAAGTATAAATTTTCAAATACATGAATAAAAAGAAGAAATGGACAGCAATTAGAAAAGTACACTAAAAAAGGAACATGAAGGAAATTAAATAAGTATTAATGTCACAGAGATATTATGACAAGTACATGAAAGAATTATTATACACTAATTCCATAAAGAACACAATATTCCAATGAACTTGAATGAAAAGAACATTCAGATGGACAATTACATTTGAAGACATACATCAGAAGTCTTTCTGTCATCGAGAAACTATGTCATAGTGTACAAATATCAACTTGAAATGCCTGAAAAATATTTATGCATAGATGTAAATCCTTACAATAAGAACACCTTAATTTATAGAATAAAAAAACGATTACATAGATGTAATAATTAAAAATCAAATTAAAAGTAGTCACAATTTACCTTTTCAAGCCTACAATGAAAACCAGTGTGCTCCTTCCATGCATGCCCTCAGCTGGTTTAGTGAAAGTGATACATAATGCACCTCACGGGCCAGTGATACCTAATGCACCTCACGGTCCAAAAGCGAAGACAATAATTGATGCAACGATAGAATCAGATCACAAACATGGACATCTTTATTCTCATGTTTCTGACAGGTAATCAGCTAACAGGGCCTACAAACTAAAAGTTAAAGATAAAATTGGTTCAAAATAAATGGTACCTCATGCAAGACAGTCAGAGCTTTGAAAAAACAGTCACACTCCATCTAAGTACACATAGTAATAGACTCCATGCTGAACTGCAACCAATTACATCAGCTTCAAGGGGAGAAACAGAGAAAATGAAAAGGAAAATTTTGAAAATACCACTTGTAAACAGCACTGTGTAATGTATGTATTTATAGAAATATATGGCTATATTTATATAAATCTGTTGCAAACATGAAAATTAAAGAAGTTCTGTGTATACAGCACTGTATATGTACTATATACTACCAGGACACATACAACCGGCTATGTGTACTGTATTCATTTATATAACTTCAAAAATTATAAAAGTTCACAGTGTATACAGCACTATGTACTGTAATAAGTGATAGAAATTCATAAAAATCATTTATATAAATCTGTTGCAAACATGAAAAATCTAAAAGTTCAGTGTGTACAGTATCTCTGTAATCATTCATGAGCTGAAAACAATTCTAGGAGCACATATTTACATAGGAAATATTCAAAAGAAGAAAAAAGAAAGCAAGGTACTATAAGAATCAGTACCTGCAGTCCTATTTTTTTCCTAGAAATGGAAACTGGAAGTGCGATTACAGTTTGACGATGCACGACCGACGTTCATAGCACCACCATAAATTGAAGTAGAAACCAAAATGTAAATAGAAACCTGGGAACCTGGACCATATCTAATTGAAGCAACAGGAAACCTATTAGATGAATAGAATCCATCGGCGTTTGATGATCGAAGATAAATAAATGAAAAAATTGATAAAATACAAGGTTCAATTAGATAGATATCATGAAAATAGAAACCGGGTTACAAGTTTCACTGTCAAATGAATCTCAATAGATTCAATTTAGGGATGCTTACCTTTAGGCATGAAAACACCCATGAAATACCATAAATGAACCCATATAGAAAGAAATACAATGAGTCATGAATCTGAACATAATCAAAACTGAAATCTTGCCTTTAAACAATGAGCAGTATCATATGTAATAAGTTGTACCAGAATAGTTGAATATGATCATAACTTGCAGTAAACTGTCATCTCAATGCTTCCACATGCTGGCAGATGCTAGTGTTCTCCTTCCATAGGAGTTGAATCTGTACATAATGCAAACACCCATGCAATACCATATTTTTCTCGTAAAATGATTCATTGATCTAATAAAACACATAAACACTGCTTGAACATAAAACATGATACAATACCCCAAAATAATGCATGATTCACATTCTGAAACAGTGTTAGTCACAGTAAAATGAAGATCACTCTTAAAAACTGATCTATTTATTAATTCAATGTACTTTAAACTAAGGAATTCTAAACACTACCGTGTCATTTAAGTATCGAAAACCCCCATCCTTGAATATTGTTTGCTCCAGAATATTTGTGTTCAAAACCAGAAGGTCAGAAGGTTTAATAATACAATCTGAATATAACCAATGGATAATAAATACTACTGATTCATCAAAGTGAAACAGCCATATGTATACTAAATTTTAAGAGTGGTTATACTATTAAGGTAGAAAAATTGCAGCTGTCTCCAAATATGGTTGTTAATGGTACCTCAATGCAAAATCCCTATGAAAAATATGGCAAACGACAAGGTATTCAAATGATTTAGTATTCAGAAAACATGTTTTGACCTTAGAAGAATACGCTGGAATGGACCCTGAAAAATAAACCATAATTAATTTTGACTATCATCCAAACAGAAATTAAAAACATAAATAGGGAAACATATCCATAAAGATCCTTGAAAACTGATACGATAACGTATCTAGATTACATAACAGTCATGTATCCAAAAAAAGACCAGAACGTAGTTTTTCAACTTAATATGCTGAATAGAAAGTTCATTGAAGAGGCTTCAGGGAGAAGTTGTCGAATGGCATTGGTAGACATCCATATGAAGAGGCAAATCCACACTGTAGTGCAGACACCCAATTAATCACCAAAGACAAACAGCAAGCTTTACAATATAATTAAATAAAGATAGTTGTAAATGAAACAAAAGTAATAAAAAATTGACATTCTACATATCTCAAGAATGAAGAAAACCTTATTCATATAGCAGACAACATGATACATGACACAACAATTATAATGAATGAGACTAACTAAAAATAAGTAAACCAATTATATTGTACAGAATACAGTAGTTATTTCACTTTTGAGATATAAAAAATAAACAAACTGACAAGGAACACTGACTGACAAAAGGTTTACAAACACAACCTTAATACAGTTTAGAGACTTCGCATGAATTATGTATGGAGTTAAATTTGTGATGGAATTTTCAAACAATTAGATAGAGTTAGTTTTAAAAATTACCGTCGGTTAGGCATAGATACATTTAGTCTATTTTTTCTGTTTTTTTGTTTCTCATTTTCACTATTTGGAGATGATGTTCATTGGCAAAAGATGATGCAGGTTTCGGGTCTAGAGACAGGGAGCCTTCCACAGTAGCTTCAGCATCGAAGTCAGTCATCAATTTTTTCTACATGATAGTTCAATTGTAATGAATGAGAAGAAGCCAATACGTATTAGTAATACCAATGTAACATGAAATTATTTTTGAACAGATGGAAAATCACCAACAATAGAGTGTTATGAAGATTATAGGTAATGGGCAAAAAAATATGAAGAAAGATACTAAAATGTATTGAAGATGTACAGCCTCAGTGTTACAGAGTTAGAATTTTGAAAATTTATACCTGGGTTAAAGAGACAGCAGTAGTACTTATATCAACAGCATCACATATGTTCAAGCTGAGTCCTGAATAAGAAGTGCTTTGATGTTCCTAATAAAGATGGTTAAAAGAGGTTAGAACATTTCAAGTATGTGGTCTATGTTTTCATAAAAAATTGAATTGTAAAAAATTAACTATATAAACATTGTTGTTATGTAATCTTCAGCATGCTTCCTCGAAATTGTTGTGGAAGTTTGAGACTGAATACCTGGTTGTGTACAGAACTCTGATTATAGTTCATGATAAAATCTTCATTATCACTGATAAAGAGCACCGTGTACGTGTTTTGTTCAGAACTGCGTTTTCAATTTTGAATGTTGTACTCTGTCACGTCAAGTGAGAGCAAAACTTTCTTTGATTTGAAAACATTTAGCTCAGGGGGGAAACCAAACTCATCATGGTCCTATGTTATAATAAAATGGGAAAGTGAGTTAAATAACATTATTTACATGAAAAAAAACTAAAATGTGAATAATCTTACTTGTATCATATCATCTCTCAACTGTGAAGCTGATTTGCTTATAAACTGCATGACTTGCTTATCAAAGAGAACAACAGATAGCGAGTCTATGTCATCTTTAATTAGTAGTTGTACTCTAAACCTGATATATTTATATATGTGTACTGTCTTTACAACTTCTGTCGTATAAGAACCATAGTAATGAATAAAAAGTTCGAAAAGAAGGTAGAAAATAAATGAATACCTAGGAGTAGTAAAGGCTAGTGTTTTCTTAAAACTTTGGCACCAAAATTTTCCATCGGATACTTGTATTTTTTTTGTGCATGAGTTGCACAATTCAAAATACCAGTGATGAGTGCTTTGAAGTTTTACTATTGTTGCATCAATCAAACACCTTGTTGTCTATGAAATAATTAATAATATTAATACAGTTGTCAAAGAAGATATTACATGTAGTGCATGATAGTTGACATCCTGAAATAATGGGTAATGGATACTATACTGACCTGTAGTAGCTGTTTAACATCAGAAATGCATTTTTTGTTATTCCAATAAGGAATCATTGTAATGCATTTGTTTGATCTTGTTGATGGAGGACTTTGAAACTGTGAATGACTTATGAAGCTAGTTCTGATTAATGAATTAAAACCATTATTATGGAACATAAATAATGTTAATTTTATACATATGGAACTTATTTGAAGGCAGAATAAGTTTTCAAATAATGGAAGTTGATAGTTTACCTGCTCCTAAACTCATGGACTACTGGGATGTCAAGGTTGAGTAGTATTTTCGAAGCATTAATTGAAGTGGTGATAATAACAGATGCTGGTACATGTAGAACAAAATGTGATGAAAATGAAGTTTTCATATTAATAAAAATACAGTTCATTAAGATAAACATGTAATGAATTTTTTTTAACACATAGATAGATTTCTTACATGTCAACCACTTCGCCCTGACCAACGGCAAGATCACTACTGTAGAGGATTCCATGTTGTTCTCCAAGTACTCTGACATGATGTTCGCAAACTCTCCCCACAAGCTACAATTTATTTGCAATCCTCTGGAAGAAATCATAGGAGATGTTTTGGTAATAACAATAGTACTTGTCAATTGTAGTGGGAAGAGCAGGATGCAAACCTGTCATCCTCTAAAATGACTTGACTCTTTTGTTTTGTAGTACCAGCAGAATGTGTGGGGTATGATTGTCGTAGATGTCCAATAATTTCTAAAACAGGCATGAATGATTTTGAAGGAGTAGTTTTTCAAGAAGAGTGCATTACTGTTAAGTAATGTATGAAGACTATAGAATATAAAGAGATTAAATAGAATTAGAATCAGAATTTTCTGTACATAGTAAATAATTTTAACATGCAGGAACTAATGTTTTCTGAATCATAGACTTAAATAAAAAATTAGTCTTATTTAATGTACCTATTAGATGATGTTCTGGAATGGATTTGTTGATGATTTCATCAAAATTAATGAACTCGAAACAGAATAATGGTAACTGAGCATCCGTTGGTCGAACAAATGTTGTTTTTGTGAAAAAAAATCTGCAAGCATGTCTTTCCCCCAAGTAACTTCCTTGATTAGGAGAAATTCGGAAGTTCTGTATAATGTAGCAAAGTCCTTCACACAGGATTGGTTTGTACTTGTTAATTGCATGGCGGTTGTTTATTATACACTGTATTTTTGTCTCCTGCATAAAACAATAAAATTTCTAGGTGAATATTTAAAATCCAGCTGTCACATTTATGAGACATGAAATAACTTACTACAGAATAAATACATATAGTTGGTGTTATAGAAATAGTACATGAACTGTAATTTTTGCAATGGATAAACTCACTTGGGAATCACAGATAATCAGATCGACAGCCGCAACACCGTATTTGGGTGAGGAGTTCAACCGCAAATTCAATACACGCACTTCTATTTTCAATGTTTTGTCTGCATCAACAGTAATCTCATTCAGAGGACAGATTCTGCGTGACATGCTTACAGTTCTGCATGATTACAAATATTGTACAGATATGACAGATGAAGCATCCATTATAATGTTTTGTTATTATATATAATCAAATAATCAAATCATCTAATTGTATTAATTTAAAATGAAAATATACCTATCATAGGTTATCAAAAATTTCCTTGTAGACAACATTTTCTGTAAAGTTAGTGATGTGTTTTTCTCTATCATCAACTACAATTTTTAAACCACCAGGTGACGTCACTCTAGATATGGCAACATAAAGTTGTCCATGACAAAACACAGGTTTGCGAAGATACAAACATACAGAAGATAGAGACTGGCCTTGACTTTTATTAATAGTCATTGCATAAGAAATAGTCAAAGGATATTGTCTTCTTTGTAATTTGAAAGGCCATCTGATGTCATTGTGTGTCATATTTATTCTTGGGATGAATGAAAGATATCCTGAATGACAACCAGTTAAAATCTCTGCTCCAATGACTTGGTTACCCAAATTTCTAACGATAAGACGTGTACCATTGCATAGCCCCACTGATTGGTCAACATTTCGAAGCAACATAATGGGTAATCCGATTTTCAAAGTAATTTTATGTCCAGGTAACCCAGAGGCAGTGATACCATTCAAGAAATCAGTTGTATATATGTTCTCTGGCTGATCTGTATCAAAACTGGCATTGCAACCAGAATCAGAGCTGAAATAATCTTTTCCTTCAGAAGTAGTAAGAGTTAACATGTAGTCATTGATTTCTTGAACAACGTCACGTGTTGGTGCTAATATAGCACAACCTTTCAAATACGAAACATCTGAATATTTTTCAATGAAATCCGGGTAAGCAAATGCAACAGATGCTGTTAGAGGGGATTTATCTGTTGCAAGAAGGTAGGTGGATGGTATTTCAATGCACACGCCCCCATCAGCATACTCTCCAATGCGACCCTCACCAATGTCCAAAATCCACTTTGCAAAATCTCGAACTTTGGTAGGATCATCAACAGTATCGGGTGATTTCAACCTCATGTTCTGTGTCAATGTTAAAACCCGGCAGTGGTGCCATAGATATGATGATCGTATACTTTCAAAGATAATGTCACTTTTGTCTCCTCCAGGGATCACCGGTAGTATTTTTCTGAAATCTCCACCCAGGACCACTGTTAGACCACCAAAAATAAATTTGAAGAGTTGTCATTATTTAATGACATAATATATTTTAATGTTTGATCAAGAGCTTAAAAACAGTGTTTATGAATCATTGGAGCCTCATCCCAGATAATCATTTTGGTTTGCTGTAGTAGTTGTGCAACATCACTCCCCTGTGGAATGTTACAGACTGACTGGTTGTTTATAGAAATTGGTATTTGAAATTTTGAATGAGTTGTTCTACCTCCTGGTAAGAGTAATGAGGTTATTCCACTCGAGGCAACTGCTAGAACAATTTTTCCTTCGGACCTTAGTAGACATGTTAAAACTCTCCAGATGAAAGTTTTACCCGTACCTCCAAATCCATGAAAGAAAAAGAAGCAACCATCAGGACAAGATAACGCAGACATAATTTCTTGAATTACATTTCTCTGTTCATCAGTAAGCATATTGTCTAATGTTGTGTATTCAAGATGCATCTTATCTCTATCATAATTAAGATCTTCCGCAATAAGTCGATTCGGTTGAGGAGACACTGTATACTCTAGAAGGGGCATTGGAGGATAACACTGCAAAGATTTTCCATTGATGCGAAGAATGTTGTCTATTTCAGACAGTGCATACATTTGTTTTTGATGATCTATCAATGTCAAGTCTAAAAGATAGTGTATTAATGTTAGAAAGTAGTGGGAAAATTTCAATATATTACAGTCAAGAGATTAAGATGTTTGTACCTTGTAGTTATAGTCGCTGTTGTTGGGCATATAAAATGTCTTCTGTTAGGATTTTCCAGGTTTCAAACTAAACAATGTCAGGTCGAGAAACGGAATTTGAGAATAACATTTCGGCGAATAGTCTTCGCAAAGAATATCCCATTCCCCAAGAAGATACATCTTGTAGTGATTGTATGAATTCGTTGTCTTCAGATAAAAGTCCCATTACTGAACATGTTTCTCTGAATGTAAGATGAGTAATGTTGTTCATTGTTCTGATAGATTCATACGATGTTGATCCTCTGACCTTTGTTAATAGAATATGAAAGTAATGTAGTTCCCCAGAAGAGGGTGCGACATAGTAAAGTCTCCCAATACTGAAACCCTGTTTTTGCGGGTACCATTTCTTTTCACGACAGTGGTAGACAAACTGTGTTGGAAATTCTGCATAAGTAAGATTTATGCCCTCTGGATACAGTTGATTTTCATTAAACCATGCTGTGAACATGGTATCAGAAATGTTGTCCTTATTCAAGATATCTTCAATTTTATCACAGTCTGCATATGTGACATTGTTTTCTCCTGGTAAATGGAATTGCAGTCTATCAACTGGAGGATATCTGTAGTGGATATCATAAGAGAAAATCCTCCAAAAAGCTTCACAAGGTGAGATGTACCGGCAGTCATAATACATTTTTATCTCATCAACACCCTTGTCCTGAAGATCTTTATTACTACTATCAAAGAGTGTTGCGGTAACACGATCGTGCCCCTTGCTAATATATTTGAAAAGGTATTTGATAGAGTAATATTGATTGCAAACTTTGATATTCAGGTGAGCTTTATATTTTAAGAGCAAAGTAGGATTGTACGTCACCACAAACCGATTGTCTAATGCTAAACCATTTTTGAGAACAGTACAACCTGTATTTCTTCTCTAATAGATGACATAACTGTCATCATCCGAATTTGTCTGGGGAGAAAATTTCTTTGGATAATGCTTTGAGCATTTTCCACTCCTCATACAAGGCGAGTGACGGTTGGCTTCACCACAAGGTCCATGGATCATAAAATTTCCAACCACTGCATGTAGTTTTGGGAAGTCACATTTGTTTGGTATTTCTGCAGAAACAATCCTGTTAATGTCTGATGGAGTAACGACCTTGCTTTCCTGACTAAGAAATAATAGAATGTGCACATGCGACAGTACTCTTTTTTGAAACTCTACTGTACGAAAAACTACATTGAAAATTATACAAAAGAAGACAAATTAAAAAACATTTAACAAATTCTGGTTGAGGTAGTAATTAAAAAACACGAATAGCTTAGCGACGTAGTTACACACCTGCTTGAGAATTTCCGAAGAAGGATCCTTCTCGTAAATCATTCATGAGTTGTTGGACCTTTATGTTGAAAATTCGCGATAATATTTGAGGACAATCTGATGGGTGCAGGTTGTTTACTTTAACATATCGATAAACTTCAGGCCACATTGTATTGCATGTAAATGTTAAAAAAATATCGGGATACCCTGCCCAATTACATATTGACATTGCATCTTGGTAATTATGAATCATATATCTTGGGCCGCCTGTAAATGTTGAAGGTAAAATGATACTCTTCCCACATAAGGAACCATCCCGATCACCCCTAAGGAAAGCATCTTGCAACCCATTGTATAGTTCTACCCTTAACCGCTTCTGGTTGTAGCGAATAAAAGATAATCTCTGAGAATCAATCATTGTGTATGCATCTACAATAAACTGTTGAAGAAGCCTCCTAGAGAATAGAAGGCTTGAAGAATCATTGGAATGGGAATGAAGGTGAAAAGAGAAATACTCTCGCATTGTAACATTCCTGACTCTTGCGTTGTCATTAAATGGTGTAGTGCGATGGGGTATATTGTCAACATATTCGTCCTCTCCACCCGTGAAAATCAATGGATATTGAAGAGGAAGGTATAGTGGGTGAAGCTCATCAATTCGTTGGTAGCCTCCATCTTTTCCTTGAATGATGATATCTGTTTCATTATTCAGATCCTCAATGTCGTCGACAATGAGCATTGCAGTCTCAGAAGTAGTTGGTAAGTTGTATGTCTGTACATCCCTTCCTCTTCTTCTAAGTAGTCGCATTTTTAAATTTGTAATGCCCTGCGTCTCAATAATATCCCTTGTTGTTCTGAAATGATGTGATAAACTGTTATGTTGATGAAGCATATTCTGTAGCTTTTGAACAATATTGACATCAATATTAGACTCTTTGTTTTTGTCATCAAAACTGCATAAGATAGTGTCAAGTAGTGGTCATAAATGAAAGAGACAATGTTTATGTATTACTATATACAACATTACATACCTGATTGCCCATACTCTATTCTGAGCTTCATTTGCAGTATCATATACATAGAGTTGAGCAAACTTGGGTGGTTTTCCATCAGAAGGACACAAACTACCAATGCGATGGTAGTTTTGTCCGTTTAATCTAAAAATATTTGGAGACCCACCACAGTTTAGAGATTTGTCTACTTTGCCTCCCAATGAAGTGAATGCAAACATAGAGTTGTATATGTGCATGTGATCTTGGAAAGATTTAGAAGTTGGACAGCTTTTACTGAATAGCAAAGTTCTAAGTTATAATGGACATGCAGGCAAAGGTTGTAAAGATATTTTTCCCAGTGAGCAACATATTGAGTAATGAGGGACATGTTTATGGCTATATTTTTTATTCCTCTCTTCAATCCAGAAGGTAGAACCGCAGTTTTCTCATATGTTCAAAGGGTCTCCGTAGTCGAAATATTCTGAACAGAAAAGGATTGGAATAGATAATATGAAATGGAAAATATAGATTCTGTTTAACTTTAAATCCCATAAGGAATATGTGTAGTAATTAATGATTATAGTTAATGTAAACCACCTGTCTGTTCAGCAGTTTGATGATGTATTGGCATAGCTGCATCATTAATCATCTTGTTAGTTGTTGCTGGTGAATATTTAGTATTATTATATAGATTTAAAAAGTGTAATATTGGAAATAGTATGTCCAAGTTGACATACCTTCATCGTTGATTGCAGGATATATCTCACACGTCGTTGAAGGTGTAGTATCCATGTATATACCTATCATTGAAACTTGTTCATCAGTTGTTTCTGTGAATCCTGCATGGTTGGTAATATCTCCTTTGGAAGAAACGATATGTTAAGATGTTAGACGATATAAAAAAGGGCGTACATATGAATGGATTTGTACATAATAAAAGTGAGACGAAAGTTATAATGTGAAACATACTTGTGGATGACAGATGTATATAGTTTTCAGTTGTAGTATAATTAGCACTGTTTGAAAAACTAGAAGTATTCGTAAGAGTGAATATTTTACCGTATAGAAGACTACACGTAGTGGGTTGTTTGGTGCTTACTGTGATGAGGATGCATAATTGGACCCCCTAATAGTACAGCCATCAGAATCCGTACCTTGTAAGATTGGTATTAGGACTGTAAGTTGTGAAACTATAGTGTATATTATTCACAATAAATGTAAAAGAAGTTTAAATGCGGAGATGTTTACTGAATGGAAGCCCATGTCGTATTGTGGTGTTTGTTCGTTTTTTTTTTGTTCTTTGAGCCACCATATGTCGTTGATAGCTTTGAATACTCTTGTGGGACTGTGGAACAGGGAATGACATAGTTGTACGAATACATGGTTAGTATATTTTCATATAGTAATCATAAATAATTCAATGAGAGATAATAATCAGAACTAACCGTTGACGGATATAGACGATAAAGGAATGCGGCGACGTAATACAGTGTCAGTAGCTGGTGTGACCAGTTCTAGTGTAATACAATTTTCTATAGGCATTATTAACATAAAACTATAACTACTGTAAGATTATACCCTGTCAGACATAATTGAACTTGTTTAAAAAGTTTGAAGATAATGTTTGGCTATATTGATCAGAGTTGAAAAAGTCATGGAAAATGAAGACATACCACTTTGTGTTTGTCTCCGCTCATTTGGTGTTAGAGGTTCAGGTGCAGTAATGTTTTCAGTGGTGATTCTACCTGTCGATTTGGTAATATAGTAAACATGTAAGTTGTTGATTCTTAAATAAAGAAACTATTTAAGTAGTGGGCAGTATTTATAAGATAACCTGATTGACGTTGTTGTCGTAGTAATCTTCTTTGAAATCGTGCGTCTTTATATCTTGACAGCGAGTGCATATTTGTTCAGTTTGTCTATTTATTTTCATGTTAAGAAACTGAACAGGACCACGTAACCATGATAAACAGTGTTGTCATCTCTAAAAGAATAAGCATAATACGAGAAATATAATGTAAACCATTACAGTAACAGTTTTTCAAAGAAAAAATCGTCGGTACTACTATTTCTGTATAATTAGTTGTTCTAATGTGCATATAGCATAGTTCATGTAAAAATCAGCAGTCAAGTAGTACTTAGATTGTGCTTGTAGTAAGTGCTACGGTTAGTTGAACAGTTGTACTCACATACTTAGAATATAATGGACTTAGATAACAGACCTTGCAGTAGGTACCGCAGTTGTTGAACCAAGGATAGCCTGAGTAAATTTTCCATTCATATTATTACACATTAAAAAGGATTAACCATCTTCTAGGAGCAGAGTACTTTATCAGGCTTACCGTTAGTTGTGTATCCGAATGAATTCCTGCTGGTCACTGTATGAGCGCAGACATATCAGTAATGCACTGGCATCCTTATTTGCATACAAAGAAAGTTAATGTCCTAGTTGTGTTGCTGTGAAGGTAAGAATAAATGTAAGGTGCAATAAATAACTAATTACACAGAAATTATAACAATAATTACAATAGAGAAATAGGACTCCTAAAAAAGAGAATATTGTGGAAAGGTTAGGCAAGATTAATTCGAAACAGTTGGGAAACAATTAAAATGGGTTTAAAAAATAATCAATGTACTTGGAGAAATTAAACGTTCCGTTGTGTATACTGAGGTATACATAGAAATTATCAACATCAGTTGCCAGGCTGATGATTTTGTAAGAAGTGAAGATGGAGGTACATAAAAATAAATTCAAACCGTATCTTTATGACGGGTTAACCAACAATGGAATCTGAAATACGTCGTCTGTGCGTAGTACAGGAGGACAGGAGGACGATGCGCATTGTACCTTCCCACCTGCTGAAACCGCAACCAAATGTTTGAATATACTAATCGCAGGTAGAAACATATGACCAGAAACGATGGGATAGAGTTTAGATCATACCTTTAAGGCAGAGGTAGCCGCAGATATGCAACAGCTGGATTTTGATGGATGATCTGAAACCCTATTCGTCGGGCACTGGATACGCCGGAGGTAATCCAAGGGGAGTGGATACGCGAGGGAGGAGAAACCCTATATGACGCCCAGTGCATACGATGGAGCTAACCGACGGGCAGTGGATAGGCGGAGCGAGATACTTTGACAACGACGAAGAAATATTGGAGTAGCAGATAATGGAGATTAGGGAGAGGGACCTCGCGACAGGGAAGGAGGTGAAGAGGAAGGAGTATGCGTGGGAGATGGAGGTGAAGAATGTGGAGGCAGCTGTAGAAGGAAGATGCGAGCAGGAGCGGATGAACCGGAGCGCTGAAACCCTAGATGAAACGGAAGGCAAATGAGAGCGGTGGATTGAGGGTGTCGGGGTGCGGAGGGATTTGAGAGGAATGAATACATGATCTGGGAGACGTGGATTCCCTCTGTGGTGACACATCATAGGAAAAATGCTAAGTTTAGAATATATATAGATATGATCAAAAATTATATATTAAATTAATTTTCATGTTAAAATTTTAGATGAACAAGTACACTTGTCTATTACATTAATTTTAAAATAAATTAATTTTGTTTAAAATTATATCTGATAGTGATTTAATAATGGTTGGATAGAATTAGGATAAAATGAATTAATTATATTAATTTGTGGCGCATTATCTCAATTAAAGAATGAATTGAAGTAATTGATACCTAGATTGAAAATTTATGTTTGTTTCTTGATGTGTATATGATCATGAGATTATATTATCCCATGTATGTGATTGGTTTCTTTTAATTTATTATGCTTAAATTATTATTGATGACATGCATTTCATACTCCCCTTATTAGGTAAAGGTTTTCATGCTCATAGTTTATTTTATGAAAACCCCCTTTATCTAATCCATTGGATCCCCTCACCTACGTGTGAGTAAAATTTTATGTAAGGATGGAGCTCCCAGGTTAGAGGAGGCGATCTGAGTCTAGGAGTTGAGGTGAAACCAATCAAGAAGATATATAGGAGCAGTGGAGGAATGTTTCAACACAAACCAAATTACTTTTCAAGGTGTTTTCTCCCTTAGGGTCAAGGTTTAATTTATCATCTACTAGATAAACCAATCGTTAAATAATCTCATGATCATGTCAATTATATTTTATTTCTATTAGTTTCATGGTTAATTATTTATGTTTGTGAATGTTGTGTGGTCACCTAATAAATGAATTAAAAATCATGCAAGATAGAATAAAATATAAATAGATTATGCATAAATGTTTTATCACACATGGATAATCTCTTAAGTAAAATTCACTTAATATTAACAGTACACGTGAAAGGATAAAAAATGGACTTTATGCATGAGGATAAAAATCCCTCAAATTAAAATATTAAGTCGACTTAGACTTCCACTGCTTAAGTTAGAACCAAACTTATAGTTTAAAGTGCTTTACCAACCCAAGTTGGGGTGCTTTCAATTATTGTGGAAATTTTAGCTTAAAGTTTTTGGGTTGACTTAACTTAGTTTACATCAAGGGTTGATTGTCCAAGCAGAACTTGGTGAAACTAAGAGGTAAAGGTTGAGAAAATATTTAAATTGGATTTCAGGATTGTTAGTCCACACAACATATTAAGGAACTATGAGTTAATGTAGTTGGCAAGTTATGCTAACCTAAAACCCTTAAAATATCTTATCATGCCTAAGTGGTTTGGGTGGATAACAAAACAATTGAAAAGTTTCAGTTTGCGGGATCTAGAACATAAAATATTTGTACTGCCTGTGATGCCATTATAAATGGTTCGTCTTTGTACCCTTCCTTACTAAAATCAACTTTCACGAATCCCAACTCATATATTTTAACAGTACTCTTGTTATCAACCCACTTTAATTGAAAAATCATCACTTGGAAGTTCATATAATCCAACTCTCATATTTGTTTGATGATGCCAAAGTATGACATATTCGCATAAATTGGATTTCTGTCTTTAACACCGAAAACATTCATCACTTTAACCACAAGTGTAACTCCACTATTCTGCATGGTATTGTCTTCATCGTATTCATTAGTATAGAATGTATAATTGTTAATTACATAAGCATTATAAGGTAATATATACACACTTGGTCCTCCAACTATCCATTGAAGTCATTCTGAAATTGAGTTTGGATTTTCATCTGACTCCTTAAATATATGGTCCTGAAACCATCCTATAAACTATCAATTATGTGTATTTGATATCCATTTTTTATCCCTTGGTAGATTCAAATGCCTAATAATTTCTTTGTGGGTTTCGACATATGGGTCAACCTCCAAACTGTTATGCAAAACGTAAAGGTGGTCCTACTGCCGATCTGTAATATTGATTGTGACAACCTCTCTTCCAGAAATTCATTCACCCACAAGTCGCCCAGTGTGATGATATTTTGGTAAACCAATGCTTTCCACATTGAAAAGGTATTCGGTATAGAATTCAATGGATTCCTCAACAATATATCACTCCTCAATACAACCCTCTAGCCAACTTCAATTTTTGACATACCCTTTCAAAATCTTCATATATCGTTCAATGGGGTACATCCATCTATAGTGTATAGGACCACATAGTATAATATTTCTCACCAAGTAAACCATCAAATGAACTATCATATAAAATAATTTTAGTGGGAAGAACATTTCCATTTCACATAATATGAAGGCAATTTCTCTTTCCGTACTTAGCAATTTCGTCGGGTCTATAACTTTGTTGCATATAGCTTTGAAGAAGAAATGAAGCTTCATTAATGTATAATGGACATTCTTGATCAAAATGCAATTTAAAGCTATAAGAATTAGATATTTAATAAAAACATGGAAGTCATGTGATTTCATACCATTTAACTTTAAATCGGTCATTGACATGATGTTCTTGATATTCAATGAATTCCCCTCTAGAACCTTTACATCATTCAAGAAGTTGAAAAACTGATATATCTCCTGCCTGAAAAGAGTGTAAGCAGCTAGAGGAAGAAAAGTTCGTTTTTCACCCTTCACTAGCGCCAACTCTTCTCGTATTTCCATGTCAACCATGTCTAACCTAGCCTTAATTTCATCCTTTGTTTTGTCGGGTGTATTTAGAAATGTGTCTATGACACTATCACATGCATTTTTTTCAACATGCATAACATCAAGAAAGTGTATGGCATACAGACAATTCCAGTATGGTAACTCAAAAAAACTGATCTCTTCTTCCAATTGGTTTTCCTAAGGTTTTTCGAAAATGGTTTACCAAAAGCAGTGTCTGCATCTTTTACTTTCTCAAACAGTTTATCACCAGTTAGTGGAGATGGTATCGTACATTCTTCTGAACTTCCATCGAATGATGTCATCCAAGATCAGTACTTATGTTGTCAGGGTAGAAATTTGTGATGTCCTAGAAACATGGTTTTCAATGAATGTTTCAACCTAATTGATTGTGTACCTTGTTCTAAGATGGGACACTCATGACTTCTTTTAATGCTATATCCTGAAAAATTATCATAAGCAAGAAAGTCATTTATCATCCCATTCAACATGGCTCTCAAAATGAAATCTTCATTTCTATAAGCATCATCCAACATAACACTTGAATCCCACAATAATTTCAAATCCTCGATCAATGGAGCCAAATAAACATCAATATAATTACCTGGTTGTTTCAGTCCTAATATAATCATACATGGCATGATGTTTTTTCATTTCATGCATAACTACAGTGGCAATTTATAATTTACCAATATAACTGGCCATGTACTGTGAGTGATTCTTTGAAAACCAAAAGGATTCACTCCATCTTTAGATAATGTAAGATGAAGGTTTCTCATCTCGTTTCTAAAATCAAGATGTTCATGATCGATTCTCTTCCACTTATGAGATTTTGTTGGGTGACATAGTTTCCCATCTTTATTTTTTCCATCTGTGTGCCATGTCAATTTCCCTACGGTCTCCTCACTTTCATATAGGCGCCTAAACCTTGAAATGATTGGAAAGTACCATACAACTTTCATAGGACCAGATTCATATTTATTGTATTGATAAACACCACACTTTGGGAATTATCTAAGTGATTTGTGGTCCTTAAGAAATAGTATATACTTATTCGGGCAGGTGTGTATTCATTCAGAGATCATACCCATCGAACGTAGCATTTTTTTAGCGTTGTATGTTCGTCTTGGGAGCTCATTATCTTCTGGGAGCATGTCATTCAAGAGAGCAAGTAATTCTGTAAAACCGGTATCACTCCATCTGTTGCCTACTTTCAAATTATAAAACTTCAGTATGGCTGACAATGCTATATATTTAGTGCAACCACCATACAAAGGAATCTTTCCACAACTCTTTAACTGCTCAGACAATTTTGGGCAATCGCAAAGTTCATCTTCAACTGTACTTGACATTTCCTCAATACAATTTTCATCATCATTCACATATATAATCATGTCCTTGATATGGTGTTATTCATTTTTCACACTTGTAATCATATCAGATGATCCATAAAACACATTGTTATCCCAGCCACTAGCTACATTCTCTTTTTCCCATGTTTATTCCAACATTTATAACTTCGGTCTATTCTGTGACAAATCAAGTGTTCTTCCAACTCCTCTGAACTAAAATGTCTTGAATAACAATATCATAAACACCGACAATGGATTTGAGAAGGGTCATATGCATGATCTTTTGCAAACTTGATGAACTCTTTCACTCCATCTTCATACTCTCTTGTCAAACAATTAGCATCCATCCGGTATTTATTCATATCCATCCTATTTGATTTGATGATATTAATTTTTAACAAAATAAATAGACAAAATTTTGATATAAAAATTAACCAAGGCTAAAAACAGTTATAGAATTTAAGTCTCCTTTGAAAACTATTTATAAAATCATAGTTGAAATCCCATTAAAAAACAACCATTTACACAAATTCCTCTTTAAAATAACACATCCTTTTTAAAATAAATCAATCAGTTTCAAACACTCTTTCTCAAAACCCCAATTCTTTTTTTATAAATCATTCAAGGCAACTTCATGACCCAATAATGTTAATCGTTTAAAATGAATGACAACCCTCTATATTTTACAATTTTTCATTTAAAACTTCACACACACCTTGTTAAAATGAAACTAGCATTACATATGCTTTAAAAACATTCATGTCCCTTTATAAAATCCAATCAGGTGAGTTGAGAAACACTTCACATGTAACCTAAGTCCATGAAAAGTGTTTAAATCATTTTAAAGTTATTTAAAACCAAGAAAAGGTCTGTTGAATACATTTTTCAAACACTTTTTTAGTGTATTCCAATAACACCTCATGGAAAGCACCACTATTTCCAAATATATGAAAGGATTTGGGAATTTTCTCTTATGTATTCTTTACTGTCTATACCCATAAGAAATCACATGACCATCATAGACTGAAACTATTTAAATCCTGACTCCTGATACATCACAATATAAGCCATACTCATTACCCAACTCATTTATGGTTAAGATTGGTGTTTTCATCAATCTCCCATTAAGATCTTATAAGGATCACTCATGAATATCTAAATACTCATATTGAGCTACACAACTTAGGTTAGGTCTCGTATAATTTCATGCCCATTTCAATGGTTTTATCATAGATGGAAATTTGAAGTTAGTAGTTTATCCATATCTCATATAATTCAAATCTCATCTTAGAATCCTCCACCATCTCACATGGAGTCTTATCTGCTACCATGGCATATCTAGACCATTAATTCAGGGAGTATAACTAGCCTATGTAAACTTAAGTGTTGTTACAAAGGGTAGTGATTAAGAACCCACTCCAGACCAATCACCTAATTCCTAAAAAAAATCATAACTCATTCTTACTAAAACATCCTAAAAGGAAATTTAAAAGAGAATCAAAACCCAAATAATTCCAACATCAACACTAGTGACCCCCATTAACTCACCACATCCCATCGTCCAACCATGGATCAATCTGAGCATCAAGAACAAAACAAAATAGGGAACTGAAAAAGGAGATATAAGAGTGCCATACACTCCTGTCCACCAGTTCATATATAGGGTGTGAGCTAAAAATTCTTTGTAAGATCTCATAAAGAATTCTCTTTGAATCCCTTCATAATATAGTTTATAAAGTGCTAGTTTTAACATAAGGTATAAAATATATTTTCACATGAATTATAAAACAAGTTTAAAAATAATAAACTTACATATTTTCAAACAACCACCCTTTTTATAATATAAAAACAAGGATGACTAAAAATTTGAAATAAAAATATCAAAAAATGGAAAGAGGGTATTTCAAACTATATAAGACATGTCAAATCACAGGTTAACCCTCTTTTAGAACATTTTATGAAAAACTCTTTTCATAAATAACCACAATGAAAATCCATTTTCTTAAAACTCATTTAACAAATAACCAAAAAAATCCTTTTTAAATAAAACTTTTTAACCATTTAAATCAACCTATTTTAAAGTAATAAAATACACACTCGAAGTGAAACAATGATCATACATAGGCACTAAGGAAACAAGGAAACATAATCCAAAAAACAACCAAACGATGGTGCCATATAATAAAAAAAACTAGGGGAATACAATCCAACCAAGAAAATAAATCCTCTAAAGTGTTCTAAGAATGATGTAACCATCATGTGAAACTTCCTAAGACTCGTATATTTGGATCCTAAACTAGATATGAGGAACCTAGGTCGATACTATTTAACTTTTCATATCCAAGTAGTCTTGTAGAACTCACTAGGCTTTATCATGATCAGGGGATCAAAAGAAACTCAGGTCCCTTCTAGTACATTCTAGGGAGATTGAAACATTTCAGAAACTCACCCAATCTAACTGGGTCCTTACACTAGGCAACACACTCCACACTAGGGATTTCACTTATCTGAATCCCTACGAGTCTCCTAGGATACCCATGACATTTCAATAGTGGGAGTGAGAAACCAATGAAATAATAGATCATCACATAAATATAATTTCAATAATTTGAAATTTAACCTCACCCCACCTCCCACACCCTCACAAGAAACAACCACTTTCACATCCTTTTATAAGCCTCGCAATAAGCATGAGAATATAAAGAATCCCCCATGGGGGCACGAGCCACAACAGGAACAATAAATGCATGGAGCTCAATTGAGGGTCTCCCATATTTATAAAATAACTTCCTTTAAATTACCAACTAGGATTTTACAAATGTGCTCAAGAATCCAATCCATTTTAATCCCATTTGAGAACAACATTTCAAAATTCATCCAAAAACCATTTATCAAAATGCACTAGAAAGTTCATTTGGAAACCCAACCATTTTCTATAAATAAATTTTTAAAATAATAAACCATTTTTTAAGTAAATATGTGCTAAGAACCCTTTTATTAAGCTTCAATGTCCTTTTGTAAACATCTTAATCCACTGTGAGAGTTAAGGGTCTCAAAACCATTTAAATAGGTTGAAGGTCAATTCCATTCGTTTTGCAAAACATGACTTTAAAATATCGCATATTCTCTTTAAAGAAAAAAAAATATGACCAAACTTTCAAAATCTTTAAATTCCTTTAAAAAATCTGCTCGGGCCTTTTACAAAACACTTGGCATGTGACATAAGTTTATGCCAAGTCTTTAAACCATTTTCAATCCAATTAAAACCCAACAAAGTCATAACATAGGATTATAATTTCATAATAAATCATTTAAAAACATCCAAGAAATTTATTACATGTATTACAAGGGAGTTCCAAAGAAACACCCACCTCACTCAAGCAAAATTGAAGCTAAAACTTGTCGACATTAATGGAGAACACTTATAAATATGTCAAGTGACATACTACTCAACCCCTAACGAAAAAAATCTTCATCATTAAAAAGAAATTACACTGTGCTCTAGTGACATCACACTTTAAATCCATAACTGAGTCACACAAAATCAAAGCAAAAAATATGAAAAGGAACACAAACCAACATGCAATTCATTTAGTGCGCAAACAAGAACCACCAACAGCCACAATTTTTAGCGGGGAATTTAGCCCATAAAATTCACAACATACCATCAATATCAAACTATAATTACATGCGAATAAGATGAAACAAATGACAAAGAGGAGAAAACTCATCGTGGAGGTGTGGTTCAGTGTGCAGCGGAGGTGCATTCGCGGCGGAGAGGCACGCAACGAAGGAGAGGTGCGCAATGGAGGAGAGGCACCGGCAGAGGAGAGGCGCACAGCAGAGGAGAGGCACATGGTGGAGGTGTGGCACGCGGCTGAGGAGAGGTGCACGACGATTTGGTTCACGACAGAGGAGAGGCACACGATGGAGGTGTGGTTCATGGTAGAGGAGAGGCGGTGTAGAGACCCGATGCTTGACGTACATGAACATTACATTACTTTTACAGAATACTTAATACATAACAAAAACAGACACCAAAGGACCGTAATATTTTAGTTCCTTTGGAAACTTGGAACATAATCTTCTAATCTTGGTGAAAGATCTTCAACATCTCCCATAAAGATCTTCCACTTTTTGTTTCCTTACCTAAAACCTTTCTTTTAATCCTGGGGGAAAATAAAACATAAAAAGGGTGATCTCAAATGCTCAGTAAGGGTAAGCATAGAGAACATAAAATAATCCATAAAAATTTGAATGCAAAAACATGAACATAAAATCTAAACATCAAAATCTTGAGCAAAGACATGAATCTTGGAAGTATGTAAGGTATATATCATAAGGGAACATCAATCATGATAAAATAGCATGGGAATAAAACATGTAATTGTGGAAACCATTAAGAACATGATATGATTTCCATAGTAGCCAAGGCATTGCTTCCAAGACCATCTTAGTGGACAAAGTCCCTTTCTGAATCGAGTTCACTCCTCGTTCCAGTCCTGTATTACTGAACCGGTTTAACTTGTCGTTCCAGCCATGTCTATCTCATGAGATATAAATCTTTACCCAATGAATTGGAGGGAGATATAGGTCTCACCCATCTCATAATGAAATCATTCTTACTTGTTCCACAAAATAAACTTAAAACATTCATCATAACCCAAATAATAAAATGGGTTTCATAAACATCATCCCATCATCACATAATCCATATAAAAAAATGGATATTTCATCATAAGAAACGTGAAACCATGTAAATCATAAAGACATTATAAATGAAACATACACATATGAAGTAATGTCATCTTAGATGGAAAATGGTTTTGATAAAACACTTGAAATGAATTCTTGAGGAAAATATCCTTTATTCTTCAAAATCATTTTCGTTTCACAAAATTCCATGAAATTTTAAATGAAAAATATTTTGTTGAAAATAGTCATGAAATATTTTGGATGAAGATTCATGAAAATAAGGCTTTATAAAACCATAAAAATCCGTTCACTCCGTATAAGTTAAAAATAACATTTTTCTCATACTTTTGTCGGAAAAGTCAAAAAGTACCTCGTATGGTAAACAAAAGAAAGAGTCCTTCCATACGATGTGGTAAAAGTAGAAAAGGGTAAAAATGAATTTAAACATACATGGAAGAAAAGTAAACATTTTATGAAAACATTTTGAGAACATATGGATGTGGATAATAATCATAACCTCAGTAAATACTTACAAATAAATAATCTCGGATAAGAATGAGATTGGAATAATTATCCCTTACCTTAGGTCTGATATGCTTCGTACGTATCCAAAACTCCTGTATAATGATTTAAACAATGTCATTGACTTATTACAGAATCATATTCATTGTTATTATATCGTATATGGTTCACTTGTGACTTTATATTACCCATTCTTTTGTAAATTCATGTTAAAGTAGCGTTTTGGGTAAAATCGTTTCATTTGTCTTTCGTGTTTTAACTTGTAATTATTCATATGATTACTTAGATCATGATTACATACATCAAGAATGTAAAACATGATTTATATATAATATATATTCAGAATATATATATAATGGATCGATAAATGGAAATAAATGCACCGTTCATGGAGACGGTAGGCCGTACGTACGCATGAACGCTGTTTTCGTTTCCTTATTGAATTGAATGGAATTAAGTAGATGACATAAATATATATATACATAAATCCAGTAGCATTATTATGTCATATATTTCATTATTACTTATTATATATACTTTATAATCATTCTTGAATGGTTATCATGGAGAGTGAATCTCATCGCGTCGTGGAGACGGTATTCCGTACGTACGCACGAGCGATAATATCATTCCCATGATCGTGGAATTTTATTAAAGTGTATGTATAATATTACAAAATCAATATCACTTTACAATAATCATATATATTCATTAATTTCACCATTATACCCATCCATGTAAGGTGGTGGTGGAAAATAGATTACACCACGGCGTGGAGACGGTATTCCATACGTACGCACGCGCGGTGATTTCGTTTTCCGTAGGATGGATAGATGGTGAAATAAGGTTGTTTCATACTTATAATAAAATATCAGTATATGAGTGATACTGATGTTATTACTTCATAATGAAACAACTAAAGAATAATAAGTGGAAGAAGAAATAAAGTTGAAAGAATCGGTAACGAACATTACCTCTTCTTTGAAGCGCCTCTTTGAAACCTACTCTTAGGGCACTAAAATTAGTCTTTGAAGAAGACCAGGACCTCTAGGATGTTTCTAGGGAAGTGGAGAAGAGAATTTGGCAGGGGTTGGCCGATCTTGAATGCTCAAAGTGGTGTGAGGAAGAGAGGGAGGAGGTGCCTTTTTATAAAGGAGGAGAGGGGCACCTTTGGAAATATAAGAAATATTAGTTTATATTAAATCCCAACCCCAATTAAAAACTTCCAAATTGACTCATATCTAAAGATTAGATGAGATGGGGTTGTAATATCATCAACCAATAAAATTTAGACATGTTAGGAATTTATTTTAAACATTATCAACTTGATTTATCCTTATTTAATCAATTTAATTTTATTTGTGGTAATAACATTCTAAATTTTAAATTATAACAAATAATTACTTATTTGTTGTGAATTGTCCATAATCGGATACTTTATAACATTTTAGACCATATAAATTTAAATTTATAATTTTTAAATATTTTTTGTGATTTTTAAACAATTTTATAATATGTTATTTTTATAAAATAACAATAGTGTCAATTTTGACACTATTCATTTACTTGAATTTAAATAAAATATATACAGAAGATATGTTCGAACTAAAAGCTTTAATAGATTCATAAAAGGTCATATGTATCTATAAAATTAGTGGAGAACATTAAATAGTTCATATAATATTTATTTTATTATTTTTAAAACCATTTATTTGGTTTATCTCTTAATAAAATAATTACTACAACATTTTTGTATAATTATTTAATATACTTATTTGTTGCATAAAAATTAAAAATAAAATTCTATGATGAAGATAAATCTATTACCTTTCACAATAATACTTTTACTCGAATTTATCATCTTAAAATCATAATAGTTAAATTGTTATATTTATTAAATTATGAAGGTGACAACTTTGGCATCATTTAAAATAAAATAATATAAGTGTCATAATCGCCTTAATAAGGATCCAAATGGTCAACAATTCGGCCAATGGATGATTAGGGTTTATATATATACTAATAATAAGTTTTGTGCAGATTTTTGGGCCTTTTTATATGTATTACTATTTCAATAAAAACTATATTATTGATTTTTCACTAAATAAATAATTTCTGCATCATTAATGTATAAGATAATAAGGTAATTAAATAACTCTTAAAAATTACAAATAAATTACCATGACAAAGAAAAACATTTTATCTTTCAAATGAGTATTTATAACTGAATTTATATTCTGTATAAACTTATATTAAAAATACTTTAATTATTAAAGTTGAGTGAGACATATTTCACTTTCCTTTAAATAAAATAAACTAAAGGTCTTAATCACCTCCAAGTGGGTTCTAATGGATTCTATTTCGATCCAAATATGACTTAGGACAAATTATAATCATCCAATTGTATTAAGACAAGTATTATGATAATTTTATAATATTATATTTACTCTTAATTACCCAATTTACCTTTTACTACGGTAAATAAAATTTATCGTTGTTACTATTCATAAAGCCCAAAAATAAAAAGTAGTCTATTAATATAATTTGGACCCACTGATTCCAAATATGGAATCCATTTTTTCAAATTCAATACACAGAAGTTGCAGAAATTAAATTAAAATTAATCTAGTTGTCGAAAGAAAACGGGTTTTTGTTTAAAACATTGCAAAAAATTGAATTTATTTAACCTACGAATTCAATGTAAAATCAAGGATAATGACATACATTATATTAAATGGTAAAAATATATTCTATTTATACTTTAAAACCATTCAATATTATAATTTAACTCTATAAATTATTACGATGAAAAAAGTTGTTTTTAATTAAAATATAGCATGTTTTTACTATTCATTAAAATATGAAAGTTATCAGAAAAATATCAAAACTTTATCCAATGTAAATTTTTATATCTTGATTCAAAATTATAATTTTATTTTGTAAAATTGAACTTATAAACATGTCAAAAACTATATTTAAAGTGGGTGCGCCATCAAAAGGCAGCAAAACTGCATTTTTTGAAAAATACTTATTTTACCCGAAAAAAAATTATTTTGTTCTTATACCATGTTCTAAAAAATGTGTAAGATAAATAATAAGGTTATAAAATTCAAAATGTAGTTAATACTATTCATAACGGCTAGTTCATAATAGTATTATAACCATATATCATTGTTTAGTGAAACCTGATATTGCGTACAACACACGCTATCGAGGAAAGTCGCGATTGCGTGTAATGCAAGCCGAGTCAGGGTTACGTGTTGTGCAAGAATCCTTCGTTGTTTCGTATAACAGAATCCATCCATATTTCATTTATACATTTAATATATATATATATATACACACACTCAATGTTGCGTAGAATGAATATTATAAAACAAACTTGAAATTGTGTGTAACACAATCTAAGAATAGTGTTGCGTATACTGCAAGCTAATACGGTGTTGCGTAAAGCGCAAGATAATCTTGGTGTAGCGTACAACAGAAGATATGAAATAAATTAAAAAGAATATATCTTATAAAATCTCGGGTTGTTACAGGCGGCGCGAGAGGAGGAGGAGGAGGAGGCGCGACGACGGCGACTGGCTTCCACGAGAGCTTGAGGGGTGCGAGTAATGAGGAGAAAATTATAGTTTTTTTATAGAACTCAGTGAACCTTTTATCAGCACTAGCTAAACAACGCTAATAAATGTATGTTTTATCAACGCTAAAATAGAAAGGGCTGATAAAAACCTATCTTTATTATTGCTAAAAAGGCGCTAATAAAGATACAATGTTACTAATTTATTATTATTATTATATATATTTATAATATTATATATATGATAAATAAATATTTATTTATTTATAATTGTAACTATATATATATATATATATATTTATAAAGTTATAATTTAAATAATTATAAATTTATAAGAAATATACTTATTATATTTATAATCTTATAAATATATATAATAGATATATTAATTATATATATATTTATAAGATTATATATATATATATATAACTATATTTCTTCTAATTTTATAATTATTTATATGAATATATTTGTATTTTTAATTATAATTATAAATGAATATGTATTTATTTATTCAAATAATTATAAAATTATAACAAATTTATATTTATAATATTTATTATTTTATTAATATATTTATTATAATTTTATAATTATTTAAATAAATATATATTTATTTGTAATTATAACTACTAAATAAATATATATTTATTTGTAATTTAAAATCATAATAAATAAATATTTATTTATAGTTGTAAGTATAAATATATATATATATAATTATAAAATTATAACAAATATATTTATAATTTTATAAATATATATAATTAGTATATTTATTACAATTTTTAATTGTTTAAATATATCTACATTTATTTAGAATTATATTTATAAATATTTGTATTTATTTATAAATATATTTATTTAATTATATATTTATAACTTTATAAGCACTATAATAAAAATATTTATTATAATTTTATAAGTATTTTTTAGAACATGGTAATATATATGGGTAACATGCATTAATCATACATACTTAGTAATGAAATATACATAATAAAAAACGAGTCATCAATGGACATCATGAATAATAAGAATAGTTTAATGTATAAATGAACATTCATGATGATGCATAACATATATGCACGCGATCAATATATTTATTGACCAAATTCATTGGAAACACATATATATTTAATAATTATAATATAAATATATATATTTAAAAAATATATATATATATATATTAATTATAAATATAATAAATATAATGAATCTAATAAATCTAATAAATCTAGTGAATCTAATAAATCTAATAAATCCAATAAATCTAATAAATCTAATTAATCTAATTAATCTAATTAATCTAATTAATCTAATTAATATATTAATTATAAATATAATAAATATAACAAATATGTAATAAATATAACAAATATAACGAATATAATGAATATAATAAATCTAATAAATATATTCATTATTCAATGAAATTTATTATAATCTTATAATGATATGTATATATATATATATATATATTAAATTATAATCTTAGAAACACTTTTTTAAAAACTTTATATATATATTTCGATTATTAAAAAATATGTATTAATTATAAACATGTGTTTTTTTATTTAATGTATACAAATAAACATTATTTTTTAATATAAATATAATAATTTTATTTAAATTAATAATATATTTTATTAAAAACTTTTATCAGTGCTAAATTTAGCGTTGGTAAATCTGTCTTTTATTAGTGCTTTATGCATAGTGCTAATAAACGTAGCGTTGCCCTTGCCCATTCTGTGGTAGTGTATTGGGTTTTCAAAAATAATGGGAGATTAATAAGAAGGTAATTAATTTTTAATTTTTTAATTTTTAATTTTTTGCAAACAAAACAAGTACTAAATATATGCACTTGACTTGCATAAGTGACAAATCAAACAACTTCGACAATATCACTCTGATCCATACTTGAGAAGTATAACATTCTCACCAGCGTGAATTTCCATAAATGGTATAGGTGCTTGCGAGTTGTATTATGCCATGAATGGAAATTATATCTGCTCGAAGACCCACTTCCTGAGTTCATTTCCAAATAGACTAATGGGGAATAAGTATCTATCTATTTGAAGCATTTGTACGGTGATATGGATGTCCAATGTTTCATGTTATTCTCCGTATCCAATGGGCTTCTAAAGAAACATGAGGATATGGATGTGCATAACATCATTTATCACCTTAAGAGTCAGTATCAAGAGAAGGCGAGATCAGAGATAAATGAGATCTCCAATGCACTATTCACATGCAAGTTTGGAGAGTCGGCGCGAGCTAGGGCACATGTAATCAAGATGATTGGCCACATTGAGTGCCCTAGACATCTTGGGTTTTAACACTACCAAAAAAACATAAATTAGCGACGTTTATAAACATCGCTAATTCATTTACTGGCTGATCTGAATCGCTCGACATTCGTGTTGGGAAAGACGACAAAACGACGAACGTGCAAACAATAGAAAAGGGCAAACGCACAGCGTAAATTAAATCTTTCCCTCCAAATAAAAGCCTGCAGAACTAAAGTGGATGTGCAACGACCACAAATAAATGTGCGAAATGTAAAAGATTGACACCAGAATTTTTTACGTGGAAAACCCAAAAGGGAAAAACCACGGAACCTGGTCCAGAAAGAGGAATCCACTAAAATGAAGAAGCACACGGTAGAGACTCCCAAAAAATAAAAGAGATCTCAAAAGTAATACTCTCCAATGTAGAGGAAAAATGATCGTTGATGAAAAGGGATCACCAAATTGGCTATGCTCTTGATATTGTGGATGTCCTATAAAATCCTTCTTGTTGCCTCCTTTTATAGCAAAACAATCATCGTGAAGATGTGTCGCCACGTCAAAAATGTGTCTCCGTGTGAATTAATTCACGCGGTCTTAACTCACATTAAAAACACCTCGTTAATAGAGAAACCCCATGGTGCTCCAATTGAGGAGGCGTTACGCAGTGCGCCAACCAGGAAGTCACCTAACAAACTCCCCCTCCGACTCAAGTGGGGATCACCACCAACCCTGCAATCAGTCTCCTTGTAAAAAGAAATCCAAAATCGAACTCTGACTGTTATCAACAACGAAACATGCCTCATGACTCCTGCTAGTCAATCAGACTTTTGATATCCCATAAACACCTCTGGTACCGCCATTGTCTTTTGATAACGTTCTTCGAGTCCTTGAAAAAAAACTGTTCCACCAGATGTCCGCCACCATGTTTTGCAATCGAGGACTTCAACCAATCCCCTTGATACCAGATGTTGGGAAAGACGACAAAATGACAAACGTGCAAACAATAAAAAAGGGCGAACACGCAACGAAAATTGAATCTTTCCCTCAAAAAAAAAGTCTGCAGAACTAAAGTGAATGTGCAGCGACCAAAAGTAAATGTGCATAATGTAAAAGATTGACATCGGAATTTTTTACGTGGAAAACCCAAAAGGGAAAAACCACATGACCTAGTTCAGAAAGAGGAGTCCACTAAAATGAAGAAGTACGCGGTAGAAACTCCCCAAAAATAGAAGGGATATCAAAAGTAATACTCTCCAATGCAGAGAAAAAATGATCGTCGATGAAAGGGGATCACCAAACTGGCTCTGCTCTTGATATTGTGGACGTCCTATAAAAGTCTTATCGCTGCCTCCTTTTATATCAAAACAATCAGTGTGAAGATGTGTCGCCACGTCAAAAACGCGTCTCCGTGTGAATTAATTCACGCAGTCTTAACCCACATTAAAAATACCTCATTAATAGAGAAACTCCTTGGTGCTCCAACTGAGGAGGCGTTACGCGGTGCGCCAGCCAGGAAGTCGCCCAACAATTCGAGCGAGATCCCATATCCCTACACGGCTTGTCGAAGCCTTGGGTGCAAAGCGAGAAGATGAAAAGAGCTTTTGGGTCTCTTGGAGTTTTGACCAAGCATGAAAGAATCACACACACCACAACCATCGTATGACTGTATAATTTATAAGGCTCGAGGATGTTCCTTGGGCTGTTTCATTTATTCATGCATTAAAATGCACGAATAAATGCTATGATCGTTAAATATACATTCATGGTGTGAATATTTCACTTTCCATACATTTCATCTCGTGAAACCACAATAAATGATAGCTCGGGTGGAAGACTAGTCTTGGTGTCCAACACACATAAAATAATACACCCAATGCATGCAAATCATAATTTGCATGCAAGCCGATATACAAGTTATATATATATATATATATGTATAGTATATATACACACACTATTATCATTAATCACCCATGTTTTGTTATTCTTTAGTTGTTTTTTACACCATTGAATAATTGAAAATTCAATAGTCGGATGCCTCAAAACCCGTGTTATGCATGTTTTTAAGTTTTCATTTAATTAAAAATTTCAAAACAACGTGCCCTATTTCTTGAGATATTTTAGGTTTTTTATTGAAACTTTTATTTTCTACCCTTGGATCTGGCACCAGAAAATTAGTTTTGCTCATATTAATTAGGCTCCTTGTCTCTTGCTAGCGACTGAATCTCCTTCGACGCTGATAACCTCCTCCTCTCTATTGGGTTTTTGATATAATAAAGACATGAAAACATATAATGTAATTTTAGTCATGTTTTTTTTGTATTAATGTTTATATCATGTGAAAGGGTATCATTTTTTGTATTAATGTTTATATCACGTGAAAGGCTAAAATTTTCGGTACAGTGTTTTTTTAATCTATATATTATTACGTGTAAGTACAACATTTTCAAGATGAACCTACTTCGGTATAAAGCGATGCCGTTTTATCCGTTTTGGAGACGCTGCGATGAGCAGCCGCAGTGGTGATCCGCGCGCAAACGCAGACGAAGGGGCGTTTCTTCTCCCCCACACACTATTCCGCTAGGTCGGACGAATTTGCACTGTGGCCAACGATGTACGTTCTTCTTTTTACCATATATGGTTCTCTCTTTTGCTGCAACGTGTGGGCCGATGTTGAGGATGTGGCGTCGGAGGAGAAGAGGAAGCAGTGACTGTTGGCGGCGGCGGAGGCAGGCGAAAGGCGAGGGAGGTGTTGAAGGGTAGACAGACACGGCAAAGGCGAAAGTCAGGGGTTTTGACGTGGCTGGGGTGTAATTCCATAGCGAAATAGCGATCCTCTTATTTCCTATCAGCCCATTTATACTCGCACAGTATGATGATTTGAATTGTTCAATTCAGTGAATTGCACGGTAGAAATTGCTAAAATCTGACTAGAAAAACGGGATAGAATGGTCAGGATAAGATGAAAACGTGAACTAAAAATTAAACAAAGAAAGAAAGTAAAAACAAGGCACCTTCCACCTCATTTACTCACACCGTATGCCCATTCGAAATAAGAAAGCATTGAGGGAAACAACTCGCGATTGCGCGGCTATTTTTCTTTTTTAGGAATTTTATTGCCAATCCTCTCACATATTTCAGAGTATCAAATACTGTAAAAGAAATGAATCTGTTAAAATTGATGTCAGAAGTTTACATCCGGGAATGGTGGACAAAAAGTTGCGAAGATATTTTGGATTTTGCAGTGGTTGATGATTCGGCATATTTAACGTTTGCGGTGAAATGAAAATTCAATGTGAAATAGTGTACTTAGGCAAGAACCAATATATTCCTGTAATGTTTATATCAATTTGTTTTTGACCAGCTTGATAGTTTATATAATTGATGAATTTTCAATTTTCAAATTCTAAGGTCATTGTACACTTTGAAGACGATTTCCCATGGCATTGTTTATGAAGACAGAGAAGTGCATACTCTGGAACAAAGCCAAGTTTGTTACACGCTGTCGCTCTTTGCATAGCATTTACTCTCTGCGGAGCTGGGTTCATTGCTTTGGGATGAATCCATCAACGACTCAAGGGACTGGTGTGCACTTTTGCTGCATCGGAAGTCTAAGTGCTGCATATCAATCCTCCCATTTTTCTAGAATGGTAATATGCAATCAGAGATGCTTGTAAATTGATTAGAAAAAGTTTATTGCGGGGCCTAGAACATCATTGACCCTCAAAGGAAACCGTTAATTCAACCCTAAGAAATCCTGTAATGCATTTTTTAAAATTGGTTATTGATGTTTAATTTCAGATCACGACTTAGCTGTGATGGGGAACTGGTCTTCAAAGTCAAGGAGTTCCCTAGATATTTTTCCTCACAGAGGAAAGCAGCAGTGACCTAGGGCCATTTAAAACACCTGGGGTTAAAAACTGTAATATTTATTGAATTGAAACTATGGATTTTTAATATTTTTGGATACTGATTTTGGCATGCTTAGCATTTTCGATGCCAGATTTGTCACACTGCGTTTGATGCTGCTATTAATATCCTGTTTTTTGGTGATTGGCATTTGCCAAATTGAACAACAAGGGGAATTGAACAAAAAGGGCAGTAGGAAATTTTGATTTCTGGCATAAATTCTTGTGGAGGAGCCTACATTCAGTTGTTTGCTAAAGTTTTCTGGCTAGTATTCTACATTTTTAGCGCAATGCCTGCATAAAGGTATCTGATAGATTATCTGCATCTCTTGAATGCATGTTATGCTCATATTTTGATTCTCGTTTCTCGAGGTTACTTTAAGATGTCCAGAAAAAAATATCCTGGTTTTACCCAAGATCTGCGTGCAACTTCTCATGGCAACACCTCAAGCTCTTCTATTGCAAAACAAGTTGAGGGTCAACAGGCATCTGTCAGCTCATTCAAATGGAAAGAGGATTCTTGGGATTCAAATAATCCAGGCAGAGTGATGCTCATCGATGGCACTTCAGTCATTCACAGAGCATACTTCAAGCTGTTAGGTTGGATTTATGATCCATCTTTCTTTTTACTTGCTGATTACCTATTAACGACTACTGTATATCATAAATGAATATGTAGCTTAACAAGGACATTTTTCTGGTAAGCATTTTCCACCCTCTGTTGTTAAACCAGTCTCCTGACTCGTGACTTTCAGTGATTCTGGCCAGTTTAGTGGTTGGTTGTCATTGTTGAACTCATTTATTCTAAGAAATACTCTACAAAGTCAATTTTAATTGCTTAATTAGGTGAACAGCCCCTGATATGCAGTAATCTAGTGTTCAATGCCGTTGAATTCATTGTTGCTAGTATCGATGTAGGGCCTTTCCATATTTTTGATATAATCACTAATATGCTTTCATTTTGGAATCTGAAGGTTTATTTTGTCATTAGTGGTCGAGTTCATTGAAAGAAGTACAATAGATGAGCACTGGATTTCCAAAAGTTAATTTTCAATATTTTTTAATAAGCTGGCCAGGATTGAAATTTATGATTGGTACCAATTATTGTGTGATGGTGAATATGAATGTTAAAGGTTATAATTTGGGGATTTATTAATATTATTAATTTCTTTTATCTTAGAATTTTATTTCAGTTTATTGACATTTTTTATTCATGTAATGTGTTTTTTTAGCATTCTATTTACGTCAGGTGATAATTTAGGATGTTGATCTGTTCTCAATGTTATCTTTATTCCTTATTTAGGTCCATTAAGATATTTTATTCTTAGGATCTTTTTGTTATTCAAATATATTTTCTTACTTAGACTCGGTCTCTTAAAACTATAATTAGGGTGCTATGTAATAGCGTAAACTGACTTAGATTATTGAAAAAATATTGTTGTCGAGGCTTTATCTGGAAGTCTTTTTTCTTGGTGTTAATACTGTTCAGTAGTGTCAGGCCATACTGAGTTGTCTTGCTAAAATTCTAGAAACACTCTCGCAAATAGTTTTAGGTAAATAAGCCCTCTTATAACGCCATACTGGGTATTTTTTTTTTGGATTCTATCACGTTATTTTCATTGTCATTATGTTTCTGATTTATGTTTATTATCTCATTATTTTTCAAACTGATAAAAGCAAAATTGCACCATGGGCTTCTATCAAATGCTGATGGCAATGGAGATTGGGTTTTGACTATTTTTACGGCTTTGTCCCTTGTAAGTGATGCCCATTTTGATGTTCATTTGAATATCTAAATTTATAATTTATTTATGCTTTTTGTTGCGAAATTCATTAACAGTTTGTCAGTGACTAATTTTTAGCAAATCTTGCATGTTTTCAATGCAGAGCAGGTGTGATTATATGGTTGATGTTTTAATATTTGGCTGCAAATGTTTCAATGTCTCAGGCAGTTCTATCTTTTGGATTTATTTGTTATTCGATATGGTCTTGATCAGTCATTAAATTTGTTATTGTATGAGTTAGATTAATGGCCTATGCCCATATTATTATTATTATTATTAATCGGGTCCCACATCGATGGATGTTCCTGTGGTACCTCTTTTATTCATCTATAAATAAAGGAGCCAACCTTTTTTCAAGGCACGGAATCTCATTCAACATGGTATCTCAGTGGGTTTACCTACCCTAGCCCCCCCTCCCTCCCCTATTCCTCATTGCGTCAAAGGCGTGCCGAGGCGCACTTGTAGCGCCTCACGTGCCATTCCTACAGGCGCCAGACGCAAATGTGGCGCATCCCCCCAAAAAATAAATGACAGGATCCTCCTCAGTCGCGTTTCCATACCGGCCAAGTAATTCTTCTTTAAGTTGTGTCCAAGTAAGAGCCGGATTGACTGACCTGAAGGAAATAATCCAATATTGAACCATTCCATCCATGCTTAATTGAGCTAATGGAACCTTCATACCCTCACGAATTACGACAGACTGGTTCGGTGGACGAATACATAGAAGAGTTTGAACGAGTAGCGCTGCGTATTTTAGACTTAACAGAACGCTGGTATGCGAGCATGTTTATAGGACTACGACCAAAGATTGGAAGCTCTGTTATGACTCATGAACCTCAGAATAAGGTTCGACTTTTGACCTTGTCTAGGCGAGTGGAGAGAGAATTGATAGTGCATTAGTGATAGCATATGCCTTTCTTTGCTGTCTTGGAGGTTGTTGTTGGTTTCCTCTGAAAACCCTGAGCTTAGGGCATTGGTTTGCAAAATGCTCATGTTCCTTGCAGTTGAAACACCGTACTACTAACTGAGCGTTGATATGAACCTTCCTTTCTTCTTCCACGTTAGTGAGATTCTTCATGTCCCTTCGACAGTTATTAGCCATTTGCCATTCTCTTCCACATTTGAAGCATATCTTAATTCCCTTTAAACAGTTTCCATAATGTTTCTTCCCATACTTTTGACACGTGGGATGTTGGGACTTCTTTCTATCATGGGATTTATCACCCATATTAAACTCCATTTTCCGCTTTTTGTCACTGGGCTAACGAGACCACTGAGAGTCTCTGATCTCCATTTCAACCTTAAGGACACAACGAACAATCTTCTTGTAGCTGTCAAAGTCTCGAATCGCCAATGCTTTTCGTAGACTCGGCTTTAGTCCGCTAAAGAAGCGATCCACCTTGCTCTCAGTGTTCATGACAAAGCCATAGGTGTATATTGCAAACCTTGTGAAGTTTGCTTCATACGCCCCGATATACTCATTTTTCTCTTGCTTTAGTCTGAGGAATTCCCTTTCCATCTTGAGACGGAGGGTTCAGGGAAAATATTTATTGAAAAATATTTTCTTGAAATCTTCCCATTCCATGGAGTCAATTTCCTTTTTGGATTTTTTGTTCTTGATCAGTGTCCACCATTGATCAGCTTTCCCATCAAAACAATAAACTGTCAGCACAACTTTTTCTTCTTCTGAGCACTGGAGGACAAAAAATATCTTCTCAATGAAGTTAATCTATTGATTCAAGTTATTATTCATAACTTGAGCTAGTTGAGCAAGTACTGTCACGAAGTTATGAGCTCCCGTTCCCATCATATTTGGCATTTCATTAGGACAATCATCACATTGCCTATCACATTGATTGTTGACACGTGTTCTTTTATTTTTCACCATTAACTAAGAAAAAGAAAGAACAATTAGGGGGCTTGAATACTAAGCTAATAAGCATAAAAAGGAAACTTTAAACATAAAAGGATAAACTTTTAAAAGAAAAGTATATCCTAACTTATGATTTCCTAGGTTTCAATCTAGGTTATCCATGATCCGTTTCCTAACATATATTCTTACGAGCATTTCTTTGTTTCCTTAATAATGGTTCGTAATGAGCTTATGAAGTTACCAAAGCATATCCCCAGAGAGTGTCAAACCAGGTGCACAGTAAAGTCTGTTATCATGTTCCAGGTTACCCCGAGTCAGGCCCGGAACACTTTGTCGGAGTTGCTACTCCTAAGTACATCTGTGCCAGAACCAAGTCCATTTGTAGTATCCAGACATGGATGTATTTGCTTGATAAACCACTTACTCTATACCAACCAAAATTTAGGGATGTTTTCTCAAACTTAGTCTTATCTCGAGGGTTCTTACTAAAGCGCGCTATTCCTAATCTCAAAAAATAACTAGACCCTCCATCTAATACCAATTATAGCGACCCTAGCCTTTTACACATATTAATGCATAATTAACGAACAATTACAAGCTAAGGATCGTAAAGTCTAGTGTCTTTGGAAGATTAAGTAAATAATTAAACACGAGTTAAGGCTAACTGCCAAGACTATATAACATGGTGGACAAAGTCCCATATAAGAATTAGGTTCACTTCCTGTCCCAACATGACGTCTTATGAGACTAAACATTATCCAATGCATTAGAGCGTTATCTGAGCGCACCCATCATAACATGTTCATGAATACGTGTGCGGCATGAAAAATAAACATAAGAGTTGTCCATGAAAAGAAATGAGTATCATAATCATATCATAAGGCATAACAAATGAGCATATCATAAGGGTGTTCATGAAAGAATGAATTTAAAACATACATGGATATTCATAAGGGAAAATAAGCATAGAACATGATAAGTCATGTCAAAATGAAGTGTAAACATGTGAAACGGGTGTTTAAGAAACTTTAGAAATGAGCCACCTAAGCGCGGTTTAAAGGAAAATCTTAATGATTCTTTAAAACGGAAAAGACATAATTGTTTGTATAAAACCAGAAATGAACCAAGATGATTTTAATGATAAAATGAATGATTTTAGAAAAATAATGATGGTTTAAAACAGATCATGGAGTGCACTTGAAAACAGGTAAGAAATCGGGAGGTTTCCTTGAATCGGGCTTGCTTAATGGGAAGAATTTAAAAGAGAACCTTTTTAAAACACGTATTAACATATAAGTTCGGTTTATTTGTATATGTGTATGGAAAATCATGTAGAATGAGGATAGTTGTCCAGAACCGAACTTATATGTTATTAATGAACTTATAGAATATTAAAATACCATTTTGTTTCCAGAAGTGAAGACGATTCATTAGATAAATCATTAATGATAACTGTTTAGATTAATTTAGCGTTTTTTTGATCATCACAAACTAGTTTTGTTATATTATTAAATATCATGTATATTTATTGGTTTTAGAACATTAAATAGGTTGTAATACATATAATATAATCTGATTCAACCATAAAAATGGTTTCATGACCAGCCTTGAAGGTGAAATTGAAATATAAAATCACGTCGTCCACGAATGTGGTAAATCGGCACCTTACGGACAATGTTTTCATTCTTAAAATAAAAGAGAGAGGAGAAGAGCTTTGATAAAGAATTATTCCATCAACATGATAACATTCCAGTATATGTAAGATATTTGAGTTTTCATGCCACTTGGACAGGGGAAACGATGAGAAGATAAGAAAAGAACTTGAAAAGAAATTGAAGGAAAACAGAAGAGGGTTTTACCTTTTGATTCTTTCTTCTTGAGAACCTCTTTAGAGGGATTGGTTTTGGTCTTTTGTTAAGACCAAAAACACCTGGACGTGGGGGAGGGTTTGAGAAGAGATTTGAGCAGAATTTGGACAAGACTCAAGGTTTGAGAGGTGTGAGGAGAAGAGGTGGTGAGAGGTGATATTTATAGTGAAGGAGATTAGTGTTTTCTCATTATTTAATTCATTAGTTTATTATTTTGCTCATGATAAAGAATATTGTTGATTCTTGAGACCAAATACAATAATTAGATCATGTGAGTTTGAACCAATGGTGATTATATCAGTCATGACTCAAGAAATAATGCATTTAACTTATAATGTATATATACCATAAATTACCGTATTTTACTATTCACAAAAATTCAACTATTTTAAAAAAATCACCCTGACCATTTTTCGATGCGTAGAATTCAAAAATGAACTCCATTTTATGAAAATAATTTTTTAATTACGAGAAAATTAATTTTTAATTAAAATCACCATTTACTTGGAAAATACAAATTTTAAAATTAAAATTGTTTTTCTAACATTTTGAAAACTTAATTAAGGTTCCATAAAATAATCTTATAATCATAAGATAATAAAATATTAATTTATGAATACATTTTATGAAAATAAAATTTCTTTTAATTTATTAAATTAATTATAAAATTATAATTAAATATTTATGACTTACAAAATTACCAACACTTAATTAATAATTTTGAAAATATTTATTTACTTATACTATGATATAATTATATCATATTGTCACTTATAAGATGACTAAATTTTATTTATACTTTCATGGGTGAAGTTACTATTCTATTGTCCAATTTATTTTTCATAAGGGCCGCATTACTATTCCAAAGGTCAAGTTACTATTTTATCGGTATAGGTTTTCAACTTCTAGAAATACTTCTTATTTCATTAATTCTTTATTTATAAAGTTTGTATTGTGTTCTCAAAATGATTTTATGTGGTTTATAGTATTTGACATTATAAGAAAGGAATTTTCAATTGATAAAAGTTTGGGTTGTTACAATAGCGACCTTGGCCATTTTCACATATTATTACATGATGTTAAGCATAATTAACCATCAAATACAAACCAATGATTGTAAAGTCCAGTGTCTTTGGAAGATTAGGTGCATAATTAGAAAGAATGAAACCAAAATAAAAACATCTTTTATTTAATCTTCATAATGAGCTCCCAACTTCCTTTGAGCTCTTATATCTGCATAGAATAACTTGGGGAATACATGAACGAAGAGATGATGACATAACACATGGGTTAAAAGACATGACATGATGTCATAAAAATGCATGAAACATGAATAAACATATGGAATCATAACATGTTGAACATGAGATCATGTAATCATGACATCATAAGAATGTGGTAACAACATACAACATGACATAAACACGAGTCAAGGCTAACTGTCAAGACTATATCACATGGTGGACAAAGTCCCATAAAGCAATTAGGTTTACTCCCTGTTCCAATATGACGTCTCATGAGATTAAAACATTATCCAATGCATTGAAGTACTATCTAGGCGCACCCATCATAACATGTTCATTCATATATGTGTCACATGAAGAATCAAACATAAGGAATAAACGTAAGGGTTACCTATGGAAAGAAATGAGTATCGTAATCTTGTCATAAGACATAACCAATGAGCGTATCATAATGATGTCCGTGAAAGAATGAATTTAAATCATACATGGTCATTCATAAGGGAAAAATAGGCATAGATAATGATAAATGATGTCCAACTGAAGTGAAAACATGTAAAAAGAGTGTTTAAGAAACTTTTAGAAATGGGCCACTTTGGTGCGGTTTAAGGGAAAATATAATAGTCTTTAAAGCGGACAGAGTCATAATTGTTTGCATAAAACCAGAAATGAACAAAGATAGTTTTTCATGATAAAAAGAGTGATTTTATAAAAATATTGGTGGATTAAAACAGATTATGAAGTTTACTTGAAAATGAACAAGAAATTGGGAAGCCCCCTTTAACCGAGCTTACTTATCGGGATGCTTTTAAAACATGTATTTTCCCATCAATGAAAGAAAAATTGAGCTAGGTACATATGTTTGGAACATTCACACAAAATGTAGGAGTGGTACATAAGAAGAATTAAGAATTACATTGGAGTAAAGAGAGAGAAAGCGTAACCCGAAAGAAAAATGGGGGTTGAGAGAGAATCCATTACCTTATGTCCGAAAGTGTTCTGCATTTGCACTTAATGTCCTGGACAACCAAATTAAATCCATTAATTAATTAATTTAGAACTTTAACATGTATTTGATTTATTATAATTTTATTAAGTTCATTTATTATGACATCCCGCCATTTTATAACATAAACTTTCATTACATTACACAAAACTGAGGATCTTTAAGGTCTAGTGTCTTGGAAACCAGGAACATAATACATGGAAACAACATAAAACATTCTTCTTAAACACTTGAAAGGCGTCTCCTTAAGTTCATTCTAGGTTCATTACTGCATCTCATAACCTGGGGACATACATCAAAAGAAAAGGTGAGCAGAAGGCCCAGTAAGGGAAACAAGAGGAACATTTTACATGTGAACTTGGTATACTTCAATAAGGACATGAAAAGAACTTTAAGGCATGAGAAAGAAAATCATGAGGCATTTCATAACAAAAATAACATTTTCCATAACTTGAAGATGTGGCTACATCATTTAACATAGACAATCATGAACATATCACCAAGGTCCATCCCCAAGGTGTCATTTGAAAATTACCAAGGTTATTCACCAAGGTATCATGAAAATTGTAATCTCTAGTGGTTACATCATTACCCAATGCATTGGAGCGCTATTAGGGCGCACCCTTAAATTTGCCTTTATTATCATGTGAGCCACATATATCATCAAACATTTCATAAATAACCCACATAGCATAAAATAAATGGGTTTCATTTCATAATCATAACGCTTTAAAAACTGCTTTAAAGACATGATCTTTATGTCACTTTAAACCCACGGAAAGGGAAAGCGGGTCTCATGTATGTAAATCCCAGAATTTAAAATGGAACATTTTGATATATATGTGAATACCCTTGTAGAAATAAGAGCTTTGAGTATTCACTTTATAACATAAAATAATTTTTGAGAAAAGAGAGAGGCATTTTGAGGGGAAAATTCTGCAGCATAACGGCTAAGTTTCAGGGTTTTAGAAAACATTGAAATGAGAGGGGACATGGGTCACCCACTCATAAATGATCCATAAAACAGTAGGGTGAAAGAATAAGAAGGACATATGGACATGATAATGAAATTTTAGGGACATACCATTTGAAATGAAAAACATGGAAGGAAAAAAAAAGATTAGATTTCTCTTATGAAAATTCGGCAGCCTTACGGCGTCACTTAACTTCAAAAGAAAATGATTTGACAAGATCAAATAGAGTCCCTCATCATATGATCATAAGAGATCAGTATGATAGATATAAAGATCATACCCCAACATAATAAAAAGGAACTTTAAAGACTTGACATGAAAATCGAACTTGAAAAATGAGAAGGGTGAAAGAATCCCTTAAAAATTCGGCAGCCTAACGGCGTCACTTAAACTTTCATAAAACGAAATGATGAGAGTAAGAGGGGATCTCTCATCATATAAACATGAAAGGGCAGTAAGAGGAATATAAAAGAACATCCTCTCACATAAAAACATGGAGCATAATAGGAATGACATAAAAGAGATTACATGAAAAGAAAGAGAGGGGTCGGATCCCTTACCTTAAAACGTGACTCTTGAAACTCAAAGGATTGGACTTTGAGGGCTTGGGGGCACCTTGGGAGGACTCCTTGGAAGGTAAGAAGACCAGAACTTCGTTGGGGGAGAGTTGGGAGTGAAAACTAAAGGAGGAAAGGGTGGGTATTTATAGGGAAAGTGAGGGGACAAAGCATTAATGGCCAAGGGACACCTCACTAGTGGTTTTGGCAAAACCATGGGCTTGCCCATGGTATTTGCCCATGGTATTGGCCACTTGGGACACCTCACACCTTATCTTACTATTCATAATTCGACCATATTGAATATATACTTAATACATCATTTAATGATGTCATTAAACACCCGTAACTTAAAAATTATACTTTCACTATTCACCGAAAATTCAACTTTCTCAGAATAATCCCAAAATTTCACCTTAACCAAATATCAATGCTATGATTTCAAAAATGAACTCCATTTTATAAAAATAATTTTCTAAATATTTTCAATTTTATTTTTAAATAAATACACTATTCATTGAAAATTCATTTTTTCAGAAAAATCCCCAAAAATTACCATAACATAATATCGATGCTCTGAGTTCAAAAATAAAGTCATTTTTATAAAAATAATTTTCTAATTATTTTTAATTAAATTTTTAATTAAAAAACACTATTCATCCGAAAAAACTAATACTTGAATAATAATTTATGAAACTGTTATTTACCCATTTTATTGAATCACATTACTTAATCAAGGTGCCTAGATTATTTTAAAACTTTCTTTAAGTGAGATTACTAATCCATTTGGTCACATTACTAATCTTAAGCGTAAAATCACTATTCACTATTTACTATTCATCAAAAATTAAGTTGATCTTATTAGACTCCAAATTCCTTAATGAACACTTTTGTAGAAGACCATTTTTTGAAAATCATTACACATCATTAGTTATTTAGGGTTTACATAAATATTTCAAAATATCCCTTTTTCAAAATTCATCAATAAAATACATTCTAAAATTATCCGGACATTTGAAATTTCACAAACATCACTAAAGGAAGAAATCTCAATTTATTCACCCGAAAGGACTACACAAGGAAGCTAGGGTCTCGTCACATAGCCCCTTATAACATCGGCATAAGACCTGAGTGTAAGGTGTGCTATGGTGAGAGAATCTGAGGGAGGCTCAGATAACATTGCCCTAGTAGTAATCTCTACTAACTTGAACTTCTCCCACAGGCGTTTCCGTTCAAGCTTGACACGCTGATAAGTGGGCTTCATAAGGGTCCAAAGCTGATATACCACGTAAAATGGGCTGTCTTGGTGAGACGGTCCACAACAACCCATATCGCATTGTTTCCTTTGGGAAGATTTCACTCTATTCGGGAAGATTTCACTCTGGATCAGCTTGCCAAGATATACGTGAAGGAAGTGGTAAGGCTGCATGGGGTACCACTATCCATCGTATCTGATCGTGACCCAAGATTCACATCAAAATTCTGGAGAAGTCTTCAACATGCTCTGAATACTGAATTGAATTTTAGTACGGCCTATCATCCTCAAACTGATGGCCAATCTGAGCATGTTGAAGACTTCTCCAGAATTTTGATGTGAATCTTGGGTCACGATCAGATACGATGGATAGTGGTACCCCATGCAGCCTTACCACTTCCTTCGCATGTACTGAACCCAGAGGTGGTACAACTGGAACATGACCTCTCTTATGAGGAGCAGCCAGTGGAGATCTTGGACCGTAGAGACAAGGTCCTACGAAACAAGACTACCCACCTTGTGAAAGTGTTGTGGAGGAATCATAAATATGAAGAAGCGACTTGGGAGCCTGAGGAAACGATGAAGCAAAAGTACCCTCACCTTTTCGACTAGGCCTCAAGTATAAATTTCGGGGACGAAATTTCTTAAGGGGGGAAGAATATAACGACCCAATCTTTTTGAGTAGTATATTAACTTACTCTTATTGATTTAATAATATGTTAATGGTTAATGCAGAAAGAGGAGTCGATGGCTTCATCCAGTAGACTCGACCCTTATGAAGCCCACTTATCAGAGTTTGGGAAGGAGGTAGCATCTGTGGGCTTCGCTTTGGACCAAGCCCAAGCCGAACTCCAGCGTGTCAAGCTTGAACGGAAACGCCTGTGGGAGAAGTTCAAGTTAGTAGAGATTACTACTAGGGCAATGTTATCTGAGCCTCCCTCAGATTCTCTCACCATAGCACACCTTACACTCAGGTCTTATGCCGGTGTTATAAGGGGCTATGTGACGAGACCCTAGCTTCCTTGTGTAGTCCTTTCGGGTGAATAAATTGAGATTTCTTCCTTTAGTGATGTTTGTGAAATTTCAAATGTCCGGATAATTTTAGAATGTATTTTATTGATGAATTTTGAAAAAGGGATATTTTGAAATATTTATGTAAACCCTAAATAACTAATGATGTGTAATGATTTTCAAAAAATGGTCTTCTACAAAAGTGTTCATTAAGGAATTTGGAGTCTAATAAGATCAACTTAATTTTTGATGAATAGTAAATAGTGAATAGTGATTTTACGCTTAAGATTAGTAATGTGACCAAATGGATTAGTAATCTCACTTAAAGAAAGTTTTAAAATAATCTAGGCACCTTGATTAAGTAATGTGATTCAATAAAATGGGTAAATAACAGTTTCATAAATTATTATTCAAGTATTAGTTTTTTCGGATGAATAGTGTTTTTTAATTAAAAATTTAATTAAAAATAATTAGAAAATTATTTTTATAAAAATGACTTTATTTTTGAACTCAGAGCATCGATATTATGTTATGGTAATTTTTGGGGATTTTTCTGAAAAAATGAATTTTCAATGAATAGTGTATTTATTTAAAAATAAAATTGAAAATATTTAGAAAATTATTTTTATAAAATGGAGTTCATTTTTGAAATCATAGCATTGATATTTGGTTAAGGTGAAATTTTGGGATTATTCTGAGAAAGTTGAATTTTCGGTGAATAGTGAAAGTATAATTTTTAAGTTACGGGTGTTTAATGACATCATTAAATGATGTATTAAGTATATATTCAATATGGTCGAATTATGAATAGTAAGATAAGGTGTGAGGTGTCCCAAGTGGCCAATACCATGGGCAAATACCATGGGCAAGCCCATGGTTTTGCCAAAACCACTAGTGAGGTGTCCCTTGGCCATTAATGCTTTGTCCCCTCACTTTCCCTATAAATACCCACCCTTTCCTCCTTTAGTTTTCACTCCCAACTCTCCCCCAACGAAGTTCTGGTCTTCTTACCTTCCAAGGAGTCCTCCCAAGGTGCCCCCAAGCCCTCAAAGTCCAATCCTTTGAGTTTCAAGAGTCACGTTTTAAGGTAAGGGATCCGACCCCTCTCTTTCTTTTCATGTAATCTCTTTTATGTCATTCCTATTATGCTCCATGTTTTTATGTGAGAGGATGTTCTTTTATATTCCTCTTACTGCCCTTTCATGTTTATATGATGAGAGATCCCCTCTTACTCTCATCATTTCGTTTTATGAAAGTTTAAGTGACGCCGTTAGGCTGCCGAATTTTTAAGGGATTCTTTCACCCTTCTCATTTTTCAAGTTCGATTTTCATGTCAAGTCTTTAAAGTTCCTTTTTATTATGTTGGGGTATGATCTCTATATCTATCATACTGATCTCTTATGATCATATGATGAGGGACTCTATTTGATCTTGTCAAATCATTTTCTTTTGAAGTTAAGTGACGCCGTAAGGGTGCCGAATTTTCATAAGAGAAATCTAATCTTTTTTTTTTCCTTCCATGTTTTTCATTTCAAATGGTATGTCCCTAAAATTTCATTACCATGTCCATATGTCCTTCTTATTCTTTCACCCTACTGTTTTATGGATCATTTATGAGTGGGTGACCCATGTCCCCTCTCATTTCAATGTTTTCTAAAACCCCGAAACTTAGCCGTTATGCTGCAGAATTTTCCCCTCAAAATGCCTCTCTCTTTTCTCAAAAATTATTTTATGTTATAAAGTGAATACTCAAAGCTCTTATTTCTACAAGGGTATTCACATATATATCAAAATGTTCCATTTTAAATTCTGGGATTTACATACATGAGACCCGCTTTCCCTTTCCGTGGGTTTAAAGTGACATAAAGATCATGTCTTTAAAGCAGTTTTTAAAACGTTATGATTATGAAATGAAACCCATTTATTTTATGCTATGTGGGTTATTTATGAAATGTTTGATGATATATGTGGCTCACATGATAATAAAGGCAAATTTAAGGGTGCGCCCTGATAGCGCTCCAATGCATTGGGTAATGATGTAACAACTAGAGATTACAATTTTCATGATACCTTGGTGAATAACCTTGGTAATTTTCAAATGACACCTTGGGGATGGACCTTGGTGATATGTTCATGATTGTCTATGTTAAATGATGTAGCCACATCTTCAAGTTATGGAAAATGTTATTTTTGTTATGAAATGCCTCATGATTTTCTTTCTCATGCCTTAAAGTTCTTTTCATGTCCTTATTGAAGTATACCAAGTTCACATGTAAAATGTTCCTCTTGTTTCCCTTACTGGGCCTTCTGCTCACCCTTTCTTTTGATGTATGTCCCCAGGTTATGAGATGCAGTAATGAACCTAGAATGAACTTAAGGAGATGCCTTTCAAGTGTTTAAGAAGAATGTTTTATGTTGTTTCCATGTATTATGTTCCTGGTTTCCAAGACACTAGACCTTAAAGATCCTCAGTTTTGTGTAATGTAATGAAAGTTTATGTTATAAAATGGCGGGATGTCATAGTGGCGGGATGTCATATTTATGGTCATTTCGATGAGTTATAATGTTTAATTTCATTGTTCCGGGTGCGTTTGTTTCATGATTTTATGATCTGTTTCCTTGAGTTTAATTATGAGAGTTCTTTTCAAATGGAAGCAAAACTCTAGAAGTGAAATTACATGACATTGATGCACCTCTATAATTTTAAATGGTCCCATATTCATTTTGTTTTCAGATATGAGAATGATTCATTAAATAAAATGTTAATGATAAACGTTAGTTTATTTTGGTGAATTTTCGATTATCACAAACTAGTTTTGTTTATTATTTAATATTATGTATATATATTAGTTTCATAACATGAAATATGATATAATATACATGTTTCAATCTAGTTTAGCCATAATAATGGTTTTACGACCAGTCATGAAGGCGGTAATAGAAAACGAAAAATTGTCGTCCACGGAGGTGGTGAATCGGCACATCACGGACAATATTTTCGTTTTTAAGATAAAAAAAGAGAAGAATTTACCTCTTGGTGATGAATATCCCATTAACATAATAACATTCAGTATATATATGATACTGAAGTTATCATGTCATTTTGGACAGTGGAGGAAATGATGAAGTAGAAAGAGGAAAGAATTTAAAAGTGAAGGGTGGAGAATTTTACCTCTTTGTATGCCGTCTTCTTGAGAATCTTCTTAAAATACTTGAGTTTGGTCTTTTGGTGAGACCAACAAGACCAGGACGCGAGAAAAAGGTTTGAGAGAGGAATTTGGCAGAATATTAACAAACTCAAAAGTTTAAAAGGTGTGATGAGAAGAGGTGGTGAAGAGTGATATTTATAGGGGGAAGAGAGATATGTTTTTGATTATTTTATTCATTAGTTTATTATTTTGGTTCAAGACGATCAATAATGTTGAACTAAGGGTGCTTATATCAAAAATAGTTCGTTAGTTTGAACTAAGGGTGCTTATATCAATTATGACTAAAAAATTCATGTATTTGGCTTAAAATGTTAAATACCGTAAATTATCGTATTTCACTATTCACAAAGAATTCAACTATTTTTGAAAAATTCCAAAAATTCAGCCTAATTATTTTTTGACATCTAGATTTTAAAAATGGACTCCATTTTATGAAAATAATTTTTTAAATACGAGAAATTTATTTTTTTAATTAAAATCATCATTTATTCAAAAAAATATCGATTTTATGACACTTTGAAAAATTAATTAAAGCCTCATAAAATTATATTATAATCACAATACAACAAAATATTAATTTATTAATCTATGTTATGAAAATGATTTTTATTTTAAATCATTATATTCATTATAAAATTGTAAATAAACATTTACATTTTACAGAAATACCAACACTTAATATATTATTTTTAAAACATTTATTTACTTATACCATGATATAAACATATCATATTTTCACTTATAAGATACCTAAATTTTATTTATACTTTAATAGGTGAAGTTACTATTTTATTGATCGGATTACTCTTCCTAATGGTCAAGTTAATATTCCATCGGTATAGGTTCCTTAATTTCTAGAAATACCTCTTATTTTATTCATTCTTTATTTAGAAAGTCTGCATTGTAATTTTTATGTGATTTATACTATATGACATAATTATAAGAAGAAAATTTCCATTGATAAAATTTTGGGTCGTTACACGCAAAGTGAGCAGGAGCCTAGGTGCAAACTAGTTCCTGGGCGCATAGATGACTCGCGTGACGAGTATTCGCATAGAGTCTGGGGTGTGTAGGCACTGTGCGTGCAAAGGACCTACGTGACAAGGGGAATGCAGGGGCTTCGGTGTGCTGTGTGTTTGCGGTGCTCTGAACGCAGAGAGCTAGCGCACGACGCCTGGGGTGCGCAGGTTTATGCGCATGTCTCTAGCAGGTGAAGGCCAGCGCTGTTTAAGCCGTAGACCGCAAGGAGAAAATTGTGTCGAGATTCTTCCGTAGGCATATACGAATTTTGAATTTACTGCCCCTTATTCTTTTTTTCAAACTTTGTTTTTCCTTTTTTTCTTATGATATGGAGATGGAGGGCTCTGGCCGGCTGATGGGAGGGCGGTGCGCCGCAACTGGTGCAACGCCCTGGGTCTCCGAGTAGGACAAGAAGCACGGAGGATTCGCGTGACGCTGAGGAAGTCGCGTGATGTGGTAGAGGCATTGCATTTGGTGGTGATGTGAGCAGGGATGGCTTGCGAGGGCGCTGGATCCCCGGAAGGCTGGGATCGCAGGATTGCTTTTCTGCATTGCTGGAGTCGAGGAGTGTACTCAGATCCTGACAAACGAGGAGCAGTCTTGTTTTGATACCAACTGATATAGCACAGTGGGATAAACCGGGTCCTTTCGCGAGGAACTCGGGAGGAACACTGCGATAACATTTACAAACGAGAGAACTCTTTGAAATTCAATTAATATGGCAAAAGCTTCTACAAATGACAGCAGGCAACCTATTTATAGGCTATAACCCTAAAACAAAATAAAAAAACTAATTCTCCCTTAAAATATCCTCAAACCGGAGGGAAAAGCCGAAATTAAATTAAATAACAAATGGACTTAAAAGGCCACAGGGGTACTGCATCAAGCAACTGCTGCTGATCGGTTTCGGGCAGATGCTCCTGATGACGACTCAATGACCCATGTCATTGAGGCTCTTTTAATTGGCAGTGTAAGGCTTTCTAGCACAATGGATGTGCTGCTTCAAGAACTTCTGTTTGGCATAAGAGAACAGCGATCTCATTTCTGTCTACAGTGGGAAAAAATAGAATATGAAAAGGGGAAATCACAACATCAGAATAATGGTATCCGTTCCTCCAGCAGAGAAAAAATATATTGGACGTGGGGTAGTGCGACCGAGGAGAGCATGCAGCAAGGGGACGGGGTGCAGTCTGGGTGCTTGCCTGAAGTGCATACAGAGCATGTGATGTGACTGAGGTGCACGGCCTGCTTGGTCGCGCGACTTTTGCATGGCCTGCTGTGGTCGCCCACTGGTGGCCGATACGGGTGGCTTGTGGCGGGGTTGGTCGGACTGGTAGGAGGTTTGGGGCTGGGGCTGTTGAGGAGAGTAAGACCGAAATATCCCGGGCTCTGATACCATGTAGAAACGATAGGGCCGGAAGCCATGCCTCTAAATGAGGTCGGATCTCTATTTATAGAGAAAATAAAAATATTCAAGATCCCGGATAGACGGGAGATACAAATTTCAAAATTTCAGGATAATGGGATAAAATTGACCTGGTCAAACATATTCTAACATTTTGTAAATTTCTTGAAATTTATCCTAGTTTTCAGTTTGCATATCAAATATATCCTATGTTTAAGTCACCACTCCATATTGCCTATTTCTATCTCCTAAGGGAAAGGGTGCATCTGTCTTCAATTGAGTTATGGACATTTCACACAGTGCGATGAGTTTCTGTGTGTGTTTGTTTGGGCTGGGTTGAAGCCTGGCCCTGCTATCCCACCCAGAGGAGGTCTGTGAGTGGTAAAAAAAAATGCTCCTTGAGTGAAGTTCTCAAGATGAAGGAGAGGATGCAGGTGTGATGCTTGTGGAGTTGTGGGTCTTAGATTTTGTGATGGTAAGTTGAAAACCTGTATAATTGGCTTGTTTCTTGTGTCACACATTTGAGCAAGATAGTCGGAAAAGATTCATGCTTGTGTTTTTGACATGCATCCTTTCGAGGCAATGACACTTCTTCTGGTTACCTTTTTAAGGATTCATCCTTCTTCTTGTTACCTTTTTAGGTTTTCATCATGACTTTTTTGACGTGTGTTTCTCTTGCAGATAATTGATGTTCTGAAAGTTATTCCCTCCCACGTTGCAGTATGTTTCTATTCTTATAAATCACATCCTTATGTTTATCACATGCTGAGTTTTTACACCTGTGAAAAATCTGTTAAGTTACTCTAAATTTTGAGCCCTGGTTTTGCTGTTGACTGGTTTGTTATTTTTTCATTTAAGTCTAGTAAGAGGGGTCAGTTTAGAAGTGCTGTTCACAATAATTTTGGTGAATTTGGTGGTTGAAAATTAGCCGTTTAATGATCTTAATCGCATGTTTTTAAAAATAATCTATTGAGTGATCTGTGATCAGCAATTAGCTTTTGATCTTCAAGAATCTGATTCCCTGATGTTCACGAACTGCTAAAAAAAACCTCAAACACCCATGCTTAGCCCTTATTTTCTGTCTGGCCTTATTGATTCATTATTAAAATTGTTGCTGTTTTACTGTTTTTTTCCCATATTAGTACTGTCATGTGCGGGTATTGTTTTGGATATGAATTGTCTCTAGTAAAATGATGGTAAGTATGATTGACTTAGCAATGTTGAAGTTTTAAGGGGAGCATATTGATCGCCTAACTATAGTCGTTATGTTTATCATGATTTTAGTTGCCAATGTTAGGGACAAAATGTAAAATTAATAGGGCTATGAGAAGGAGAATAGGAAGAAGTTAATCAAGCTTGATCGTAGTTGGTTTGATTCATTGATGTCAACTTATCAAACTCATTAGTTGTGTTATAATGAATCTTTGTTGCTTGGGGTGTTAGTCTTTTGAGTTGGGTGTTTTTAGGCGTGGGTATTGGCGGTGTTCACTTTCTTAAAAATTAGGGAGGGGGTCGGGTGGCATTATCATTGACGAGTCTTTTTGTGATTAAGGAGCGTGGTACATCTGATTTTGTTTTCTGGGATGAGTTCAACTTGATCCAAAAGCCTAGCATTTAAAGTTGGTTTTCAGGGTATGCAATGTACAGGTTAAAAAGTGGTTTAAAGCATCGCTTCAGCTTAATCTCAATCCCTGTTAGAATTGCACAAACCAAAGTTGAACATGCCTGACCTTGCTTTGGGTTGTTGTAACCTGTAAATGGAGAATACCAGAATCCATTCCTCTAAGTGAGGTTAGATTGTTATTATTTATAGATGAAAAAATAAGGATACAAGCTGGATTATCAATACAAGTATGACCATTGACTCAGTCGAACCTTTGACTGTTGACTCATATATTAAATATTTAAATACTTTAAATACTCTAATGCTCCCCCTCAAGTTAGGTTTACCTAGCTTGGATGCATAATAAAGGAAAACAAAGAAAAAACACTCAACCTTGACATACCCAACTTACTACATAAATAAAAACTAGAAAATAATAAATTTGACGCTCTCTGCCTGGTGGAACCCACCCGCTTGTGTGTGTCTGTCATTTTCTGCACCGATGAACTCCCATGTTGATGACAACCGGTCCTTGAATATGCCGGGTGGAATGAGGCCGTTGTGCGGACCCAATAACGTCGAGTGGAACGGTGCCCGTCATGTGGGGTCCCAATAACTGGGTGGAATGATGCCCGCTTTGTGGAACCAAACGGCTGAGTGGAATGACGCCCATCTTTCAGACCCAAGAATGCTGGGTGGAAGACCCCTGTCTTGCGGATCCAAACAGACGGGTGGAACGACGCTCGTCTTGTGGACGAAACGAAGGCTGGTTGGAACAACGCCCGTCATGTGTACCCAATAAGGCCGGGTGGAACGACACCCATCTTACAAACCCAATAAGATATGACGCGAGTGAAGATAACTGTAACACCCCGAGATTTAAAAAAAACGCTTTGTTCGATAGCGTACGACACGCAACATCGAGGTTAAACAAACTATGAAATATTATTATTTTAATGTGATCATTATAACCCAGTTTTTAAATTGTTAGGCATGAATATTAATAACCATGAAAAATATGTTTAAAAGTTTTATATAATCCAAATGTATTGATTAATGTATATGCTTCAAATATACGTTTTTTTAAAATGATTTATATTACTTTTTATGTGCTGATAATATAATTAATTTATGCAACTTCTAGAAATTGTATTTTATAAAAATGATATCATTTTTGAAACCAGCATATCAAAAATCGCTTACAGTGAAATTTTGAGATTTTTTTTTTGAGAAAATCGATTTTTCAGTGAATAGTAAAATATACCGATTTTTGTAAAACTGTCATTTCTTTTCATTAAATAAAGTAATTGAAAACTCCCATTTGATCTTAAAGTAACATAAGTCTACTTTAATTATAAATAATCCAATTAATTATACAGGAGTCATCATTATACCTGATTTTGGTTGAAGTTCAATTTTAGGGTTAAAAACGCATTTTTCTAAAAACTATTTTTCGTTGCGTTTTGCATTTTTATTTTAAATTAATTTCCGTCACTTCTAAAAGTTGAATCTTGAAAAATAGATTCCATATTTAGAACCAGAAAGTTTTAAAGCTTTAAATCTAAAAAGTCTTTGGATATGTAAGTGATCCAATATTTGAGTTTGATGTTATATGTTTTGAAAGACTAAAATTGGGGTTTATCGTTATCAAAGCTAAAAATGTAAAAATTATGTTTTTAGCACCGGATTTGGGATTGCAGTTTCGGGGCTGTTATAATTTGGTATCAGATCAAAGTTTAGATAATTTTGGAGATTATGATGTTTTCATGTGAAGTTATCTTAAAAGTTATGGATACTATCATGAGTTTATTAGTTTAAGGTTGATCAAAAGTTCAAGGTCTTAGACACCCCTTTTGGAGTTTTAAGTGATGAGATTTTATGGTGATTAATGATATTTTGGGATACGTTTTATTGGGTTGAGGTGTAACGTCCCCGACCCAGAAGCCACTAAACCGGTGCTCCGAGCCGGGTGGTTACATGATCTTAAGCGCGCCTCCCCGTACGCCAAAGGTTGCCGACTAACAGCGGGGGTCTATGTGGTCAAGTGGGGAGACTATACCCCCTTTTTATCAGAGTAAGCCACAACAGAAATAAACCAATAGCGGAAACAATAATCAACAAACAAGGAACATGTATAACAACCATTTCCAACAATCAAATATGTCATGTCATACTACAAGTGCAAAAGTGGACAAAACCCCAAAATGAAGACAACGGCCAAAATCCCCAAAATGGTCCCGACTCCAAGTCCGGATCCTCCACCAAGTGCTACCCATGTCCACTTAACTATCTAGCAAGGACCCTTGCCCTTCTCCTGACCTGCAAACATGAAGTCTGCTCGGGTACCCAACGGCGGCCCGAGCAGGGTGTGAGTACAACTCAGTAGGCCGCCACCAACGGTGTCTACAAAACATCCAGTATGAACAGGTAGTGCATGCAAAAAGAACATGAATGATAATTGCCACGTAGTTAATTAAGGTGCCATTAACAAGTTCAGAGCCAAAGCCATTTCCATTTCCATTTCCATTACCATTCATTTGTTACCAATTATCATCACTCACCATTTCATCACATCTCCATGGGTTAATCACATACATTATGTTACATGGGTCTAAGGCCAACAATCACATGCAAGAGGGTAAACACATCGTTATCCTATCTCACTAGGATTAACCCCTCATAGCAACCATAACCTCACCTCGAAGCCTCAGTCCGGGTGGATGCAACCGTTAGGAGAATATACCCTCAGTCCCCTTTCCTAACCCGTGCATTTAGGGTGGAGTTTAGAACCTCAGTCTTAGCTCAACCCGTGGGCGTAGATCCTCATGTCATACCCCACTCTACGAAGCCATGTGCACATGCTTATATATAAGTAATCATCAACCATCCAAACCATTGCCCTTCGGCAAACACTATTCACCACAACCCACATGGGAAACCACATCATGCCTTAACCCATTAACACATTACCATTACACATCATTTAACCATTCACCCAATTCCCATGTGTTATGCCTATCTCACTAAGCATTCAACATTAAACTCATAATCTATCCCATTATGGTCTTTAAATCAGTTTACACATTAACCCATTTAACCCGTTCATCATTCCCATAAATCAATCATTTAACCCATTCCACTTTAACCCTTAGGTTATTGCCAAGTCTAGGTGCATCACCTAACTTTTATTCCAAGTTCAACCGATCATGCCAACATATTTATCAAGGGCTCTACAATTCATTACAACAAGGTCACTTGTTTAATATCAATCCCTAAATCCGGGAAAAGCCGGCACATCCCATGGATGACCCCAATTAGGTCAAGTCTATCCCAACACATCCCACGGGGATCGTGAGGGTTCCCATTTGCCATTTTAAACACCATTATGACCAAACGTGCCAAGGTTATCCAAAACATAACCAAAGGAAAGCAAGAACACAACTAAACATGCACAAATACCCAAATAACTATGAGATATCACTTGTAGACCACCTACCTCGAAACCGCGGTTGAACACACTCTCAATCGAGTCCTTAGACCTCGATCCAACCAACCTTTGGAGCTTCAACCTAAAACTCACCCAAAAGTTAGGGTTTTAGAGCTTCGGAACGAGAGGGAGGGAAAATACAAACCCAAAACCAAAAAGAGAAGGATGAGATTAACCTTACCCGGAGCTTCGATCCGCAACCAACAGCACCAAAAACGCCTTAGAATCGAAGGAGATCGGTCTCTTGGAGCCTTTGGGCGATTTGGTTCGTGCCTAGGGTGGAGAGGAAGGAAATGAGAGGAAATCCCGAGTGGGGTTTTAAAGCCTGGAGTGACAAACTTGTAATTTTTCCCAACTTTAAGTGGCCGCACGATTTGTCCGCACGGTTTGGCAAACCGTGTGCAAACCGTGCGCATGCCACTGTCCAGAGGAGGAGGGGTCGCACGATTTATCCTGGGCAGGCCGCACGGTTTGCCTGGTCGTGCGCAGGCCGTGCGCCCTGGCCTGTCTTGCCCAGATTTTCTTTCTTCCGTGCCCCGAGCCCCCGGAACACCCCCAAGGCCTCTCACACTTTAAGAAACATCCCTTAAAGCCCAAAACAAGGGATTCAACCAAAACATAACGAAAATATACCTTTCCAAAAACCGGGATCTTACATGAGGTATATGTTACCCTTTGGGTTAACATGTGATTTAACATGAAGGTTATTTCAGAAGAATCATACTGCATTTTTTTGGGGATATAAGCTGAAAGGTATGGGACAACCTTTGAGGTTAAAACATTTTTTAATGTTGCGGTTATTGAGGTAATTTGGAATGTAAGATTATTTATTTATGGAATGATTTAAGTTAAATTTTGGGTGTTGTTGTTGAGCTTTTGGAGATTAATGTTGTATTTCATCATATGAGGGTTTATTCAATTTGAGAATTATCTTACCTTGTACTAACCATTTTGGTTTTGGTTAATGCCTAAAGACTGGAATAATAACTTGTTATCCTTTTGTTGATTATGTGATCCATTAGAAGCTAATTTTAGTGTTTTAGGCATGAAAAATTCATCTTGATTACTCATCATTCGAAGTAAAAGATGAGATAAAGATGAAAATTGATTGAAGCAAAAATGTTTTCTTATTACCTTCATTCCCGATGAACCAATTATCTTTTTCACACCTTACGGGTTTATGGTTTTGTGGTCATTGACTTTCTCATTATCATTCACTTTCTTGTGATTAATGTTCTATGTAACTCTCCATCATTATCTGGACATTAGTTTTTTCTCTTATTTGAAAACCTAGTTATGTGTTATTTCAGATGTCCTTCATATTCCCCTTTCCCACTTTGGAAGTTTTATTAAGCCTTTTTACGATGTGAGTTTTCAACATAGGTATTTTCAAATGTCAAACCCTTGATTACTAAGATCAAGTTCAAATTGCGAGAACACAATTTATTAAGGGGAGAATAAAACACTCTGAGATTTAAAAAAAAACACTTTGTTTGATAGCATATACAACACGCAACACTGAGCTTGAACGGACCATGAAATATTATTATTTAAATGTGGTCGTTATAACCCAGTCGTTAAATTTTCAGGAATGAATAGTAATAACCATATTATGAAAAATATGTGTAAATGTGTTATATAATTCAAATGTATTGATTAATGCATACTAAATAAGTGCTCGATTTTTAGTAAAGTAATTTTATGCTTCAAAAATACGTTTTTCTCAAAAATGATATTTATTGCTTTTTGTGCTCAAATAATATAATTAATTTCTATCACTTTTAGAAATAATATTTTATAAAAATGATATTATTTTTGAAATCACCATATCAAAATTAGCTTAAGGTAAAATTTTAGGATTTTTCTGAAAAAATTGATTTTTCAATGAATAGTAAAAAATATTGATTTTTGTGAAGGTGTCATTTCTTTTCATTTAAATAAAGTGATTTAAAAGTCTCATTTGATCTTAAAGTAACTTGCCTACTTTAATTATAAATAATCTAATTATTTATATAGGAGTCATCATTATACTTGATTTTGGTGTAAGTTCATTTTTAGGCTTAAAAACACGTTTTTGTAAAAACTGTTTTTCGTTGCGTTTTACGTTTTTATCTTAAAAATTAATTTGTGGAACTTCTAAGAATTGAATCTTGAAAAAAGGATCCCATATTTGGAACCAGGAGATTTAAATTTGGCAAATAAGTCCATTTTATTTTTGATCATTATGAATAGTAACCTAATAAATTTTTATTATTTTATGTAAATTTAAAGTAAAAAATATCACTCTTGTTTTTAATATTTATAATATTTTGTGATAGAGATAAAAACAACTTATGTTCGGTTCTAAATTGTTATTTGAAAGATAAATGATTTTATCATGGTAATTTATTTTTAATTTTTTGTGATGAAATAATTATCTTGAATGCTTACGCAACGTCCACATAGTGCTTGTGCAAGTAGTAAAAAAATCAAGTAAATGATTTTAAAATCTAAAGCGATATTTTTTGGAAGAGTTATAATGTCCCACAAATTTTATAGATCAATATAATATATTAGAGCATTTGTGGAAGGTTTAGATTCGAAATCTGTCTTTAAAGTCAAACTAAATGAATAGTGTTAAAAATGATATTAATGTTATTTTATGTTAAATAGTATTTTTTCCAATTATTTAAAAATTATAAAAATCTTTCAAGATGATGATTAGGATGAGAAATGGTTGACAATGTCATGCCGTGGTCATTTATGAGTCAATTGTCACTGTTAAGAGTATTTGATGTTTTTAATATTTGTATCCCACATCGGTGTGGGCAATCTGTTGTACCCATTTTCTCATCTGTAAATTAACCACCCTACCTCGTTGTGAGGCATGAGTTTCCATTCTAACATGGTATCAGGGCTGGTTACGTAACCCCCTCCCCCGCCGCTCCTTTTCCCTCGCAGTGCCCCCCCTTCCTCCCTGTGCCCTGTGCAACGACTCCTGTCCGCCCCGTCCACATTCGCCCGTCTCGTGCGACGACGCCTCCCAACGCGCTCGCTCCCTAAACGACGCCTCCTTCGTGACTCAACCCTCGCCGCCTCAGCGCCCCTCCTCTGTCGGTCGCGACAACCCCCGACGACGGCTTTCTGAGCCCCTGCACCCCTACGCGATGTCCCCCTCGTGCGACGTCCCTTCTTTGCGCGACGTCCCCCCTGTGCACAACGTCTTCCCCTGTGTGCGACCTCCAGTCCGACGACTCTCCAGCGCAATCGCCTCTTGTGTGTCGCCTCTCTCGGTGCGAATACGCGACGCCCCAAAATGCACAACATCACCCCACCGCCATCCATGGGGATATTTCTTCCATAACCTAATTGATACTTGACTATCCTAGTTGTGCAATTTCAGCACCTATTCTCTACGAAATGTGTACCTTCAACACCTTGTCAACGTGCATTTTCAGTACACAATCTATAACATCATCAAGCGCGACTGTTGCTCATGGCGATACTCCAGCAGCGTGTCTATCCCAACGGTCCACCTCATGGGTTCTTGATTCTGGTTCTTCAGAGCATATCACTGGGGATGCAAGTATTCTTTGATCCTACAAATCAACCTTGACTGGAGGTAACATTACTGTGGTTGATGGACTGAGAGTGCAGATTGCTAGTTATGGGAGTTGTTCAATTACGCCTGGCTTGACACTACCCTTTGTTGCCTTTGTTCCCAGTTGTCCCTTTAATTTACTATCAATTAGTAAACTTATAGTGCCATACCATCTTTTTATATGTTTCGGTTTTATTTCAGGAGCAATCGACGACTCAGGTGCTTGGTAGTGGACGTCTTCAGGGTGGGGTGTGTATGTGCTTGACTCCACCCCAGTTCTCGCCTGTCCTGCCACTTCTGCTCATGTTCTCAAACTTCATTATCACTTTTGTCATCCACCTGCCCCCATTTTTCAAAGTTTTTCTAGGGTTGGGTCCCCTTCCTCCATTTAATTGTGTGTTCTGTCATTACGAAAAGCTTCATTGGGTCACCTATGTTCCCCGGGCAACCCCCGTGCATCCACTCCTTTTCATTTGGTCCATTTTGATATCTGGGTATCCGTTCTTAGTCCATCTAAACTGGGCTATCGATATTTTGTTACTTTCATCGATGATTTTTCACGAATGACTTGAGTCTATTTGTTGAAGAATCGTTCAGAAATTTTTACCGTGTTCCGCTTCTATTACCAAGAAATCACAACCCAGTTTTCTGCCAAAGTTCAGTGTTTGCGTTCTGACAATGGTCGTGAATATTTATCTGGTCCTTTCCAGTCTTTTCTTGATGATCATGGCATAATCCATCATACTTCTTGTCCCGATACACCTCAACAAAACGGTGTTGTAGAACGAAAGAACCGTCATCTGTTAGAAGTTGCTCGTGTACTTTTATTTTAGATGAAATTTCCGACCGTCTTTTGGGGAGATGCCACAACCACCTATCTTATCAACATATTTCTATCGTCTGTTCTTCAGGGGGAGACACCATTCCATCGTCTGTTCTTCAGAGGGAGATACCATTCCATTCTTTATTTCCAACAATATCACCTCATTCTCTGCCTCTACGCATTTTTGGCTGTGTGCTATGTTTGGGATATTCGCCCCTCAATTGCCAAGTTTGATGCGTGCGCTCTCAAATGCATCTTTCTTGGCTATTTCGACACCCAACTTGGATATTGATGCTTCTCTCCAGATTTGCGTCATTATGGTGTCTCAGCTGACACTTCCTTCGTCGAATCATCAGTTATTTCTGTTCCCAAGTTCCCATCACCACCTACTGTTCCTGATTCTGAAGTTATTTTACCATATTCTCTTGACACATCACCACCCCCATCTCTTATTAGTGATGTTGGTGGATCCCGATTTGGCCAGGTATATACATGCCGATCAAGCACACCTGCCACCCCGACACCTGATGTTGCTACCATACCTGACGACTCACCTACTCCTAATCCTCTATCATCAGAGTTGCCTATTGCACTTCGCAAAGGCTCTCGAAACTGTCAGTCTTATCAGAGATTATCTGCGGCTACCTCACGAGTTGTAGAGACACTTGCTGCTCACTCCACGCCGCACACTGTTGTCGAGGCCATATCTCATCCCGGCTGGTTACTGGCCACGCAGGATGAACTTCAGGCTCTGGACGCCAATCTCACTTGGTATCTTGTCCCTCTTCCTTCGGATAAGCAGGTGGTCGGTTGTTAATGGATCTATACAGTACACGTCAACGCCGATGACTCTCTTAATCGTCTCAAGGCTCGCCTTGTTGCCAAAGGTCATGCGCAGACAGATGAAGTTGATTATTTTGACATATTCTCTCCAGTGGCAAAAATGGATTCGGTTCGCTTAATTATCTCACTTGCTGCCTCCTCTCACAGATCTCTCCATCAGTTGGATGTTAAAAATGTTTTTCTTCATGGTTTTCTTAATGAAGAAGTTTATATGAAGCAACCACTGGGGTTTGTTGCTCAGGGGGAGTCCTCCAAGGTTTGTCGCTTTTGCCGACTGCAGTATGGACTCAAGCAGTCGCTACGTGCTTGGTTCGACCATTTTTTTTGCACCATTGTGCTTAGCTTTGGCATGTGCTAAAGCATAAAGGATTCCTCTGTTTTTTATCATCAATCTGCAGCAGGAACCATTTTTTCAGTGGTATGTATGGATGACATTGTTATTACTGGCAGTGATGCTGCTGGCATTGGTCGACTGAAGTCTTCATCAAAATTTTCAAATAAAAGATTTGGATCCACTATGATATTTCTTGAGAATTGAGGTCTTCAGATGCAATAAAAGAATTTTTCTGCCTCAGAGAAAGTATGTTCTCGATTTATTGTACGAGATTGACATAACTCGAGCTGACTTGGTTGACTCACCCATCGAACCTGGAGAAAGGTCACTTCATACTGACTGGGATGTTTTCATCACCTGACAGATATAGATGGCTTGTTGGGAAGCTCAACTACTTGACAATGACGCAAACCCGATATTGCTTGTGCGGTTAACAAGTGAGTCAGTTTATGGAATCTTCAAGAAAAATGCCGTGGGAGGCTATTCTTCGCATTATTAGATATGTGAAAAAGGAACCAGGTTTAAGCCTTCTATATTTTGATCACGAGCATACAGATTTTGAGGCATTTTGTGATGTAGATTATGCTAGATGTCTCTCTTCTAGAAGATCTACATCTGGTTTTGCAGTTTTTGTTACAGGAAATTTGATCTCATGTCGAGACAAGAAAACGGTCATCTCTTGATCTAATGCAGAGTCGGAGTATCATGCAATGACATATGTGAATGCATAGATTGTTTAGGCACAACAAATTCTACAAGAGATCGGGTATACTGTCAAGAATCCAACACATATTTGGTGTGACAATCAAGCTGCTATCAAAATTGCCACAAATCCAGTCTTTCATGAGCGGATCAAACATACTGAAGTTGATTGCCATTTCTTTCGAGAAAACTTTGAGATCACTTTCGGTCATGTTCACACCTCTGATCAATTTGCAGATGTTCTTACAAAAGGGGTGCCTGAACCACGTGTCCAATTTTTGTGTAACAAGCTAGACATGATAAATATATATGTCCCAGCTTGAGGGGGAGTGTTAAGAATATTTGATGTTTTTAATATTTGTATCCCATATCGGTATGGGTAATTTGTTGTACTCATTTTCTCATCTATAAATTAAGCACTCTACCTCGTTGTGAGGTATGAGTTTCCATTCTAATAGTCACCTTATAATTAAAATTATAACCCTTTAATATTGAAAAATTCATTACCACGGTTAAGGTTAAAATTGATTAACCAAGGAGTTAAATCCAAAGATAAAGTTTAAAATAATATCTAAACTTGTCTAAATTTGATTGGATGATTATATTAAGACCATATCTTTTTTATATTTGAAACCATGTCATTTTGGAACCATTTGACATGAGTTACACATTATATTATAATATTTCATGTATTTTAAAAAATGAAATTAATGATATTTTATAATAAATAATATTTTATAATAAATAATATTTTATGAAATGATTTAAAATTCACAACAATCCTATCTTTGGCCAAGTGAATGAGATATGGTTGAAAATATCAACCATGATCCATTTATGGATCACTTGTCCTTTTATAGTAAACTTTATTGACTCTTAAAGAGTAAAAAAACATTGATATCACGGTAATTGTCAAAAAGATAAACGTGAAAACATCACATAAACTCATCGAAATTTTGTTGGATGAGAGGATTTCGACTCATCCTCATCTCATCTTCGAATTATGTCAATTTGGAGCCATTTGTCCTTGAAAATTAATTTATATTAATTTAATACTTTATGAAATTCCAAGAATGCCCCTCTCCTCACTTATAAAAGGGTACCTCTTCTCCTCTCTTCCTCACATCTTTTGAGCACTTTAGTTCGACAAAGCCCTGTCCAAATCTTTTCCCAATATCTCTGCTGAAACAAAATGTTTTAGTGGGCTTAAGGTGTAAAGCAAATGAGATTGTCTGAAGAAAATGTATAACTTGACCAAATGTTTTAGTTTTATTTTTTCTTCCACCCTTTTCAAATATTCTTCAACCATGCTGAAATAATATCAGTATCTTCCATATACCGAGCTATTATGTTAATGACATAATCTATATTCATATCATCTTCCATCAAATGAGAAACAAAACCATCCTTCGTGTGTACGACGGACTATTGGCTCGTGAACCGATGAAATTCGTTTTCAATCATCACCCCTCACGACTGGTTATAATGACGAATTTAGTGTATATATATAATATTCCTGACATAATCATCATTCTGGAAAGCTAAGATATCATCTATTTTCTTACCTTTCCATCTATTGAGAAATGATAACGTCATTCGTGTGTACGTGTAAACTACCACCCACACGAAGCGATGTGATTCGTGCCAATATTGAAGGGTTTTGTATGGTTGTCTAATGATCCGCTGCAGAAGACAACCCAAAAGTTAGGCAGATCTATTTTCAAGAAATAACTTGTAAATAAAACTGTAAAACAGAGTACCCGACATTCAAAGGTTGTAGCAACCATTTTCTTCGCTTCGAAAGAGAATGCTTGAGGGAGATCATGGGAAGCAGTGAACAAAAGCACCCTGCCTTCGATGGATTACACCTGCCAATGGATCCACCAACTCTTCGTGAGGATACCCATAATTCGAAGGGGTGCTAGTGCCTTCTCAAATGATTAAAGGAGTTTCGGGAGGAAGAGAGTTTTAGCAAAGGCTCATACACATTGCACTGCACACCCAACAGGAGGATCTCATCCTCTTATATAGCCGAAGCCCAAGGCTCCTCCAACGCATCGTATACATTTCTGCCAGTTCGGATATAATTCATTGAACGGTTTCAATGAATTAATTCAAAGTCGTTAATCCATTCATAAATGGATTGTAAATGATGAAACCATTCGGGATAAAATAAATAATATATATATATATATATATATATATATATATATAATATCAATGCATCACATGCATAACAAATACATGCATCAAATACATTTATTAAATGTACACACACACATATATAATATCATATATTATATATATATGCGTGTCATGCATTAGATGCATGTGTACATGCATCTCATGCATGCTCATTTTAGTGCACTTGCAACAATCTCCCACTTGCACTAAAATCCCATAAAGACTTGCATAACTTCACAACTCATTGTGAATCCATCCAAACTTTTTTGGATGTGATTTTTTTCATCAAACTCTCTTCATTTTGAATGAACATTTTATCCAAAATTTTATCCAAAATTTTATCCTTATTCAAAGGCTTACCTGTGTGACCCTACGAGCCTTAGCAGCGTTGAAAACAACTATGAAATCCCAATTTTGATGAATGTAAGCAAAAAGAGGCCTCCAACAAAGCATCCGTGCTACTCAAGCTACTAAGGGGTGTCCAGTGTGATTTCCATCAAACGTACTCATATCTCTATACGAACATGTCCACCACAAGATGTATCATATACATCGTATGTAAACCTATATAATCACTTTTTCCATGACATTGAGCAACCACTAGATTTGGAACATGTCAATTTGGTATTGACTTCTCATCACTTCTCGATTCTCCGAAAAAGACTGACCAAGTCAACGAATACATCACATCATTCATACATCTGATAAGTACATCACATGTCTCACTTATCCAAGTTGTTGAACACATCATATGTGAAACAACTAAGCATGGTGTAAGATCCCGTGTCCGTACGAGTTGAAAATTTCAAAAGGAATTTGAATTTTCGTTACGGGACGGGACGGACTTTGATCAAAGGTTCAGAATGAAATTCTGAGAGTTGGAACGCACGCCTCAATGTGTTGTTGTCGGACATGGACTAAGGCTCGGGGGGGGGGGGGGGCAGCTCGGGTGTTCAAATGAGCTTCAGAGGCTTTAGGTTAAGTTTTGGGAAGTCTCAGTCTCTTTCTCCTAGGTGCATGGTTTAGAAGAAACCGCGCGACATCTTGATGCTCAATGTGTTTTCAGTTCATTTTGATCTGAGCACGGTTTGGGGTAAACTGTGCGAGCCAAAGGAGAAACTGTGCGAGATGGTGGAGAGCTCGAGGCACGCATGGTCTGCCCCCTCTTCCTCCCCCATTAGGTGCGCGCGGATCAAGGGTGCTCCCAATCATTTCCTTCTCCAACCCCTTGATTTGGGGTGTGTTTATGGCGATCTTTGGGCGTTTTTGAGGTTAGCATCACCCTCCGACAACCTCTTCTCTCTTCCTTACTCTCTAATTTTGGAGTTCTCCAATTTAGGTTGTGTTGATGATTCAACCAGAGCATGGTGGAATTGTCTGTTTCTCATGGGATTTTTTGGTTGGCTTGCATAGAGAAGACCCTGAGACGACTTCCGCACGTCGTTGCGTGGCGTTTCGTTAAGGTATGCGTTCGTGGTGAATTTTCTTAGGTTTCTCCTAATGGATTAATTTAATTAATTGTTGTAATAGTGTCGCCTCCTAGGGCATTATGTAGAGTTGGGATTTTATTAATTAATTATAATTGTTATAATTAATTAATTGTTGTTGCTTGTCGGGAGGTTAGAATTTAGTGGTCAAGACGAGCTCGTTTGGACGCCAGAGAGTTTGAACGAGGCTTGGATGGGCCTTGGCAAGGGTGTCGGGCTTTGGAAATGTTATGGAAAGCTTCTTTGATGAGTTAGGTGGTCTAAGAGCTTTACCCATAGTCTTGCTAATTTATTTACTTGTATATGTGGTACGTGCCTTAAAGCCCACGTGTTGTGTGTTTGCTTCTTTGGGTTAAGTTAATGGTTTGGGCCTTAAATTGATACCTTAGACCTACCACGGATTCCATCGGATCCGTTGGTGTTTATAAGACCAAACTTACAGCTGCCCAAGGGGTGTGCCGTTTCTTGAAAACGGTAAAGTAGGGGTTTAAAGGGCGGAGTAGGTGGGTTACGAGCTTAACTTGATTAGGCTCGTTGGTTGATTTGGTTGATTTGGTTGAAGGGTTAAGGGCTACTTGGTAGGACTCGATAATAAATGTTTTAAAATATGTTAAAAGGATAAATTGGAATGTTTTCATGTGCTAAAAGCTTTTATGAAAAACCTACAAGGCCTTTTAAACGGTTTTAAACACGTGTGTTGGATTTTGACCTGGTTTTGGGTTTCAAAGGGGGAAAGCGAAGTTTGAAGTGTTTTTTGTGTGGTGCTGTCCTCGAAGTGACCTACTGAGTTGTACTCACACCCTGCTCGAGCCGCCACTACACATGGGCACCTGAGTAGCTCTCGCGTGTTTATTGCAGGCACAAGTTTGGCCTGAGGCCCAGGTTGAGTTTTGTATGATCAAACAGGATATAGCTCGGATGGTATCAGAAGATTGGTTTAGGTTCGGCTTAGAGATGCAGTAGAGCCATTTTTCTTGCTTTTTATTTTACTCTGGCATGTATATAATCGGCCTAGTGGGCTGTATGGATGACATGCATGTTTAGGCCCTTTATTTCATTTGTCGTTCAGTCATGTTTACATTTATTTGCTTCTAGCTTCAGTTTATTTTGCGATGTTGATGTCTATTTATTCTTCTGCGTATCTGTATCATGATTGATTATTTATATTGTTATTGTGCACTCTGATATGGGGGTATAGTCTCCTCACGGTACCACCTTAGATCCTCGCTGCTAGTCGGCAACCTTTGACGTACGAGAAGACGCGCCTGAGGTCATGTGGCGAACTGGCTTGGGCCACTGGTTCAGTGGCTTCTAGGTTGAGACATTACACATGTCCATGCATTTCTTCAGTATAATTCAATCAAGGGCCAAATGTCTTTTCTTGTCATACAAGTGGACAAATCTTGTCTTGGTTGCACCGACGACATGATCAACAACATATCCAACCGCCTCCTGATTAGTTAAGTTCATATATTGACTTGCGTAAGTAGGGTATCAAAGTATGAAGGTTCTCATGCAAGGTATCTCGCCAACCTCAGGTAAAAATGATTGATAATAAGCATACACCTCTAAGTATATCTTTGACCGCATGACATTGCATGAGATATACTTTTACTGATCAGTTCAAGTAATAAGCCTCTACTTATAACCTCAAGAATCTATTCTTTATATCTCATATACAACCCTTTGTAACAGATATAAGAATCCATTCAGGCTAACTTTTACATATCATCACAACCTATTATACTCCATGATGATCATCGGTTAGAGACAATTCAAAGTTGATACCTTTTGTGAAAGGATATTGCGTTAGGGTAAAGAAAAATCTACCTTTACGCAATGGTGCTGCACTACTGTGTAAGGGTACTGCCTTTATGCAACCCATCTGTGTCAAGGTAATACATATGTTACCTTTACGCAACCCATTTGTGTAAAGGTAATACAAATGTTACCTTTACGCTAACCTTCCCTGTAAACCCACGTGAGGGTAAATCAAATTTACCTTTACACATTTCACGTACGGGTCAATAATCTGCTTACGTTTTTCGAAAACGCTGCGCTTCATTTTTCTTTGAAAACCAGTTATCTAAACACGTTTAAATCTTGAAGAAACCCACTCTGATACCATTGATGCGTTTCATATGATCATCTAATGATCATCTACAGTGGAATACAACCCAAAACACAGATATATTTATCCTAAAAAAATAACGTGTACATAAAACTGTAAAACGGAGTACTTGATATTTGAAGGTTGCAGCCGCCGTTCTCTTCGCTTCGAAACTTGAGGGAGATCACTAAGAATAGTGAACAAAAGCACCCTGCCTCCGAGGGAGTACATCGGCCAATGGATCCACGAACGTTTCATGAGGATACCCATAATCCGAAGGGGTGCTAGCGACTTCTCAAATGATTAACGTAGTTTCGGGAGGAAGAGAGTTTTAGCAAAGGCTCATACACATTGCACTGCACACCCAACAAGAGGATCTCATCCTCTTATATAGTCGAAGCCTGAGGCTCCTCCAACACATCGTATATGTTTCTGCCGGTTTGGATATAATTCATTGAACGGTTTCAATGAATTAATGCAAAACCTTTAATCCATTCATAAATGGATTGTAACCGATGAAACCATTCGGGAGAAAATAAATAATATATACATTATATCCATGCATCGCATGCCTGGAAAATGCATGCATCAAATGCATTTATTAAATGTACATATCATATATTATATATATATGTCTCATGCTTCAAATGCATGTACATTTTTGTGCACTTCCAACAAATATGTGGGGAGGGTGTATCAAATTTGCATGCTTTAAAATTTTAGGCTCAGTTTGACTATTTTTGTTCCTGGTTTATTGTTCCCTTTTTTGTGGAAGCTTTAAGAAGTGAAAATAGAAAACATATCTGGTTTCATGTTTGTCACATACATTTTGAGAGTCCCTTTAATTTTTTTTTGGTGTTAGTGTCATATTAAAATATTTTCAAAATGACGAGGGCTTTATTTTTCGTATCCATCATCATCAGATCCTGACACGCAGTTATTAGATTTTGTGCACGAACTTTTTTGATTGGCTTTTGAACAATGGTTGTCTATGCTAATCTCTCAAGATTTCAGCAATTTTCATTAAATTTTATTTTTATTGATCTTTCAAATGCCGTATTGGCTTTTAAGATCCCTCAGTTATCACTGCATATCATTGATATCCCCTTTCTACCACTGACTGCTATAGTATCAAATAATGAAGTCTCCCTTGGTCATCAATTATTGTTGAGATGCGTTCCCAGGTTTTCTCATCACTCACAGTTGCCTTGGATATTCAATAATGAATATGATGAACAACACTTGATCACAAAACACTCACACGTAGAAATTATATACTGGGACTGTTTGAAATAGAAATTAAACCCCATGGGATCTTTGCTTAATTAAAACTCTCTCAATGATAATCTAACCTTTATGTTGGTTATTTGAGGCAATCATGGACCTCCATTTCTTTTTCACAATGTATAGAACTGTTCAAATCCATTAAATTCTGAAATTTCCAAAAGGCCCCTTTTCATGTTATTTTGAAAAACAACAATGATAATATAATGCTCTGACTCGTATATATCTTAATATTTTAACATATATTACATTCAGAACATAAAACCTGTAAAAAATTTAATTGTCATCTATGTGATAATTTTTTTTTCATTGGCTCTTTTTTTTTGTTGTGAATAGAAAATTATTCTTGTTAGACATCCTTTGACTAATGCATGGTTTTCTTGCAGGTTGTGTTTGACCATTATGGTAAGATGTACAATTTGGTTGCATTTTTGGGATATGCATGCGACTATGTTTTTTGTGTTCACTCTTTTGATTTATGTTAAAAAATGACTTTAATGCCATTTGGAAGGCAATGTGTATTTGTTAAATGTCTACGGGTGGTCTGACCAGTTGCCTTGTGGTTCTGACCTTTGTACTGTCCATTTTTCTCTTCATTCTAAGATGCAACTAGATGCTAAGTTCTTATATGTTTTCATCATATTTGGCTGGCTGCAAAGCTTTAGATCTCCTAGATTCCCTTCCCTTTCCCCCTTCCATGTTCTTCCATTGGTTTAATCATCAAACATGCACTTTCACAGATGTCTTTTTGCATTTCCCTGCCACCTTCTCTAGCATTATGTTTTCAGTTGTGTTGTATGATTGTATATTGGGAAAAAAGTTATTTGCACAGTCATCATTTGGGTATCCAGTGGTCTATGGACGTTCATCAAATTGCTGTTTTACTCAGAAGTACCCAATTTGCTGAACCCTGTATTGTATACTGGATGACATGTAACTGAATAGTATACTTTTGTAATCCTGAACACCAATTCAGATGATTGAAATTCATGTGAATTTGCATGCAGAAGTAGGAAGAAAGAACATGTAATAGAAAAGGATGCGAGAAAAGCCTTCAAATTTTTGAATAAAAATTGTGGTGGCACAAACTCCGTGCTTAGTTTTTTTCTGGCAATTGAGACAAAATGATATGTGGTTGATTGAGGAAGTGGTGATGAGGTGCCCTACTAAGAAGATATAGGTTGATATATGCTTCTTGCGTGCCATTATAAATGGGGAGGTAGTAGATGGTAGGCTGGAGAAAGAAATATAGATAGTTGCAGGTGGCCTTGTATCTCTCTTTTGATTTTTGATTTGTGTTTTGTTTTGAAGTGATGAGAGTTGTCCTCATAGCTGTTTTCTTTTGTTTGTCAATAGCTAGCGCCACCTGGTTTGTAACTGGTTTTTGTATTTGCAAGTCAATGTTTTTAGTCATACAAATATATTAATTTTCCATTCAGAACGCATCAACAAGTCCCGCACCCCCCCTTTAAATCTATTTTACGACTGAAATGTGACATCTGGCAATCAAAAACTTTACACATTATTTATAGCTCTTACCATGAGGTCTGCGTAGAAATAAATTCTTAATAATTGTTAATGCATCACGTCTTGAATGGAACATTGTTTGACTGCCTATTTGTGAAATTCTATTAAACATAAAAGCACACTTTTTCAGGAACATCATTTGGCCATGTTTCGCTTTCATCTGAACCCAATGTAGTGTCAAAAGGTATTAATTCAATTTATTTGGTGGTTGGTTTTTCAGTTTGGAAGCATTTGTTACCCTTGTTATAATTCTTATAGTTTATGTGGAAGGAATATAACCATAAGCCATGTCTCTGATGCTGAACCTCTCTATTTATAGAACAAGATAAGCGATACATGACTCGAGATAGTGGAATGTTCAAAATTTAACACACATGGGATGGGTGGGGTGGGGGGGGGGTGAACTGAGTCCAACTCAACGGACCTGGACATGCCCATATATGGGATACATAACTGTTTTGACACCCCCCCCTCATGCTGTGACTTTTATTTTGCATGTCTAACCTTTAACACAATTTTTTTTTCCGTAGCTTTGAAAACCCTTTAGTAAACACATCAACAAGTTGTCTGCTATTCAAGTGTAGCCGAATGTGAGGCTTTGTGGTTCCACCTCAATGGGTTTCATTCACCTCAACACGTTCACCTGCTCATGGAAAACCAGGTTGGTTGCAATCATGATGACTACTTGATTGCTGCACCAAACGTGTGTGGACTTCTTACCTGACTAGCCAATCTCCTACAGAAGCTGCTGTACCCATAAAATATCTCCAGTCAGACACTCTGACTCCACACTTGAGCGGGATATAATAGTCTGTTTTTTTTTGTTTCGCTAGGGGATTAGATTATCTCCATCAAAAACAACATCCGGATATGGATCTCCTAGAGGATAACCATCATGCATAATCATAATCTCAAAATGGCTCGATGTCGGTATGATCATGACCAGAATATAACAAGCCCAAACTTGGTTCCCTTTGGTGTATGTGATGATGTGAAGTGCTGCATAACAGAAGAGTTTTGTCATATGTTCCATGAGCTGACTTATATCCACTGAGCACCCAATGTCAGACTGAGTCATATTTATTGACGTGTTTACTAAAGGGGTTCTAGGGACATGGATGAAATTTTTATGCAATAAGCTAGGTATGATAAATATACATGCTACAACTTGTTGAAACCTTCTGAATGAAGGATTGGCAATCCATAACTGTTAATCCTTTTGAATGAAGAGGAGTGTCAAAGTAGTTGACAGGAGGCTGACCTTCATGAAAATCCAAAATCTGAAGCATAAGCCTTTTCCTGGTGAAAGACCCTACCAAAAATATATATTATTTTTGTTTGGTTTGCATACATGGTCAGTTGCATCACCAAAGTGGGAGAGAACTTCCGTAACAATTGAAAGAGAATAATAATCTGCTTTGGAAAAGAGTAAAATATCATCAACATATCATTAGATGCGCGAGCTTTGTTCTGTGGCATCTTGGGTGAAATTTGTTGCCCTTCCTCATGGCCATTGTCTGTAAGAGCGTAGAGATGCTATTTTGATTTCTCATTTTTTTAATATATCAGTTCACTGTATATTTTTATAATAACATTTATGCGTGCTAATTTATTATTAATATTACTAATATAATATTCAATTTATTTTATATAAATTTTCAAGAAAGCGTGTTAAGCCTTAGAAAATAAATTTTATTTTCTCTAAATACACTTTCTTTAATAATCTTAATAATATATTATTTTTTAGAAAATATTTGTGTTTTCATTCAAATTTTTTAGCTAAGAATTTAATTTATCATAGTCTATACAATATAATATTAAATATTTTATTTTATGAAATGATCGATGCTATATTTAAATAGTAATTTACCTTTTTATTTTCCATATTAAATATATTATGATATTGTAATATCGAAATAAAAATGGTATTCAATAGTCTGTCCAAACATGGGTACTGTGCTAGTTTCACTTTTTAATGTTTTTTCTAATTTGTGGTGCTTGATCACATAATCCTCTTCCAAGTTTGTTATTTTTCTCATGTTTTGTCCAATTAGTGTTTATTTCATTATAGGTTTTTTTGTTGCCATATACATGGTATTTTTATAAGCTTTGTTGTGTTTTAAAAACTTACACCTAACTGTATTTGTTTAAATTTAGCCCAGGCTTGAATTTCCGTCACACTTTGTTTCCTTCATACAAGAGCAATCGTCCACCCACACCTGACACAATTGTCCAGGGACTGCAATACTTGAAGGCATCCATCAAGGCTATGTCCATAAAAGTGATTGAGGTGATGTAATTATGGGCTGTGCAGATTTTTGATCAATTTACCCTGTTAGTTGGTGTCGATTATTCATGATCATGCCCAAAACAGGTGCCAGGTGTTGAGGCTGATGATGTTATTGGGACGCTCGCTTTAAGGAGTATTGGTGACGGTTTCAAGGTAATTTCCTGTGTCGTGTTCAGTAAGCAGGCTTGAAGTGTGATGTAAACTTGAAATTTGAAACGTGTTGGGTCCTCTTATCATTTATCAGTACGTGTATCCATGAGGTTAAAAACATGCATTTTTTGACTTGGTCTTTGTTTTTGACGGTTTCCTTTCTTGCGGGCCCGTTTTAATTATTTCGGATCTCCTGCGAGTCTCCCGCTTTCCAAAGGCGGATGGTCTCTCGATCACTTAGGGTAGTGACGATGACACCTTTTGTTGGACAAGAGGATGGGAGGTTGGATCATCTCTTAAGGGGTCTTATTGTCTATTCTGAAACTCTCTTATATGTTGGGACCGTAGAATGATTGGCCCACGATGCAGCAATAATCACGAGATAAAATGCGGAAAAAAAAGGACACCGGATGTAACGTGGAAAAACTCCCTAAATGGAAGGGGTAAAAAACCACGGACAAATAGAAGGATCACTATGGGTAAAAGTGGGTACACACCTCCTCACTATTACAAGGAGAAAACTCTCATAAGGAAATCTGTCAGATTTTCTTGAGTATGAATTTTCTGCATATCCACACTTCTTCCACCACATTTCGGACAAAGTGATATTGTACCCCAATGTGCTTCGTCTTGCAATGAGAAGATGGATTCTTTGCAATGTGCAAGGCGCTACAAAACAATGGAATTTGCTCCTGTCTGTGCCCGAGCTCCTCCAACAACTTTCTCATCCAAATCGCCTCTTTGCAAGCCTGTGTAGCTGCCATGTACTTTGCCTTTGTCGTGGATAAAGCCACAACTGATTGTAACTTTGAAATCCAATTCACAGCTCCTGCAGGAGTAAACACATAACCAGTAGTGGATTTCCTCCGATCAAAATCTCTTGCAAAATCTGAATCAACATATCTTCTGATAGTGAAATCTGATCCTCCATAACATAATGCAGCATTTGAGGTCTCCTCGATGTATCTCAGGATCCTCTTCACCGTCCTCCAATGCTTCCGTCCTGGATTTGCCATGTACCAACTAACTGCTCCCACTACATGTGCAATGTCTGGTCTAGTACAAACCATAGCGAACATTAGACTACCACTGCTGATGCATACGGTACTCGAGACATTTCCATCGTCTCTGCTTCCCTTCTAGGACTCATTGTGGATGATAACTTGAAATTAACGGGAAGAGGGGTAGAGATTGACTTACAGTCTTGCATGTTGAAGCGTTTCAAGACTCTCTCCGTAATTAATTCTTTTGTGATAGTCAAATCTTCCCATTATTTTTGTCTCGGTAAATCTGCATCTCAAGAATCTTGTTTGTTGGTCCCAAGTCTTTCATATCAAACTTTCTAGCCAACTGTGCCTTCATCTCCTAGATTTGATCATTGTCGGGGCCTGCAACCAACATGTCATCCACATATAACAGAAGAATGATGAAATCATTACCATCTGAACCCTTGAAATATGCACAAGGATCTGAATGGAGTCTATTGTATCCAAGACTCATGATATAGGAATCAAATCTCTTGTACCAACAACTCGGCGCTTGTTTGAGACCGTACAAAGATTTGTTCAACCTGCAAACCAAGTTCTCTTTGCCTTCTTCTAAAAAACCTTCCGGTTAGAGCATATAAATCTTTTTATCAAGATCACCATGAAGAAAAATAGTCTTCACATCTAGCTGCTCTAGATGTAAGCTGTATGTAGCACACATCGCCAGAACTAACCGAATAGTCGTCAGTCTAACAACAGGAAAAAATATTTCATTGAAATCAATATCTTCCTTCTGAGCAAATCCTTTGACCACCAATCATGCACGATATCTTTCTACCTGGTCCTTTCCATCCTGTTTGATCTTAAAGACCCATTTGTTTCTGATAGCCTTCCTTTCATGAGGTAATGGAACAAGATCCCAACTTTTGTTCTTGTGTTGGGCTTCAAGTTCCTCCTGCATTGTCACCATCCATGAGGATATATCCGGACTCTGGGTCGCCTCCACAAAAGAAGATGGCTCTCCATCCTCCGTCAATAAGCAGTACACAATATTGCTCTCAGTGACATAGTCCGAGTGCCATACTAATACTCTTTTCTCTCGAGTTGACCGTCGTGGTCCAGACTCAACCGGTACTTGATCATCGTGCTCTGGTAATGCCTCAGAGGAAGCCGATTCTTTCTTGGATTTGTCCTCTACTTCGATTGTTGTAGTTTCTGTATTCTCCTTCTCTATGTCTTGATCAGTTGTCATTTGCACCATGTCTTTTGCAAAAATGACATCTCTACTGATGATAAGTTTGTGGGCAGTGGAGTCCCACAAACGATACCCCTTCACACCATCAGTGTACCCCAAGAAGATACATTTCCTGGATCTTGAATCCAATTTCGATCTTTCCTGGTCATTAAACAATGCATATACAGGACTTCCAAAAGTATGTAACCAAGAATAGTTTTGGGTTTACCAGTCCACATCTCCATCGGTGTCTTCAGATCAATCGTCATTGAAGGAGATATGTTGATCACATAACAGGCGGTATTCACTGCTTCTGCTCAAAATGTTTTGGCAATTCCTGCAGTCTTCAACATCGCCCTTATTCTATCCAACAGGGTTCTGTTCATCCGCTCTGCCACTCTATTCTGCTGAGGAGTGTATGCCACCGTGAACTGTTTATTGATTTTAACATGTTGACAAAAAGTATCAAACTCCTCGCTTGTATATTCTCCACCATTGTCTGTCCTTAGAAACTTGATCTTCTTTCGAGATTCAAGCTCTTTCCGTGCTTTGAATGTTTTGAAGACTTCAAAAACATCCGCTTTTCTCTTGGTTGGGTACACCCAACATCTCTTGGAATAATCATCAATGAATGATACAAAATACCTTGCTCCTCCCAGGGATATAACCGGTGTCTGCCAAACATTGGAATAGATCAACTCTAAGATCTCTTTGCTTTGTGTTGTTGACGTTCCGAATTTTAACCCGTGTTGCTTGCTCAAAACACAATGTTCACAAAATGGTAAGGATATCTTTGTAAGCCCAGGCAACAACTTCTGATCCGCAAGAATCTTTAGGCCTTGTTATGACTTACGACCAAGCTTTCGATGCCATAATGTCGTCAACGCTTCTGTCGAGGTAGTTGATGCGACAACTATCTTCACCTCCTTGTACGTCTCACCAACAAGCACATACAGGTTCTTTGAGATCTTATCCGCCTTCATTACCAGAAGCGCGCCCTTCACAGTTCTCATCACTCCATTCCCAGTGTGAGTCTTGCATCCGATGTCATCAAATTGTCCCAAAGACAATATGTTCTTCTTCAGGCCCTTCACATGGCGTACTCCTTGGATGGTTCAAACAATACCATCATGCATCTTCAGTTTGATGGTACTGACTCCAACGATCTTCAAGGTGTGATCATTCCCCATATACACAAGTCCTTTAGGGATAGTTTCATACTGGTCAAACCATTCCCGTCGAAACGTCATGTGCCATGTTGCTCCCAAGTCGATTATCCACGCATCGTTGAGATGCTTCCTACTTCCAACAGTCGTCGCCGCTTCACTAACTAGTATATCTCCACTTCCAGAAGTACTTGCCACATTCTCTTGAGAGCTCTTTTCACTACTCTTCTTGTTCCAACAATCCTTCTTGACGTGCCCCTTCTTGCCACAATTGAAACATGTGACATTCTTCTTCTTACTCCTTGATTTGGATCTGTCATGATTTTGGCTCCCATTGGAACCACGCTCCATCATCTTTCCTCTTTCCATTGACAAAACCTCTGCCTGGTGCGAAGTTGTCTGTCTGTCCTTGTTCTTGCGTTGAATTTCTTCTTTAAGAACCGCAACTGCAACATCATTGAAGGTCAGCATATCCGTCAGGATATTGTTGGTGAGGTTGATGATGAGTTGGTCATACGAATCTGACAAACTCTGGAGCAGAATCTCCGCACGTTCAGTATCCACAATTTTATAGCTCAACGCTGTGAGCTGAGCGAACAAGGTATTGAGGTTGTTGATGTCCGATGATGACTCTGCCGTTCGAAGAGTGTACAATTTTCTCTTCAGAAAAATTTTGTTGTGTAGTGACTTGACTTCATATAACTTTGTCAGAGTATCCCATATTTCTTTGCCGTCTTTTTCTCCGTAATGCTCGATAGGACCATGTTTGCCAAAGCCAAATGGATGTTGGCAATAGCATTCCCGTCTATGTCGTTCCATTTCTCCTCCGTCACATCACCCGACTTTTCGCCAATTGCTAGTAGACAATTGTCCTTCCTTAGCACTTGCTTGCATCTTCATTTTCCACAACGAAAAATTATTCCTGTTGAATTTCTCGATCTCGAATTTCGTCTCCATCTGGACACGCCGTCAGTCCAGAACCTCTTCCGTTTCACAACGGTGTATTTAATAATCTCAATAAATTTTTTATGATGTGACAAATCAAACGGAGTTGCAATCACAGAGCATATTCAAATCTACGAGAATTATCAATACATGAAAACGTGAACAACACCGAGCCAGAATCTGCCTTCTACCACTTGTTGGGACCGTAAAATGATTGGCCCACGATGCGACAATAATCACGAGATAAAATAAAGTGCAAAATGCGGAAAAAGGGCACCAAATGTAACATATAAACCCCCTCAAATGAAAGGAGTAAAAAACCACAGGCAAATAGAAGGATTACTATGGGTAAAAGTGGGTACATAATCCCTCACTATTACAAGGAGAAAACACTCGTAAAAAATTCTCTCTTGAGTATGTGGGGAAACACCTCACAAATACCACTCAGAGATGGACTATGGGTGATGAGATGGTGAAGTTGCAAGTGATGAGGGATCTGCCGGGAAGATCCCCTTTTATAGGGTTTTGCATCCCTGCCCAGCGCCTCTCCCGCTGAGAAATTTGTTAGGAATAAGCCCCCCCTAATTTACACCTATCAAAGGAAGGGTAAAAGGGTCCATACCGAATGAGGGGAGGCGGTTTGGGTTCGTGGCTGTGGGCCCCCTCAGAAGTTAGTGGAGGGGAATTCTGTTTTGTTGTTAAAGAGTGGGCCCCTTTGGGGTGCTGTTAGGCTGTTAGAAAGGCGTGGGACCCTTTAAAAGGAGGAGGGAAGCTCTCAGGAGGGGACCGACTGAGGGATCAGTCGTGGAATTGGTGCTGAAGCCGGTTCTGCTTCCAGAAAGAAGGGAATCACACCAGCTTGCTGCAACCGAAGGAATGTGGTACCCCAGATCCTCTTTATTTTCCCCTGTTTTTCTTTGAATTCCTGTAGTCCGTAGTGCTGTAATAGCTGGTCTGCCTATAGAAATTCTGCATTTACAGACTCTCTCTTCGGAATCACACCCCTTCTTCCCTGAAATTCCTAACAATTGGCGACTCCGCTGGGGATCTATCGCACAAGAGGGAGGAACACAACAGGGAATTACGTGTTGGAACGAGAAGGAATGGAGAACCGAGTTCTGGCCATCGAGAAGTCTTTGGATGGATTCCAGCAGTCCATGACAGCAGTACAAGATAGTTTAGAGAAGATGATGCGGGGACAAAATGAGAACCAACGAATAGCCCAGAACCTGGCCCAACAATCGGAGGAGCGGGTAGCATTACGGATGCGGCAAATGGAGGAAAAAACTTTGGAGAGGTTGAAGGAGGTGGAGTTGCAGATGGAAAGGGGCTCGGAAGTAGGAAAACAGAGCAGGGCCGCTCCTGAGAAATCAGGAGGAAGTAGACACGGAAGTGAAGCGGCTGGAGAAAAACCCGAGGGAGAGTCCGCAACCGAGGAGATAGTGTACACGGAGGCCATGCAGAATGCAGTTAGGAAGGTAGAATTGCCAATGTTTACAGGAGAAGATCCGTTTGGATGGGCTGCCAGGGCAGATACATATTTCCTGATCAATCGCATACCGGAAGACATGAAGTTACATTACGCTCAGATCTGCATGGAGGGAACAACATTATATTGGTTCCTCTCTTGGCATCGTTCCACGCAAGGGCCAACGTGGGATAAGCTTAGAAATGCACTAATGGAATGGTACGACAGAACCACTGAAGAAGACCCATTGAGGTACTTAAAAACGCTTCGACAGTCCGGAACAGTAGACAAATACATAGAAGAGTTCGAGCAAGTCGCGCTACGAATTCCGGACTTCCCAGAGCCTTGGTACATGAGCATGTTTATGGGGGGATTAAGAAGCAAGGTTGAAAACCGTATTTCAACCCATGAACCAACAAACAAACTCAGAATGCTGGTTCTGGCAAGAAAAATAGAAAGGGAACTGATTGGAGAGGGGATTCTGAAGGGGAGCCGCGGCCGGACAGCACCACTGCCCCTTATGCGAGGAGCAGGCTGCCAGTAAGTCTTCCCACCCACCGAGCCACTGTAGAGCGAAATAGGAGGGAGGATGATTTAAAGAAGATAGTAGGGGAGAATCGATGGAATGAGGTCCGAACTATCAGCCGACAGGAGCGTGAAGAGCGAAAACAGAAGGGGCTCTGTTTTCGTTGTGGCCAGCCATACAACCCAATGCACAGGTGTCCTGATAAACACCTAAGGGTGTTGGTTTGGGAGTACGAGGAACCCGAAGAAGAGCCGGAGGAGGAACCTGACCCACGGCAGGAAGACACAAGAAAGAAAAATGGGAAGGAAACAGAAGAATAACAGTCCGGAGACCAGGTGGAGTTCCGCAGTATGGGTTTGGCAGGAGCAGAGTCAATGACCTTTGCTGGGAAACTTTCAGAAATACCAGTAACAGTACTGGTTGACAGCGGAGCAAGCCACAACTTCATCTCTAAGTCCCTTGCAAAGTTAGCTAATATAGAAGTAAGCCCAACAAGACCTTATGGAATAAGGTTAGGAGACGGGCATCGGGCAATATCCCAAGGCGTGTGTCGACGAATAGAAGTAAGCTTGGGGGAGGTGCCCTTTACTGTCGAGGCATATGTGTTCGACACCGGGGGATCGGATCTGGTGTTCGGAATGAAGTGGTTAAGGAGCTTGGGTAATGTCTTAACAAATTGGGGCCACAAAACCATGGAGTTTATTTGGGAAGGAGAAGAGATCAAGTTACAAGGAGCACTCGGGATACCTGAACACCCGAACATTTTGCAGCACGTCCAGGCAAAAACATTATTATCAGAGGGATGGTATTGGCATTTACAACTGCAGACATCAGCAGAGAGGGAGAGCACGGAGGATAACGGACAGCAGCAGCTGAATGGTCTGCTGCAGAAGTTTCAGAACTTGTTTAGGGAACCAAAGGGGCTACCGCCAGTCAGACAAACTGACCATTCCATCACCATGATAGCAGGGGCAGCGCCTGTTAACATCAGGCCGTACAAACTAGCGCACTATTTAAAGGATGAGGTAGAAAGGCAAATAACAGAAATGCTATTGAGTGGGATGATTCGGCATAGCAATAGCCCATACTCCAGTCCCATTATTCTAGTCCGAAAGAAAGATGGAAATTGGCGGATGTGCGTGGATTATAGAGCGCTTAACAAACTGACGGTCCCTGACAGATTTCCAATACCGATTATAGAGGAACTGCTGGACGAGTTACATGGGGCTTGTTTTTTTTACCAAGTTAGATCTGAAGTCTGGATTCCACCAGATTAGGGTGAGGGAAGAGGATGTTTGTAAGACAGCTTTCAAAACACATGAAGGGCATTATGAATTTCTTGTCATGCCCTTCAGACTAATGAATGCCCCTGCCACATTCCAATCCACCATGAACAGAGTTTTTAAGGGGATCCTTAGGAAGTATATACTGGTGTTCTTTGATGATATACTTATTTATAGCAGGACATGGGCTGAGCACCAATACCATTTAGAATCGGCTTTCCAAATACTGGAAGAAAATCAGCTACTGGTAAACCGGAAGAAATGCTTCTTTGCTCAAAAAACAGTGGAGTACCTCGGGCACATTATCTCTAATGAGGGAGTATCAATGGATCCCAAGAAGGTTGAGTGCGTACAAGGCTGGCCACAACCCAAAACCGTGAAGGGAGTCCGAGGGTTCCTGGGGCTTACAGGATATTATAGGAAGTTTATTGAAGGGTATGGGAAGATTGCCAAACCACTCACCGAACTAACCAAAAAGGACAATTTCTTTTGGAATCCAGCGGCTGAGCATGCTTTTATCACCTTGAAAAGGTGCATGACAACTGCCCCATTGTTGGCTTTACCAGATTTTCAGAAAACATTTGTTATTGAGTGCGATGCTTCAGGGAGAGGGGTTGGAGCAGTGTTGATGCAAGCACACCGACCGATTGCATACGACAACAAGGCTTTAGCAGACTCTAACCTTTCAAAATCTGTTTATGAAAAGGAAGTGATGGCCCTAGTTCTTGCTGTAAACCACTGGAAGCAGTATCTGATGGGAAGGCATTTTGTGATTTACACGGACCATAAGGCTCTCAAACACCTTCTCAGCCAGCGTCCCCACACGGCTAACCAACAAGATTGGCAAGCCAAACTCCTGGGATTAGACTTTGAGGTGGTGTACAAACCTGGAAGGGAGAATCGGGCAGCAGACTCTCTTTCCCGCATAGCAGAAGAGGAAACGGGCAACAACATTGAAGAAAAGCAACTAGGAACTACCGTATCGGAGCCATTTTGGCTGGAGAAGGACGTTGTACAGGCAGAATTACAGCAGGATCAGGAGCTCCAAAAACTCATTGCAAAAATTGAGAAACAACCAGAACTGTACCCCACGTACAGCTTGCTGAATGGGTTGTTATACAAGAAAAGGCGGCTGGTCTTGTCCAGCCAATCTAGCCTCATACCGAAATTTTTGCACTACTATCACTCTTCGGCAGCAGGAGGACACGTGGGTTTTCTCAAAACTTATAAGCGACTAGCAGCAGGGGTTTTTTGGAAGGGAATGTCACGGAGTATCCAGCAGTATGTCCAAGAGTGTGACACGTGCCAACGACAAAAAAGTCAGGCCATATCTCCGGCCGGTCTCCTTCAACCGCTACCCATTCCAGAATTAGTTTGGGACGAAATTTCAATGGATTTTATCTCCGGATTGCCAAAATCCCAGGGCTTTTCAGTGGTGTTTGTCGTGGTGGATAGACTGTCAAAATACTCACATTTTATACCTTTAAGACATCCCTATACCGCAAAATCAGTGGCTGAAGTTTTTGTCAAAGAAATAGTCCGATTACATGGGATACCCAGCTCCATTGTTAGCGATTGGGATCCAATCTTCGTTAGCAATTTTTGGAAGGAACTATTCCGGATGGAGGGAACCACTCTGAAGATGAGCTCCTCCTACCATCCCCAAACAGATGGGCAAACAGAGATAGTCAACAAATATCTAGAGACTTATCTCCGATGTTTTGCTTCGGAACGACCACTATCTTGGGCACGTTGGATACCGTGGGCGGAATTTTGTTATAATACTACTACTCATACTTCTACAAAGCTGACTCCCTATGAGGTCGTATATGGCAGAAAACCTCCAACAGTACTGCGGTTTATTGGCGGAAGTACACCGGTAGACTCAGTTGCTTCAGCCCTCAAAGAGCGGGATCAGATTCTGTTCCAACTCAAGCAAAACCTTTCTCGTGCTCAACAACTAATGACACATTATGCAAACAAACACCGAAGAGATGTGACATAAGAGGTGGGAGAATCAGTGTTTGTTAAGCTTCGGCCTAACGTGCAGACTTCCAAACTTACTAAGCTAAATCCTAAGCTGGCAGCAAGGTATTATGATCCGTATCCGATTCAGGCTCGCCTGGGCAGCACAGCTTATAAACTCACTCTACCAACTACTACCCGTATTCACCCTGTGTTCCATGTATCACAACTCAAAAGAGCGGTAGGAAACTCTACAGTTTATACTGATCTACCAGAAGTACAAGATACCGCTTTCACTTCGGGGGCAGAACCAGAAGAAGTGTTGGCCACCAAGCCCGCAACCGGACTACCACAGGGGTTATGGCTTATTCAGTGGAGGGGAAGGCCACGAGAAGATGCAACTTGGGAAGATGCTGAGCTGATCTGTTCACAGTTTCGAGAACATCACCTTGGGGACAAGGTGGATTTTGAGGAGGGGCGAAATGTTAGGAATAAGCCCCCCCTAATTTACACCTATCAAAGGAAGGGTAAAAGGGTCCATACCGAATGAGGGGAGGCGGTTTGGGTTCGTGGCTGTGGGCCCCCTCAGAAGTTAGTGGAGGGGAATTCTGTTTTGCTGTTAAAGAGTGGGCCCCTTGGGGGTGCTGTTAGGCTGTTAGAAAGGCGTGAGACCCTTTAAAAGGAGGAGGGAAGCTCTCAGGAGGGGACCGACTGAGGGATCAGTCGTGGAATTGGTGCTGAAGCCGATTCTGCTTCCAGAAAGAAGGGAATCACACCAGCTCGCTGCAACCGAAGGAATGTGGTACCCCAGATCCTCTTTATTTTCCCCTGTTTTTCTTTGAATTCCTGTAGTCCGTAGTGCTGTAATAGCTGGTCTGCCTATAGAAATACTGCATTTACAGACTCTCTCTTCGGAATCACACCCCTTCTTCCCTGAAATTCCTAACAGGTTTTGCATCCCTGCCCAGCGCCTCTCCCGCTCGGAAATTTGGTGGGTTGGCCACCAAACACCTACCCAGCGGCCAGCCCCCTTGACAAAGAGAAGGGGCGACCACCGTCTATCAAATGAAATTCTGCCGACATTATAGATTAAAGATATGCTTGTGAAATCCTTCCCCGTTATAATACCGGTTACCCTCAAGTGAAATTGATTGACCGACAACATGCATTTAAAAAGACACTGCACGTGGGGATTGTACAATCTCTTATTTGATCCAAGCATCTGGTTACTCTATAGCTTGGAGCCATATAGGTAGGCAATCTTGAATTTATCGCCATCCAGGGAGGCATTGGATTCCCGTGAAAGGAGGCGAGAGGTGTTGTGGAGTTGGGATTGGACCTATGAAAGGAGTTTCCTACGTATCCCGGTGAAGGAAATAAGAATCTATGTAGTTTGGTGTTACTTAGCGGGACACATTGTATCTTTTAAGGTCACGTGAAAAGGATCATAGTGGTGCCTTTTAAGGTCGTGCATCCCTGATCATTTTCAAGCAGTTTAAAGTCATGCGGAGTGGACTATTAGGTGAAGGTATCTAGCAATGAGTTGGTGTGCGACTTCGCACAAGAGACCCTTTCTGGTTTAATTTGACAAACGAGTTAGGTGAAGATGTTTGAAGCTGAAAAAAATGGAGAAACACGATTACACGTCCTGTAATTGCATTACACGTTGTGACTTCATTAAAGGAAACTGCCGCCTCTAGGACAAGTCGTGAATCTATTACACAGCGTGATTCATCATTACACGTCGCGAGTCATGGTTACACGTCGTGAAAGTAGTCAAAGATTCAAATCAGCGTACGAGATTCGCGTAGATCCAAAAATCACAGAGGCAACTTCGGATCGGGATTACACGACGTGTAATCACATGACACGTCGTGAAATGGGTCGAGCATAACCTATCTAGAGCCTATAAATAGAGAGCTTTCCTGCTGCTGTGGGGGGCATTCCGATTCAGAGACAACTTGGAGCGAGAAGTTGCATTGCGTAGGGCCCTCCCCGAGTAATCTCTATTTTCATTATGCTTCTCTTTTCTTTTCTCCTTCCCTCTAAACCTCTCATCTCTAGGATGAGGGGGTAAACCCGCCATGTGCTAGGGTAATGTAACCGAAGGGGGAAGGTGCGTTGGATTTATTTTATTTTATTCATGCATTTGGTTTGTCGCAATTCTTTATTAATCTTCCAATCTCTTTCTTTTTATTTTATCATGACCATTGATAATTTAATTAAAAAGGAACTTTAAAATTGTGCAACTGATGACCCTAAATGAGGCATGACCATTGTCGAATTTAGGGGAAATAAGGTTTAAAAATGGTATTGAGACAAACTTGATTTGACAACACCTTAAATTACTGGACCAAGGGAAATAGGGTATTTCCGTGTTAAGGAGGAGATTCCATGCCCATTAGATCTACCTCGTCTCGACTTCGATACCACTCATGAACGAATCAATCTATTTTCTAAAATCCACCTGCACCTGACCCCTGAAATAAAACCCTGACACGCTCTTTAAAATCTGTTTTCAAACAAACCAATCAATTTGCTTCGTTTTCATTTTGCAAATCAATCAACCCAATCTTTTCTCACCTCATTCTTTAATTTAATAAAATTAAAACTTTTGAAAACCTAATAAAACTAAATCACCGTCTCTGTGGGTCGATCTCGACCTCTTGCTAATACTGCATTAATTGAGTAGCATAGTTGAGTTTTATAAATTTGTTTTTGCATAGTATCGCAGGAAACTAATGACGCCCTATGAGGCTATCACATATGAGCAAACCAAATGAAGAATCTCAGCTCAAGACATATGAGGAAACCAAGAAGAGTATATCTCGACTCAAGGCATATGCTGGACCAAGAGAATTATCTCGACTAAGGGCATTTGAGAGAATCAAGTGGTGTATCTCGACTCAGGGCATACGTGGAAACCCAAAGGGGTATCTCGACTCAAGGAATTTAAGGAAACCAAGAGGAGTATCTTGACTCAAGCCTATTGGATTGGTGTACCTCGATCCGTTTGGATAATGTTGGACTGAATGCTTGCGGCCCATACCGCGCATTAGGCCGCAACTCTGAGGGTTGGGCTCCGTGGTGAGCTCGTTGGGGGTTGCTGGGGGCAACACGCCCCTGCTCCGAGGGCCAAAGGGTCTCGACTCAAATTTTGGGGTAATGTAGCAACTTTGACTTACTGTAGCAGAGTTGACCGGACGACACTGACAGGACACTGTAATAGTGCGGATTTTGGAGACAGTGGTACTGTAGCTCCGCAGACTTCCAGCCGTCGGCCACTGGAGCACCTTGGACTTGGGTGGCCGTGACACTGTAGCGATGCGGACTTCCAACCACCGTTCACTGTAGCGATGCAGACTTTTTGTGCGGTTGGTGACACTGTACACCATCTTCTTTATTAGCCCATTTCGAGGTAGGGTTTCCGAGCTTGAGAACCCTGAAACTCCTTGTAATTTTGTGCTCCTGACTATAGTGATATTTCCGCCTCTCCGTGGATGTAGGGATCATTTCCCGAACCACGTAAATTTCTGTGTCCGTGTTTTTCTTCTTATTTTATTGTTTTGACTTCTTCATTGCAAACCTATTCTGTCGCTGCGACTCTCGGTTTTTTCCGTTATAAAGACATATGAGGAAACTAAGAGTATCTTGACTCAAGGCATATGAGGAAACTAAGATGAATATTTCGACTCAAGGCATTCTCTGGAATCAAGGTTGGGGTTGTAGGTATCGCAACCCAAATCGTGTTTGACCTGACTCGAAAAGTTTGTTGTGGACTTTTGATTTTTCATGGTAGTGACGGGGTGCAGTCTTGGGTGTGGGGGTGGAGTCCTCGCGGTATGGACCTTTGGTTACCTAGGTAGGTGACCTGGGCGATGGGCGTTCAGGTAGGTGACCTGGGCGAAGTGGTGCTCAGGTTGGCTAATGGGCTCTCAGGTGGTACTGTGGCGCTAAGTGGTCGGTGCCTAGATGGGTGGTGCTTTAGGTACTAAGGCGCCCAAGTGGTCGCCGCCTAGTTGGTCGGGCACTTAGGTGGTTCGGCGCCCTTGTTGTTAGTGCCTAGGTGCTCGGGCGCTTAGGTGGTCCAACACATATGGAACGACTCTAAATAGGAGGGCATGAGTGCGAACTTTTCTATCCCCTCCCCCTAGCTTTTGATCTGAAAATCACCTAAAGCAGGGTTATGTGAATGACTTGGGCGCGTGGATAAGAGCTCGGTGCGCTCAGGTGCTCTCTGTCCGGCTTCCTCCCACCTTGGTCCTCACTTGGTGTCGAATATGGGGGGTCTGGGGGTCCTTTTATCGGCAATCCCCGGCCTGGGTGCTCGACTATGGGTGGTAACCGCCCCTAACCACCTCGGGCGCCTATGTATGTGTCTGGGCGCGCGAAGAGTTGTGCACGAGATTAAGTGCCTTAGTAGGGTGTGCCAGGCTAGGGCACGCGAGGCAGGGCATGAATGTTTGGGCATGAATGTCTTAGCACACGTTGAGTTGGGCGCGTGCTTGGATTTCAACAAAACTTTATTGTAAAAGTCCAACTTCAAACGGTGATAACTTTTTTATCCATAAGTCCGTTTTGGCTCCACGAGATGTTAAATTGAAGCCCGCGAAACGAACTACGCCACTAGATGCCGAGCATACCTGTAGCAGAAGTTTTCCATGACCGAAGGTGGCTTGCAGAGGTTCTGAAAATGTATGGTTCTGAAAATGTATCTGAAGGCTGGAGCATCCTTTTCTCCGACAATGGATCAAATCCATGGCTTAGTCCCAGTGGAAGATTCTCACCACCACGTCATTAGATTGGACAACGTTTTTGAAGGGTCTCCACTCCTGAGTGTGTGAGCAATCACGCGACACCTGGAGATCTCATTTGTGTCTTCTTCATCGAGTGTGACACTCCATCTTCAACTCAACTCTTGCCATCCGAGTGAAGCTCATATTATGGTCATCGTGGCAAAGTGCATGGCGCATAATTTTTGTGTGTCAACAATCTTTTGTATGCATAATATAGAAATACTTTTATTGTTTTTCAAAGGATAAATTTTATATATGTTCTATCTTTGGTTGCAAAGTGATAGGGACGTGGGGCTGTATGGGAATCTGTAGGAGCACAGAGCTGGATTTTCATGGGGGGCCCACAGATGGTTAGAAGGGGTTGTTACCCAGGGGAATACGCCGAGGGATCCTGGGGGACCACAAGTGGTTAGAAGTGGCTGTTACCCGGGAGGGAATACGCCGAGGGATCCTGGGGGGAATATCCTGGGGATCGCTTGGGGAATATGCTGGGGGGCCGCAGGTGGTTAGAAGGGGCTGTTATATATTGGGAGGGCTGGAGAGAGTGAAGAGGAGGAGGATTATTCTGTTTAGGGCAGATCGGCCAAGTGGCTTGGGCGAGAGTTGGGCGGGGGGGGGGGGGGGGTTTCTCGAGTTCTTCTCTCCTTCCTCCACTGTATTTCTCTTCTTGTTTTCTCAATTGAGAAGTGTTAGTCCTCTGTTTTCCATCTTTGGTCCAACCTGCCGGATACCTTCCAGGGGAAGAGACCACTGCCAGGAAATTTGTTGATGCGGGTTATCTGCGCTATCGGAAAATTGCTGCATCGCTGCCAATTTTCTCTTGCTGCAGAGGGGGATGCTGCCGGATATCCTTGCGCAGGGAGGAGGCGCACTGCTGGATTACTTTCGGGGGAGGAGAGTGCTGTTGGATTTCAGCCTTTTCCCACGTAGCATTGGAGAATGTCTTGCCGCAGTGGCAACCGACCTGCAGTGCATCTGTTTGAATTTCTCATGCATGGAAAATCAGATGCAGGAGCTCTAGTTGATTATGGTCAGACTGGCCAGGTGTGAGGAGTGGCAGACAACCAGGCAGGTGATGATGCCAGTATTTTTTGGGAAAGATCCCGAGTCTTGGATCACTCGGGGTGAGAATTATTGATCCACCGTACTCCAGAAGAGATGAAGATATCGAGGGTACGACTGTGCATGTCAGGTATGTTTGGAAACTGGTTTTTATCGTTGAAAGCAACTACGCCTGAGCTCACTTGGTCACAACTGTAAAAAGAGATGCTCCAGAAATATGGTAGGGCAGCACAGGAAGTTCCAGCTGCCCCAACTACTCAAGGTGAGATTAATTTCTTAATGCGTCAATCAGGAATGTATGACTCACATTTAGAGATATCTGATAGTACTAGGCGACACGACCCCGCGGAGTCCCAAAAAAAACCAAGGGGTTGCACACCCTGGAGACAAAGCTTCAACAGGGAGATGAGCGGGCGTCCTTGGTTATGAAGGATTTAGGCACACGATCGGATGGAATTGGCACCAAGGACGCACAATTGGGGAAGGCAACTTGGAAGGCACATCCGTTTGACGACGCTCTAGGAACAACGGAGCAGCACTGGGGTGTTCTCTGGAGGGAAAACATGAGCCCCATCGCGAGAAGCTGGAACACTAGAGTGAAAGTGTTTTTTCAAAAGCTTGGGCACAACATGGCCACAGACACAAGCTCTAGTATCGGTACCGACACAATCGGGCTACCAAGACTGCACGGACTACCGGCAGGATCGGTATTCAATACACGCAGTGATTGTGCTGACTCTTCCTACAGGGCCGTGACTCTTGCTAGTGGTTTTCCTGAGGTGATTCTTCACAAACATAATACTTGGCTGAATACTGCTCTGTAACAGGCCCACCATGGCCTCTCGTTCCGTGGAAGTTCTATATTCTTTTCTCCTTGTTTCGTGCAACATCAATCTGTGCAGGGGTACATAACTGTTGGATTATGGGTAATGCAACTGACGGTGTTCGGTTTCTTGGTCTAACTCACCCAAGAATAGTTGGAACATCACCATCTGAGGAGTTCTTGCACATATGGACGGAAAGGGAGAGGCAGTTGGAAGTAACCGGCCAACAGTCACTGAAATTTTGTGAAGTTACATCACAGACCAGTAGCAAACCTGCCCACACCCAAAGGGTCCCCTCCTTGGAAAGATCCAGCATGGCACTTCGGAATGGAAAAAGATCTCAAGTGATGCACTGCAAAAATAGTAAACTGGCTCAAAAATATATGGTGAGTGGTGAGGACTATGACACCACTCCACAGCTGGGACAGCCTTGGAAATACTTTCTAGAAGGGGGATACAACAGGGGCGCCATACGAGCCACAACTGGAAAGAATATTCTGGAAAGGGGAGGGGGGCCCACTGTACAACCTAACAAAGTGGGGGATTTGTTAAGCATTCCACAACTGTTTGTAGAGGACTCACGTGGGAAAGGGGAGGCAGGGCTGTTATAAGGCGGGCAAGGCTGGAGAGGGGGATAGAAAGGGAATATTATTGTTGAGGGATTCGGCCATTTGGTTGGGTGAGAGTGCGGGGGGGGGGGGGGCTCTCGCGTAGTCTTCTTCCCTTCACATTTCTTCTTGTTCCATAGTCTTCTTCCTCCTCCACTGCAACTCTGTTGCTGCTATTTCCCTATAATTCTATATAAAGAAGCCTGCTCTAGCAGGTCTGTTGATGCTGAGGTTCTTATCATTATATTTTGATGTTTTTTTTTTCCAAATAGGCCATTGACTTTTCCTGTATGACTCGATCCTCTCTGAACAGTATGTAAAGTGTTATCCCAGGGTGGAAGTGACCTTTCTTGGAAACGTGGTAAACAAACATTTGAATTTTTTCAGCAGGACCATTCACTTTTCCTGTATTTCTTGACCCGAGTCTTATCAGTTTCTAAGGCGTTATCCCAAGGTAGAAGTAATCTCTCATGGAAATGTGGTAAAGAAATATATGGACAAGTTCTTTTTTTTTTTGAACTCGGCGAGACTTGAATTTGAGTTCCTCGTGGAGGAGGCGAAGAACAGGAGCCTCCGGGCGGCGCCACTTCGTCCAGGGTTTCTTCACCAATGCCCGGATTACCGTCGAGCTGTCCGGAGCACCGCTAGAAGCTGGTGTGTGTGCTGCATTTTGATTGGGGCAGCTAGTTAGCTAGTCATCAAGCAGTCCTATATGTGGTGGCTGACAATTAACTTTGGCTACTGATATCTCAGGGCCATGCAAAGTTTCTCGATTGTTTATTGAAAAAATAGATTTTTAAAAACCTATACAAGTGTTTTTTCAGTGTTTTTAGAATTCAATGGAATTGGCTGGTTCAACTGGAAACCAGTGAACCGGTCCTGGGACTAATTGGGGATTTTGTGGGAACTGGTAAAAAAGAGAACCGTTAAGATATTGGTAAACCAGTGGTTCACCCAGTTTAAATAATTTTTGTTGAACCCGGTTTATTGTAAAGGGTATTTCCGAGTCCCACATCGGGTTACTCCACCTTGTAATCTCTTTTATCCATCTATAAAAGAATGTCTCCGTCTCACTTTGAGGTAAGGGGAATTCACCTTCTACATGACATCAGAGGAAAAATCCCGATAATTTTTCCGCTGCCCTAATTCCTCCCGAAGGAACCCTCCAAGCGAAACACTCCCGCCCTCCCAGTGGCGTCCCAGCTACGCCTGACCCCGCCCTCCCATGGCGCTTCCCGGCCCGCCCTCCCTGTGGCTTTCCGGCTACGCCCGACCCCGACTCCCTCCTAGCTTCCTCCAGGCGGAATCCTTCCGCCCGAGCGACGCGGTCTCCCGGCACCCCACCTTTCGCGGCGACGTCCCGGCCCGCCTCCCTCGTGACGTCCTGACCCTGCCTCTCCTGGCGCCTCCCGTCCCGCCTTCGACGCGGTTTCCCGGCCCGCCCTCCTCGGCAATTTTCGTTATTTATAATTTAGCTTATACCAAACAACTTTAGAAACCATTTTAGGTGGAGAAATATTTGAAGTTCAATTAATTTTTTTATGTAAGAATTATGATTTTTATGTTTGATTGTTTTGATTATAATATGAATTTATTTTGATGAATGTTTTTTTCGTATTTTAGTATTTGATTGATTATTTTGGTGATGATTTTTATAATATGCTTGAAAAGCATTAAAAAAGTAGGAATAAAAGATGGATAAATATTATCTAATTTTCTTTTTGTTGAAATAATACTTTCAAAAACGGTGCCTCTTAAATGTGGTTTGAACTCTTTATTTGTAGAGATAGATGAAGAGATACATGACCTGAGGTAGATATTCTTAGGAATGTGGTTGTCCATGGGCTGTTAGTCGGTGGCAGGTGGGGCTGTCCAGGTGTGTAATGAGGGTGGGGCTGTCCAGGTGTGGGGCTGTCCGGGAGTAGGGCATGGGGGTAATAACTACTTAGGTTATATTTGTATTTTCCCTTTTATTTGTTAATTGTGTTGCCGGCTGTAGTGGTTGGGTTGTATGTTGTTCGGGGAGGGGTATTAAATAGGGGGACAGGTTGCATGTGGGGGTACGAATATCCATTTGGCTTATTGCTTGGCTTGGAAGCTGTTGCTTGGACCAGGCCTTGGGAGGTTTCGGCAATCTTCTCCGGAAGTGGTCATCCAGGGAGTTGCCTTTTTTTCTTCTCTGTTTTTCCCTCTTTACCTCCCTGCTGTAATTTTTATTTTTTGTTTCTTAATACAGTGATCAAACTATACTGCTACGTTTTCTACTTTCTCAATATTTTTACTAACTTTTGGCGACTCCGCTGGGGAATGTAATCGCTGGAGAAGCGCAACCTCTGCAGAGAGAGAGCACTGTGCATGCTGTGTGGACGAACAAAACTCGTTGATCGGACTGGGAAGGAACGATCGCAGCAAAAACGAGATTGCTGGTAGACTCGCGCACTGGGTAACCAATCGTGTGATGGAGAAACACCATCACTGCTGGAGAAAATTGAGCGCAACAGTGAGACAATCGTCATTGGGGAACGTGATCACAGCTGGAAAACGCGATCGGTGTTGGTGTTCGCTGTTGAGGGTGCAATCACAGCTGGGAATCGTGAACGCTAGAAGGCGCGAACGTTGCTAGACGAACTAAGAGTGCTTCGCATGCAAATATTATGGAGAAGCAATTGCCAGGATAACGCGATCACTGAGGGATTGCGCGCGACGTATGATTGTTTTGTACAGGCTGGATGTGGAGAAGAAAAACACACATAGTTGAGCAGGTTTTCTCTCTCTTGTTCCTATTTTCTTCTGTGCGATCTACTGTGAGACGTAACGCTGCTGGGACACGATCCCTGCTGAGAGAGAATCACAGCTTTATGACGACGGATAGAGGAACGTTGGAGAGGGTGTCTAAAATGGATTATGACAAAGCAGCAGCGGAGGCAAGTTCAGAGAGGGAGAGATCGGGAAGTGAAACAGAATTATATTGCTAAGCCCACAGTATATATGCAGCAGAAATACAACAGAAATGGGAGAGAAAGATATAGGAGAAGAGAGTGAGGAACCTGTGGAAGATCACTCCACTGATTCCTTCTGAAACGTCCCAACGCACCAGCCCACACAGCAGCCTGCTGTGGAAAACTCCCAGATATCAATTCGTGTCTCATCCCAACCCCCTGCTGCCACTTTAATACCCCTCTAGCCCACTGCCACAGCTGACAATGTAATTACAAAATACAATATTGCCCTCTAACCAACTAACAAACTCTAACAACCTATCTACAACTGTCACCAGCCCTTAACCCACCAACAACCCAGCCAAAAAACCACCCAAGGTGGAACAACCAAAGCTTTGCTCGTCTGTGCATTGAGACGACAGCTCCCGGTGGCGGTTTTAGTGGAGGCCTCAACATCGATGCATCTTCATTGGAAGTCAGCAACTCACTTGGGCAAACTAGAGCATCCTTTGTAGGTGGATAACTTTGCTGGAATAATTCTCCATCGAAATTCCAGGATTCTGCAGCCTCGGTCAAGCCAGAAACAAAGTAGCCTTCCCCTTCTTTAGCTGCCCCAAGTAAGGTTGAAGTTGCACTGGTTCTGATACAAAAAACAGCAACAACCACAGCTGACAATGTAATTACAAAATACAATATTGCCCTCTAACCAACTAACAAACTCTAACAACCTATCTACAACTGTCACCAGCCCTTAACCCACCAACAACCCAGCCAAAAAACCACCCAAGGTGGAACAACCAAAGCTTTGCTCGTCTGTGCATTGAGACGACAGCTCCCGGTGGCGGTTTTAGTGGAGGCCTCAACATCGATGCATCTTCATTGGAAGTCAGCAACTCACTTGGGCAAACTAGAGCATCCTTTGTAGGTGGATAACTTTGCTGGAATAATTCTCCATCGAAATTCCAGGATTCTGCAGCCTCGGTCAAGCCAGAAACAGAGTAGCCTTCCCCTTCTTTAGCTGCCCCAAGTAAGGTTGAAGTTGCACTGGTTCTGATACAAAAAACAGCAACAATGAGGCCACGAAGATGCTCCGCCATTTGAGATGGTAGGTGCAAAATAAGTTGTAGAATTAAGCTTCCAATGAAAAGGGATACAGAGCTCTCCAGATCAGGATCTAGAAGCCTCGATGTTGAATTAAGCAAGCTTCTCATTGTAAATCTAGCATCACACCCGATTCTAATGATCTCTTCTGGAACTATAGGAGAGCGCAAAGTGGAAAACTGCTAGCAACTCCCAACCATGCACAACAATGTTGAGGACGCCCTTCTGGTCCAAACATGGTGTTCCTGAAAACCACTGTAAGATGTTGGTAATAGAAATACGACTTCTTAAGACTTCCATTCTTAGAGAGTTGAGCTTCCAATTCATCAATACATTTTGACCACTGGTATGCAGCATTTCCTTCCGCTACCATGGCTTCTTTCCCAGTAGAAACTGTAGCTATTCCCAAACGTCTTATTTTTATAGATGACCAAGCAGAGGTAACAATCATCAATATTGACAGCCAATCCTTACGCCATTCAGATAGATCACACGTGGCTGCAGATATGCTTTCATCTTGTGGCTTTGGCAGGTTTTCAAGATGCTGAACAATCTTCTGAAAAAGCCTTTTCAAGCCAAAATCTATATCTAGAGCCACCATTCCTGGAGCGCCCAACAAAGACCTAATCCTCCCAGCAGTAGATGAAAGATATAACAATGCATACCCCCTAATAGTTGTAGTATACTTCTGCACTAAACAACAAAGGTGGTCCATCCCATCTAACAAGAAGCCGATAGTGGGATCAGTTGGATTAATGTCAATTGGCACCACTCGAGCAGCTCTAAATTTTGAAGAAGCAACTCCTACATGTTGAAAATACCATAGGACCTCATATTGAACAAATGTTAAGGCAAAGAAAACCATCTTCAATGGAAACACCGTGTGTGGAGTAAAATCAGTGTCGTAAACCAGTGAAAACACAGTTCCTCGTCCATTAGTGACTGTACTAAAATATGTAGCAGCAACTGTCTCTTCCTGTGAAGCAAAAATGTTAGGATGACGCATAAACTCTTCCCAATGTAGTGTTGCTTGTTCTTCCAAACCTCTTTTTCGGCCCCCAACATTTACAACTCCCGCTAATAGTCGTTTGTAGCTTCCTTCCTCAACCTCCTTGTTTTCCAATCTGAACTGCCTGCTCGTCTCATAAAGAACCTTACCTGCAGAAGTCCTTCTCAACTCAGTCATTGCAAGAAATTCACTGCCCTCAAGAAATTCGTTGCGCTCAAACAGTTTAGGGTTCAGACCAGAAATTACTTCTTTAGACCGAACTGGTGTGGAACCAATCTGCCCCTCCTCATAGTTACTTTCCTGACCAGTCGAGAAACTCCTCAAGCTCACTGCTGGTTCATCAGCCTCTGTTATGAAAAGGTTTTCTTGCCTGGTTTCATTGAGGCACATTGCCTCCATTTCATCCCCATGAATTCCAGCTGCGTAATCTGGAGAATCTTTTTCACGAGATCTCATTTCCAGCAACGTCTATTTTTCCAGTACAAACTCTAATGGTCGCTCCTGCACTGCCAGCGGTAGAGGCTGAAGTGTAGCTCGAGCATACTGTCGTTGCACTACCTTTCTATTCTCTCGCATTTTTTGCTTTATCGAAAGACCGCTCAAAAAAGCTACTTCTCTAGCAAAAGAAGTAGATCTCAAGCCAGGAGCTGGCTGCTGCTCCTTGCTAAACAATCTGAGTGGCGTTTCTTCGTCTGATTGGTGCAACCATGCACGCATCCAATACAAGTACTCTGTTTGACCACGTTCCAGCTTAACCAAATTTTCTTGCATAGTGAGAAGCATTTGTAGTGTACCCTCCGCTGCCGACTCTACTGCTTCCATTCTATTCTCCATCCATTCCGAACTCGCCTCATTTGATGCTACATCAGAATCTACTTTAGACGGCTTCATCAACCTTTCTCCATCCATCGTCAAACTCTATTATTCCCTCTCAGCAGGAATCACGGCCCCAACAGTGATATATTTTTTTTAACTATACTCGCCTTTTTTTTTTGTCCTTTCTCGTTCGTTTACAGCAGCAGCGTTGAACCCTCTCCACGGGGTTTTTTTTCCATCCGTCTGCAGCTCTGCACAACTTTATGACTTCGCAACTCCAACACTGGTCACGTTCGTCCTCTCCCGCAAAATCTATTCTGCCAAGTCGCTCCGATTAGTCAAAACAGTGCGCGTAGGTCACTGCTTCCATTTGTTCCTCCAAGCGCACGATCCCCAGTGTCTGTCTCTTCCAGAACGCGATTCACCAGTGTGTGCGCCCAACTTCGAAGGCTTCCACCGGAGTTCGCGTCTCAAAACTCCAGTCGCGATCGTCCACTTCTATCAGTTCTCATCATCCGCTTCAAGCGATCGCTCTCGACTCATACGCGTCTCCTGCTACGACGCGTTTCCTCAGCTTCGTACGTTTCTTCCTCAACTGTCGCAACACACTGCTCGACGTTTCCCTGCCTGGCGCGCCAACTTCTCAGTAACAACAGACTCACACAACAGCTCGATTCTCCGCAGCGTTTTCTCCCCTGCGCGCTTCAATTGGCAACGATCATCCTGCTGCTGCGTTCGGTTCTCTAAGTAGCCGCTGCAGACTTCTCCCCAGCAGAGTCGCCAAATTGTTATGTAAAAAATGAGAGGGAGAGATCGGGAAGTGAAACAGAATTATATTGCTAAGCCCACAGTATATATGCAGCAGAAATACAGCAAAAATGAGAGAGAAAGATATAGGAGAAGTGAGTGAGGAACCTGTGGAAGACCACTCCACTGATTCCTTCTGGAACGTCCCAACGCACCAGCCCACACAGCAGCCTGCTGTGGAAAACTCCCAGATATCAATTCGTGTCTCATCCCAACCCCCTGCTGCCACTTTAATACCCCTCCAACCCACTGCCACAGCTGACAATGTAATTACAAAATACAATATTGCCCTCTGACCAACTAACAAACTCTAACAACCCATCTACAGCTGTCACCAGCCCTTAACCCACTAACAACCCAGCCAATAACAAACTCTAACACCTGGACAGCCCCCCTTTTATTCCTAACAAGAGTGGATGAAGAATAGAGTTGTTGCAGTTGAGTCGGCAGCGGAGAGTATACTGCGAACGCTTACCACTATGCAAGAAAATTTGGTTAAGCCGAAACGTGGACAAACTATGCACCTGTACTGGTGGAGTAGCATTTCTGAGTGATCTTTCAACAGAGCAAGAAAGGCGAGGGAATGAAGAAGCAGTGCAACGACAGTCTGCTCGAGCTACGCTTCAGCTTCTACCATAGGCATTGCGAGAGCAACCATTGGGGTCTGTACATGGTAAAGAGACGTCGCTGGAAACCAGATCTTGTGGAAAAGAATCTACCGATTGCGCAGTTAGTATTAATGGGGATGCAACAATGAGTCTGAAGAGTTTATGGTTTAGACAAGAAAGGAATGTTAGAAGTGAGCTTGTGGAGCGAATTGACTCCGATTTTAGTCCTTTTGGGTTGGAAGAGGAAATTCCAGATCAAGGATCCTGCTTGGACAAGCAGTTCTGGCGCGGTATGGAGGAAGTTGTATCATTTTCTGCTCCTTGTGTAGGGGAAATTCGCTTACTTGCTCAAGCTTGGGCCGTGAAGAGCATAGTGAGGTGGAAGTCATTGCGGCAGTGAGGGAAAGAGCTGCTATATATTTACCAGTAGTGGCGGCATTGAGAAAGAAGTATGAGGGACCAAGTGAGCAGAGTGAGCTGTTCAAAATCGGAATTATGGATGCTAAGGTGGATAGTAAGGAAACACAAGCAGCTCAACTGTATGCAAAAGGGAGTTTAGCAATAAAGTCCTACAGTATTGATGTCCTTTCCTTGGATGATATCTTTGGGTTACATTTGAGGACGCTTGGTATGGTGACAATGGAGCAAAAGCCTGTTCAGGTGCGGCCTGGTCCTCTTCCACAGGACAAGCGAACTCAAGCTGAGCAACCTGTATCTGCGGTCACGATGGGGATAGGTTACAACATGGACAGTGTAGCAACCTGGTTGCCAAGGATTGATGGATTGCCTGCTGGATTGGTTATCAACACGCGCAACCGTTGTATACATTTTCTGAACATGGCAGCGACTCCATTATATGTAGCAACTATTCTGGAAATGTCTCAAGTTGGAGTGACCGGTGTTGATATGTCAACAGGTGCTGGTGCTGATTTTGCTGGAAAGGTGACCAGGAAATTGGAAATGTCTGGTAAATCTTTTAATTGGAAAGGAAAAATACTGCCGGACTGACTATGTTTTGGGTTATAGCTTCTCAAGTAAATGCAGTCTAAGGCAGATTGGCTGAAGTGGGTTTTGAGACTCTGATTTTTCATTCCACTAGTGAAAAAGGCAGGGCCATGGTTTCCAAGGGACGAGTGACTACATGTTCATTGGTTTATAATTTAGGTTTTACTCCTCATTGTCTAGCGATTTCAATAGCTGCAATGAAGTCAGAAGTTGCAAATGGCTTTGATGGTTTGCCAGGTGAACTGTTTGGCTACTTATCTGAAAAACATTGTATAGGGGGAGAAGCAGAATTTGAAATTTTGGAGTTGGTAATCAAGGAATTAACCGAGCCTTTGTTTTCTAATCAACAAGCCTATAGAAACTACCCATTAAATGCTCTTGATTGGTGGTTGTCCAAGTACCAGCTAGTACCAAGGAATGCGCGTTACCAAGTGAAAGTTTGGTCCGAGTAGTGCCTTCTGCCAGGAACCGTGCACTTTTGTATGCCTTGGGATTTTATGGTTGCAAAAATGATGGAAAACATTTTTAAACCTGCTGTGGTTGGATTTGTTTTTCGAAATGGCCATTGCATTCCTATTTTTGATGGCAACATCATGTGTGCTGAGTTTGAGGATGCAGTATTGAAGACATACAATGTCGAGCAGTCTGAACATTCTGGTGAAATTGAGAAATTGATGATGAAGCAGTGGAAAAGAAATCACTGGAATATGCCTCTGCTGGGAAACAACAATATCAAGTTTGGAGGTTTTGGGTGTCCGGGTTTTAGTCTTGCTGCTCCCCATCTTGATTATTCAGATGAAGATGAAATTTTCTCTCGAGTTGTGACTGTGTCTGAAGCATGTGCAATCTTTCAGGCAGGGGACTCTTCCGGTGGATTCCTGATTACCACCTTGCGGACGAGGTGGATTTTCAGCACGGGGGAAATGTTAGGAATGTGGCTGTCCATGGGCTGTCAGTCGGTGGCAGGTGGGGCTGTCCAGGTGTGTGTTAATGTGGGTGGGGCTGTCCAGGTGTGGGGCTGTTCGAGAGCAGGGCATCGGAGTAATTACTACTTGGGGTATATTTGTATTTTCCCTTTTATTTGTTAATTGTGTTTCCAGCTGTAGTGGTTGGGTGGTACGCTGTTTGGGGAGGGGTATTAAATAGGGGGATGGGTTGCATGCGGGGGTACAGATATCCATTTGGCTTCTTGCTTGGCTTGGAAGCTGTTGCTTTGACCGGGCCTTGGGAGGTTTTGGCAATCTTCTCCGGAAGTGGTCTTCCGGGGAGCTACCTCTTCTTCTTCTTCTTCTTCTACTTCCTCTGTTTTTCCGTCTCTACCTCTTTACTGTAATTCCTATTTTCTGTTGCTTAATACAGTGATCAAACCTATATACGGCTACGTTTTCTACTTGCTTTCTCTCAATATTTTTCCTAACTGATATTACATGCAAAATTAAAACTACAGGAATAAGGGGATACGATAGTTCTATTTAAATAAAATGAACTTAGATAGGTCCATATCCGGATTACATAAATGTTCTAACACTCCCACTCAAGTTGGAGCATACTTCAGCTTTTGTATGATTTTACATGCCCCTTTTGATTTGTGACAGGTTCGTGTTGTCTCCCCGGATAAAGATTTTTTCCAGATTCTGTGTCCTGCATTGCGCCTTTTGCGAATTGCTCCTCGTGGCCTTGAGTAAGCATTACCCTTTTTTGTGTGCTTATGCAATTTTATTGTTGTGTTTTTTGAGGCTTAGTTTATTGTCGAAATTCCTTTTTTTTTTCCATTTTATTTGAATAGGAACTCCTATGGGGAAATCCCCCCACACTCATATTACACAGGTGCAACCCGATCCACATCGTGGACAACACATGCACACACCTGGATTTACATATGGAACCTGCAGGGAAAACCTGCCCTGCAACACCCGCCTCTGGACCCTCAACGATTTTAAATCTTTCTGGTGCATAATTACCATCCCTGCAAACCACCAGCAAGAATTGAACTCCCGACCGCTTCGCAACCTGTCGGATAACCAACTACCAGACTGTTGTGCTGTGGAAATTCTTATATTTAGGGTTTATTGTGTTGTGCCCATTGACGCTTGCATATTGTTTTTTTTCCTTGCTTATTTTATATTCACAATGCATTGTTGGTTTAAAGTAGCAGTTGTGGACAGCATAGTTCAGCAGTGCTGGGAGTCACATAATGGGAAGTGTGTGAATGTCTGCCTGCTATTTGCGATTTTAAGCATAGATTTTTTGGCTTGATAATAATATATTTTTTCAGCTTGATTCAAAATATGTTGCTTAAAGTGGGACACAATTTTTTACTTTATTGAAATTTATGCATAAATATAAAAATACCTTTAAAATGCTACTATACGATGAAAAACTCTGAACCGTGGGTACAAACTGCATTTTGAAGAAAAGGTAAATTTTTTTATTTTACTAATAGAATTTAGTTTTGATAGAGTTGATTGAGTTGGTTTTCTTATTAATAGAACGTCAAAAATAGCATGTTATGGTTTTTGTGAGGTAATCTGGCTGCTTGGAGGTGTAAAAAGTTAATTGCATCTTGATCAAGTTGTCCGGCATAATGCTTTGGTATGGTTTGTTTGATAGGGTAATTGTTTTTATTTAATGTTTAATTTTTGTGTGTGGGATCTCTCAGTGTTTCAACGTGTTAATCAGCTGGCCATTCATGTTGTTATGAATCTTATTTCTTAATTGAGGTGAAAATAGATTTAGTTGATGTATCATGTTGGGCACAAGGGTGCAAAAGAAAGGGAAAATAAAATAGTTTTTTAAAACACTCAAATCTTTTAGTCAACTTGTTTTTGCACTGACAAATTAATTTTGAGCTGTTAAGTTGATATGGTAAGATGGTAGATTGTGGAGTAATATTATTTAATAGGAAGTAATATTGTGTCTTATGGATGGATGGCTAGTAATCTTACATGGGCATGGGATACATGTCTATATATTTCTCTGTCTGTTATTTATTATGATGGCGCTGCTTTTCAGAATGGTCTCCTTTGGAATTGAAGATTTTGCTGAAAAATATGGCTCTTTGCAACCTTGTCAGTTTGCTGATGCAATTTCACTCATAGGTGACAGGAGTGATAATATTCCAGGTTCTTATTGATATTTTTTTTTTTGAAGTTCGTGACTATTAAATCTGCACAGGGATTGTTAAGTTACGTGGCAGTTGTATTGTAATTTGACCTGTTGGAAGCAGCATCTTGCTTTATGTTGTGCTGTTGTTTGAAGCTTTGAGTTAGCAATGCTGGGAGCTAATTTTTCAAAAAATTTGCACGTGCTATAACAGTAGTATAGTTTATATAAATGTTTCAGAGCTTTATGCGGTCTCTGAAATTACAACCTGGTATAAAATCCGCATTGCAAGTTTTTTTTTCCGTACAGTAAGGCAGTGTAACCCTGGTGTAAATTTATTCACGCATGCATGTTTTTTTGTCACTAGGGATTAAGTTGTCTATCTTATGCCCATTTTTTTAAAAAAAATCTAGACAAATATTATGTTGCTCATGGAATTATGTTCTCCAACTGAAATCCAAAGCTACTTTAGGCTGATACATTTATTTGTTCCAACACTATGATGTTATAGGTCTCATGGATCTGTTTTGTTTCAGTTTCTATTTATTCACAATGCTTTTGTGAAGTATGCTTTAGATTTTCCATTTATAATGCTTTTTTTTAAACCTTATTTTGCCACCTTATTTTGGAACGAGAGTGTGGCTCACTTCTTACAGCCCAACCCATGACTGTTAACAACAGATTTGTTGTGAATTCCTTACATGATGGATATTTCCCATTAAACTTGTAGCCATTACTTGAGATGAGAAAGCAATCAAATGCTATATGAGATATTTAGGGTATGGGGATTTGACCGGGTCATTAGCTGATGTATTTTTCAAATTTCAAATCTCCCCATATTTCAAGATTGTATCTCACATCTCCATCTATAAATAAGCCGACTGTGTCTCACTTTGTGGTTATGGTTTTTGGGGTATCTCTTTTCACATGGTATCAAAGCCCAAAAAGTTTTAGGTCCTCCACCAGACGCTGCTCTTCACTTCTCCAGGCCAGGTGCCTTAGTACCAAGCAAATTTTGAGAAGTATCTTACTTTTGGCTATGTACAAATTGCGGAGCAATTTATCGATGTGTTTACTGAAGGAGTTCCAGGAACACGGGTGATTTTTTTGTGCGGCAAGCTGAGCATAATAAATATATATGCTTCATATTGAGGGAGAGTGTTAGAGCATTTTGAATATTAGATATTTAGGATATGGGGATTTGACTGGGTCATTAGCTTACACAATTTTCAAATTTCAAATTTCCCTTTATCTCGGGATTGTATCTCACATCTACATCTATAAATAAGCCTATCATGCCTCGCTTTGAAGTTACTGTTTTTGGGGTATCTCTTTTCACACTTACCATAGTTGTCAAATGCGTGCGATGTCTTGGGGATGCGGCGTGATACGTGCGCCTCTCAGAACTAAGGTGCATGCCATGCAAAATAACATAATTAAGTATAAATAGTTTTTAACAATATTTTAAATTTTAAAAAACTTAAATTCAACCAAATAATACAAATTAAAGTAAATATTAATTGTCTTAACCAAACCATAAGCAAATAATCAATCTTAGATAACCTAAACTTCAAAATCATCCTCAAAGGAAGCTTCATCATCAATGAAAGCTTCATTGTTGCTGCGCACTTCATTTGACTCATGCCTCTTAATCTTCATCTTCTACAACATTCATATCATCAACAACTCGTGCATGTTTTGTACCATATGATTTGGAAGAAGTTGTAGTTGCCAAGTTTGTTTTTTATCTGAAATTATATTCAGGTTCCGCAACTCCAACAGTAACAACATATGCTCCTTATGTTAAACCTTAAGTACGCTCATCATTAAATGTGAGGTCATTATCACCATCCTCGCACTCTTCGGCCCTCCCATCAACCATTCATTGTTGTCATCAATGTCTCTGAGTATGATGAAATCAATGGTGTCATGAATTTGAAACCGATGCTTTAAACCACAATTATATTTTGATGTAGAGAAAATCATTTCGCTTCTATTGAGTCGATTTATTCCTCATTTAGCTTCGGTAGCAAATCTACTTTTTACAAGTCGAAGTAACTCTTTCTTCCCTATGAATTGCTTCATCATATTCAACCGTGGATGAGTATATATTGAAGAGCTTAAGGAAGTTGTCTATTTCAATGTGCACATGCTAATATCGAGGTTCCCATTGTTCAATATCGAATCCAAGCAATGTGTTGCCCCATGGCATCTAATAAAGATTTAAGTACTTTATCTCATGAATTTTCCCTAAAAGAAAAATATTTGGAAAGAATACGAAACAAACATAAATAAAAATTAATAAAATGTATAAACTAAAATACTAAGAAGGTGGATAAAAATAATACCTGCCACAAAATTTGGAGAGGCGCTATCAATGACAACTTGGAAAATATTTTCTAAACCAATACTTTCCATAAATATGCTTAGGTGTTTAAACATTTTGTCCCTATTTTTTCAAAATGATGAAGCATTAATTGAATCAGCCAACATAGCTTTTTTGCGACAATTCTCTAAGAAGTTGATCAACGTCATTTGCCATTTTTTTCGTCCATCAATCAGATATAATCGTGCAACCATTTTTTTTGAATCTTGTTCATGCCCTTTCATTGTCTTTATTCGCCCCAATTTCTTATTTAATAAGCGAACTTTCACCTTGTGATAGTTTGGTGACTCCATTCTTGGACTAAATTGTCCAATCATTTCAATCCTGAAGGTCTTGGGTTCGAGTCTCATCGGCTTCCTGCATGTGTGTTTTTGCGTGTTTTCTTTGTAATTTTGTAGTTCCCCTTTCCTGACCGTTTGTAAATTGCCCAATCATTTCAATCATGGAGTGAAAACTATCATATTTCATAGCATTAAAAGCTATTCCTACATCATATATCGATCTTACTATTTGTGCACATGCCCTCTCTCATACTACTTTCTTTTGCTCATCAGTTTTATATGCATCTATGATTGTTGATGGGAAACCGGGGGTGGTGCTGTGCAGGGGTCCAGCCCCTATGTAGGGGGGAGCTCAATAATTGCCAGGGCAATATTGTAAAATGCTATAGATAGTCAGTTTGGGTTAGCTGTAGTAGGTTGGGATGGGGTTGGGCATTAAAGAAGGGAGGCTGAGGGTAGTGGGGGATTACGGATGTTTGATGGCTCGTCTTCCAACGGGAGCAGTTCAGGAGGGCTAGGCCTTCGGCCCTGGGTGCAATGTCTCCCCGGGAATTCTTCATCTTTTTCCATCTCCTCCACCATATTCCTCTTCTACTTATGTAATCCTACCGTAATCTAGTTCAAAGCAGTAATAGAAAATGTTGTTGCTCTCTCTCTCTCTCTCTCTTATCTAAGTACTTATCATTTGGTGTTCTCGTTGGGAGAGATACGAGAGGGTGATTGTTGAAGACAAAGGATCTTGAACAGATGATCCAGTTTGGACATAGCTGAAGCAGATGATAAGACCATGATTGGCTGGTTCTTTCTAGTATTCATGGTTGACTCTTTCTTGTTGCCTTGGTCGGGGGACTGAAGTGAACGACGCAACAAGAGACGAAACACAGCAGAAGAAAACACCTTTTGATCAGACAAAGCACAGTGGAAAGTGTTGGGCATGTATTGTCTCAACAATACTCTATAATATACGATGATTTTGATGCTCATAAATACCCTTGTTTGTTTTTTAATGAAGTTTTCTTGAGATAGTTTTCAGGAATTTATATCCAGGTTAAAGAAATTTAGCGTTATGAGATTTGATCTTGAAACACTGTTTCAAACCCTATGTTCGGCGAATGAGCACTCATTATCCCCACATTATGCTGGAAAGTTAACGCTTGCATATGATATCAACCCTACGCTACGCTAAACAATTTGCGTTTGGATCGACATCTTTACGTTCAGAGAATCGTCAAATGTATGGATCAGTAACCCTACGTTGGAGTCTGAAATTACTGTTCATACCCTACGTTCGGGAAAGTGAACGTATTGTTAATCAATGCTACGTTCAAGATTTTATGTTGAAAAGGTTGAGGGTATGGATTATTATCCCTACACTACTTTTGTTCTATATGTTACGTGAATATGAAAGTATGGTTAATGAACCATACGTTGGTAGCAACCCTACGCTACGTTAAAGAACCCTATGCTATGCAAAGGAACCCTACGCTATGTGGCTCAACCCTGTTGTTTTTTCAATGACGAAGTTTTTAAGCCGCATTTTAAATCCGAGATTGCTGCTACGGTCAAGTCAGAATTAAAGACCGATTTGAGAATCGTTATAATCGTTTCAAAAAACTGTATTAATCGGAGAAAATCTCTTGTTTTTAAGGGAAGTTATGACTCCCCTGGTCAATTTGAATTTGAATTTCTGTGATTTTTCAGGCTACTTTCTTGGATCTAGAATATCGAAGCAAGCCTTCTGTTCTATATATTTTACCAGTGTATCGTTTTAAAATACGGGATATTCAGGTTAAATATTTTTATATTCGATTACTTTCTGGTTAATATCTTCTCATAAGTGTTGCTGCGATGAACGATCGACTTTGCAGAAGAGACTACACTTTGGAGACATACATGTTATACCTTGTACTGCTGTAAGATTACTGCTTCTAATTGTCGTCCAAGGCCTGCAATTCATCCCACATTGCTTGAAGCCACTCATGGTAAGATTTGGTTTCACCAACCGTGCGAGGAACAAATATCGTCTCCAGAGCAGAGATATCTCTCTATGAAATTGTGGAAATAGGATTATTCTGGCAATAGTGGGTACATTTCCGCAATGCAATTGACAAGTCGTTTGGTCCCGGAGCAGGTGTGTCGGATGAAGGTGGGGAGATAGTGTCCTCGGTCTGGACGGGGGACACGTTCGATGGTTGACGAGAGTAGACGGAGTCAAAACGGTGATCAGCCGAGTGGGACACCTGAGGCAGGGGTGGGTGGATGGTGAGAGGAAGACAATCATCGATAGTGGTGTTTGGGTGGGAAGAGGGTGGAGAGAATGAAGAGTTCTCAATAAAAAGACATTAGCAGAGATGATATAAAGCCGCAGGTCTGGAGAGAAACATTGATATCCGTGTTGAGTGCGTGAATATCCCAGGAAGATGCAACAGAGGGATTTTGGAGAAAATTTTGAGAGGTTGGGACGAGTGTCACGTACATAACAAAGACACCCAAACACATGAAGTGGAAGTGGGTAAGGGGGGAGAGAGGAGAATAGAGCCCGAAAAGGAGTATCCCCCTGAAGGATAGAAGAAGGGAGGCGATTTATAAGGTCGGTGGTAGTATGGATAGCATCCCCCATTAAAGAGGCACCTGCATGAGAAATAAGAGGGCACAAGCAGTCTCCTGAAGATAGTGATGTTTACGCTCGACCACTCTATTCTGCTGAGGTGTATTAGGGCGGGATGTTTGATGAAGGATGCTGTGATCTTTGAGAAACTGTTGAGGGGAAGTGAATTAATATTCTCGACCATTGTCTGAGTGGAGACATTTAATAGGTTTAGAGAATTGAGTGTGAATTAATGGTAAAAAGTTTTGAAAATACCATACACCTCAGAACGATCATGAAGGAGATATAGTCATGTCATCTGAGAGAAGTCATCAATAAAAGATACATAATAACGGTACCTTGACTGACTAGGAACCCTGCAAGGACTCCATACATCGAAATGAACTAGGTCGAAAGGATTCGCTGCGCGCGTTTCCAATTGAGGAACATACGTGGCCCGATGATGTTTAGCAAACTTGCAGGATTCACAATGGAAGGAAAGGTGTGGACTGAATTGGGGGGCAAAACTTATGTAAGACGGAAGCCGATGGATGACTATGGTGAAAATGTAGGTCGAGGGCACGAGTAGTGGTGGATGAGCAAACAAGGGATGTCGGACTATCGAACATGTACACCCCATTGCGAATATGACCTCTACCAAGCTCTTGATTCATCGACCGCTCCTGAAACACAACATCAGATGGTGTAAAAATAGCAACACAGTTTAAGTCCTTGGTGAACTTATTGATGGAGAAGATTAATAGGATTTCGAGGAACATGTGCCACATAAGGAAGCGAATATAGGAATTCAAGGAGCATGTGTCAAATCCCTCAATAGAGATAGTGGATCCGTCAACAACAGTAATGGCAGTGGGTCCAGTATACCGACAATAAGTAGATAACATACCTGAATCACCGATGAGATGATCAGAAGCACCAGAATCAAGCATCTAAGCTGTCGGTCGACGAGATACACAAGCGGCAGGACCACTAGTCTGAGCAATGGAGGGAGGCAGGTGACAAAGTAGCCCGATGAGAGTGTATAAGTGCAATCTCTTCCATTGATAGTGTCAGGTTGTGGTGGATACTGGATGGTGGCGAGGATACTGCCTCGTCTGGCAACAAAAAAAAAAAAAAAGATAGGTAACCTAGTCTGGGCGGCACGGGACCGGTCTGGATAGTCAGAAAATGCCTCAGTAGGAATAGATGGGTCCGTAGTATGAAGGTGTACAGGAACAACACGCAACATGACCCTAATCATAACTCTGACAGGAACAGCCGAAGAGGCGCGCTGGGAGAGCAGGGAGGCGTTGGAGATGCCTTCACATGGGAGATGCGACGTCCGCTGGAGATTGCCTCATACGGGAGAGCGACGGGAGGCGGAGGACGTTGCGAAGGAGAGGCCACACAAGCAGGTTGGCAAGGGGGCGCTGGGGTGCCGCGCTGTTGCACAGGGAGCAACTAATGAGGCTGGCATGAGGCCTGGCGGTCGGGCGGCACCAGCGGGTACTACGACGCAGGGAACGGCCGGGAGGAGGGCCACCAGCTGGAGGGGTAGCACACAAGGAGGAGGGCCATCGGCGGGTGGTGGCATCACACAGGAGGGCCACCCGCAGGGGGCTGTCGCGCTCACATGGTGGGCTGCAGAGGGCTGTTGCGCGCACAGGAGGGGCCCAGCAGGGGGTTGTCGTGCGCACGGGGGGGGGGGGGGGTCGCGCGCACAGGGAGGGTCGCAGAGGGCCGTTGCGTGCACAGAAGGGGCCACAGGTGGCCATCGCGTGCACAGGGAGGGCTGTAGGGGCCCATCGTGCGTTGTACGGGCCCAGCAGGGGCTGTCGTCATCGGGGTGAGGGGCCGTCTCGCGGGAGGGCTGGCGACGGGGCGCTGGGCGGCCGTGCTGGAGGGCTGACGTCGTGGCGGGGGGGTGGGGAGGTGCTGCCTCGTGGGAGGGCCGGCGACGGGGCGCAAGGCGGCCGTGCTGGAGGGCCGACATCGGGGCTGGAGGGGGGGGGCTGCCTCGTGGGGGGACAGCCTCGCGGGAGGACCGATGACGGGGTGAGAGGTTTTCTCGCAGAGGAGTAGCGGATGAGGAAGGTTATCAGATGTAACCTGGCTCTTTGATACCATGTAGAGTGATACAAGTCCCTACCTCAAGGAGAGGTGGAGACATTATTTTATAGATAAAAGAAAATAATTACATGTCGGAATAATCCGATGCGGGGCTCAGAAATACAATTAACCCGGAAATACAATTAACCGGGTCTCACAGGGAGAAAAAAGTGGAAATTGAGAGAGAAAAGGGAGGAGACACATAAACAAAGATCAACAAGAGAAGGGGAATACTAGGGTTATTTTATTGAAAAATAAGAGATGGGGCAACAGAAATCACGAACCTTGTGGATGTAGAGTAACAATAATGGTAGAAGAGAGGCAGCATTTTTGCGAAGCCCTAAGATTGTGATGAAAATTTGGGAGAAGGATAATTGTTGCTGCCCTACGTTGCCTGCTCTTGCCGACTGATGAATTCTTTTGCCCGTACAAGAGTCGTGAAGGGAAAAAACCAATTGGTTCTATTTTGGTGTTGTTTTTATTAAAATCTTAATCGTCTTTTGGGCCTTTTTTTTTTCTGGGTTGGTGATAGGGCAAGGGATGCCAGTGGAACCTGAAAAGCGTATTCCAGGAGGACAAATTCAGTAAACACATCGCAAACTTGGTGCGTGGTTTGGAGAAGATGTCGCAACAAGAAAAGAATCACCCTTCGCTAGTGATAAATATGTTCGATTCAAATTCGGTGGAGACTGACCGTATGAGGAAGGAGGGACAAGACATTCTTCTGGTGGTGAACACTACCTGCAACAGAAACAACCAACTCTCAGCTATGAGCTAGGTCGAGCTACCCGTATTTGATGGGAGGGATCTGAGGGGATGAATTGTGTGGGCTGAATTGTATTCCCGGATCAACCAGACATTGAAAGAGATGAAGGTGTCACTCGCACAGGTAAGTATGGAAGGTGTCGTGAACCATTGGTTCACCATCTTTGGGGAAGTACAACCTGGATTGACTTGGCCGGTGTTTAAAGAAGAATTGCTGAAGCGATTTAGTTGTTCGAAAATTCAAAATCCATATGAAGAGATGACGACACTACAAAAAAAAAAAGAGAACGGTCAAGGATTGTATTGAACAATTTGAATATTTAGCTTTGTTGCTACCACGTCAACCCGAGCAGCAGTATGAGGGCTACTTCCTTCACAGGTTGCGAGAGAAGATTCGCAGTTGGGTTTGTATACATAATCTGGAATCGCGGTTTCAAGCAACGCGCCTGACTCAACATGTTGAGCTAGCAATAAGAAAAGGTGTGTCTTCAAGTCTGCGGAGTGTGTGGAATTCCTATTTTAGTTTTTTCGGTTAGGGGAGCCTCCCACAATTTCATAGCCCCTATTCTGATTATGCTGCATGGATTAGTTGTCCAGAAGGCAAGAGAAATGAGTATCAAGCTGGGTGATGGGCATAGGCTGTGGTCCAAAGGATTATACCAAAAACTGAAAATAGTCTTGGGCACTGTTGTCAAAGGCGTGCGCCTTGGCGTTAGGCGCGGCGAGGCACACCTGCTGCGCCTCACCGAGGTGCGCCTCGTGCGCCTATTCAAGAGGCGCTACGGCGCGAAAAAGGCGCACCACTAGCCCCAAAATCTGGGGGAACAAGGCAGGCGAGGGCGATCGGCAGAGATCGGGGGTACAGACGGGTGAGGGCCGAGATCGTGGGTGGGAGGCGGAGATCGGGGGGAGGGGAGATCGGGGGGGGGCGAGATCGGGGAAGGAGATCATGGGTGGGTGACAAAGATCGGGGGGGGGGGGGATGGGGGATGAGTTCGAGGGGGGGGTGTGGGCGGAGATTGGGGGAGGAGATCGTGGGTGGGTGGCGGAGATGGGGAAGGCTGCTCGAAATTGGGTAATGACGCTTGAAATAGGGCAACTAAATTAGTTCTATTAAAAAAAACATAACATACACTAAAATTATCAGTATTTATTTTAATTTGTATTTTTTTTATTGAATTTAAGTTTTTTTTTTTTAAATTTAAAATACTGTTGGAAACTGTATAGAATTAATTATGTGTGCATGGGCCTTATTTGTGCCTCGCGCCGCGCCTTGCGCTGCATCCCGAAGCGGCCTTTGTGTCTTATTGCGACGGGTGCAGGAGTATACCCTCAATGGAGCTGTTCAATCAAGCCAGGTAGTCTCTTCTCTGCACAGGGTAGCTAGCAAATTCGTCAGAGGCGATCACTAGCGCTTAATGATAGGGGGAAACCAAGCAGAAGAGAGCCTTTACTATATGATTGGTAGCAACATGAATTACAGAGACTGATAGTGAAACCAGGAACATTGTTTAGTGGGCCTAAGGGATTACCTCGGCGGCAAAGTGACCACACAATTAATTTGGTCCAGGGGCAAGGACCCGTGACAGCAAGGCATTACAACCATCCACATTTTCAGAAGAAGATTGAAAGACAATTAGGGTCCCGCTGACCTGCATTTATTTGGCGGGCTTGACTAGAAAAAAATGACCTGTATTTTTAATGGGCTTACATGGATCAAGGGAAAAAACCCGCGGGCTTAAACGGGCTGGCCTCAGAATATGCGGCTTGACCTGCGGCCTGAAATAATTTTTTTCTTTTTTAGTTTTGTATTGATTCAATTTAATATCGAATTTCTTATGAAAAACACACACACACACACAGATATATATATATATATATATATTAGTTAAGCGATGAATATATATATAAACTAACTTTTATGTGATAGCTATTATGTGTTATTCCTTAATATCAAGCATTTTTTTTTAAATTATTATAAATCTTGATTACAAATCTGGGTCGACCCGCGGACCGACCCATTTAAAATGCAGACCGAACCAGACAGTTTTTTTGAGCTTGCATTAAATGCGGATCAAAATAGACTGGACATTTTTAGGCTTGATCCATGCGGGCTTGGCCTGTACGGCCCCAGTCCAGCCCATTAGCACCCCTGAAAGGCAAGTGCTGGAAATGCTTCAAATGGGCACCATCAGGACCAATTCCAGTGCATACTTTAGTCCAGTATTGTTAGTAAAGAAAAAAGATGGTACATGGTGGATGTGTGTGGACTACCGAGCATTGAACTAAGTAACGATCCCGGATAAGTTTCATATTTCAATAGTCGAAGAATTATTGGACGAATTGTATGGAGGAACCTATTTCTCTAAGCTGGGTCTCAAATCTGGCCACCATCAGATTCAAATACGGGGAGAGGGTGTGGTGAAGACTGCTTTCTGAATGCACAATGACTATTATAAATACTTGGTGAGACCATTTGGCCTCACTAATGTTCCTTCAACTTTTCAAGCTATTATGAATGACTTATTTCGGTCTCTACTTTGTATGTTAAAAATTAATTTTTTTGATGATATTTTGGTTTATCGTCAGGTGCAGGAATTACATTTGCAACACTTGGAAGCTGTGTTACAAGTTTTGCAAGACAACCGGTTCCTTGCTAATCAGAAGAAATCTTACTTTGCTCAACTGGAGGTGGAATATTTGGGCCACATAATCTCAATTGCAGGGGTTTTTATTGACCCGATTTGAAATCCAGGCTGTTTTAGAATGGCCAAAACCAGTTTCTGTCAAGGGTGTATGAAGTTTTTTGGGAATCACAAGATACTTTTGGAAATTTCTACCGGGGTATGACAAGATTGCTCGACCCCTCACAGCTTTGACTCAGAAGGATGGATTCAAATGGACTTTAGAGACTCAAGAAGCCCTTGAACAGTTGAAAAAACTTATTACACCAGCCCCAGTTCTTGCCTTGCCCAATTTTTCAAAGGTGTTTGGAGTGGAATGTGATGCTTCAGGACGAGGTGTGGGAGTGGTGCTGATGTAGGACTGAAAACCTATTGTGTACGTCAGCGAAGCTTTGGCAGAAGAGAATCTATCTAAGTCTACCTATGAGGAGATCATGAGATGGGTATTAGCAATACAACGCTAGCGGCCATATCTTTTGGGCAGACCATTCATAGTGTATTCAAACCGAAGGAGTTTGAAATTTTTGTTACAGCACAGAATTGTCTTTGCAGATCGGCAATGCTAGATTGCTAAATTACTAGGGTATCAATTTGAAGTGAAATATAAACTGGGGAAAGGAAATATAGCTGTGAATGCTCTATCTCGGAAGGAGGACATGTCATAATCTGGGATATACAGATCATGTCCGGTGCGGCGCTATGGTGTGATTTGGCTGGAGTGCATGAAGACTCCTACCTCTGTAATGTCTTTCAATAGGTGCAATCAGGTAACGAAACGAAGAGAGTTTACTTTTAGGGAACCTTGTTCTACTACAAGGGGCGCTTAGTGATACCAGTCTCCTCCAAATGGATCTCAAAATTATTAGAGGAATTTCGCAACTCTCCCCAGAGCGGACATTCCGGGTATTACAGAACTTATAGAAAGCTGGCTGAAAATTTATATTGGGTGGGGCATGAGAAAACAAGTGTTAAACCCTGTGCAGCAGTGTGAGATATGTCAATGCTCTGAATATTCCACACCATCTCCAGAAGGTTTATTACAGCCCTTAGAAATTCCAGAAATAGTGTGTGAGGAAGTCTCAACAAATTTTATCATGGAACCGCCAAATCCAAAGGATATGATGTAATCTTACTAATCATGAACATACTCTCCAAATATGCCCACTTTGTCTCATTAAAGCATCCTTATATAGAGGAGTGATAGAATTCATGAGGAAGGTGGTCAGATTACATAGGATCCCGAAGTCAATTTTTAGTAATGGAGATCCACTCTTTATTGTTGGATTGGTGTAGCCCGATCCAGTTGGGCCGAATGCTTGTAGCCTTTTGGACTTCCAACCGGCAGCCACTGTAGCACTTTTGACTTTGTTGGCCGCCTTTTCACTGTAGCGACGCCGACTTCTTGTGCGGTTGGTGGAACAATGATCTTCTTTCTCTCCATTTGTAGCCCATTTTTGGGCTAGGGCTTGTTACTGAAAAAACTCTGTAATTGTGCTCCTGAATTATAGTGGATATTCTGCATCTCCGTGCACGTAGGGATTATTCCCGAACCACGTAAATCTTTGTGCTTGTTCCTTTTTTTTCCCTTTTACTCTTCTATTTTTTCGTCGTTTCTGTCGCTGCAACTCCCAGCATTTCCGCAACAACTGGTATCAAAGGTTGAGTTCGGGATTCTCCAACGATGACTATGAATGAAGGGAAGGTGAAGATTGATCGCTTCGATGGAACTGATTTCAGTTTCTGGAGGATGCAGACCGAGGATTATCTTTATAAAAAAAAAGATGCACTTGCCGCTTCTGGGTCTGAAGCCAACGGACATAGAGCAGTCGGAGTGGGAGCTGCTGGATCGACAGGTTCTGGGTGTTGTGCGTCTTACGTTGGCAAAAAACGTGGCATTCAATATCAGAGAGGAGAAGACGACGATTGATCTGATGAAAGTCCTCGCGAATACGTATGAGAAGGCTTCTGCGACAAACAAGGTGCACTTGATGCGACGATTGTTCAACCTGAAAATGGATGAAGGGAGAATTGTTGCAGACCACATCAACGAATTCAACACCATCATAAGTCAGCTGACATCGGTGAAAATTGATCTTGGTGACGAGGTATGTGCATTGGTTTTATTGTCCTCTTTACCTGACAGTTGGGAAGCAACTGTAATAGCTGTGAGCAGTACCTTAGGGAATACCCAACTGGTTCTGAAAGATATACGAGACCTAATCCTCAGTGAGGATGTGCGAAGAAGGGAATCAGGCAGATTCTCTGGTTCTGCTCTGAACGTTGAAGGAAGAGGAAGGTACCCACAACGAGACAATCGCAGAGGACGATCGAGGTCAAGAGGGAAAAGCTGAGACAATGCAAAGGGGGCTGGTCCTAGCTGCTGGACATGCGGAAAGAAAGGACATGTCAAGGAGTGCAGAGATAAACGGAATGGAACCGAAACCAGTGGAGCAAACACGGCAGCTGAAGGAACTGATGGCGTGCTGCTATTGAGCGTGGATAGCCTAATGGAGTCTTGGATTTTAGACTCTGGGGCGTCTTTCCATTCTACATCGGAGAAGAGATTTCTTGAAAATTACGTTTCTGGAAATTTCGGCAAGGTACATCTTGCTGATGATGAGCCCTTGCAGATTGTGGGAAAAAGAGATGCACAGGTCAAGACCAATAGTGAGAGCTTGCTGGTTCTGGAAAACGTGAGGTACATCCCTGGTTTAAGAAGAAATCTCATTTCTGTAGCACAACTTGATGATGCAGGGTTGAGTACCATGTTCACTGGTGGTGCATGAAAAATCATCAAAGGAGCTATGGTCATAGCTCGGGGAGCAAAGAATGATACCCTATACAACATGACAGAAACTTGCATGGACATGAGTGCATCACTCAAAGCTGTAGGAGATTCACAACTGTGGCACAACAGGCTAGGCCACATGAGTGAGAAGGGGATGAAGGTGCTGACAATAAAAGGGCTGCTACCGGAGTTGAAGTCTGTGGAAGTTGGCCTATGTGAAGATTGTATCTTCGGAAAGCAGAAGAAGGTGTCTTTTGCAAAAGGAGGCAGAACACCAAAAGCTGGGAAGCTGGACCTGGTGCACACTGATGTTTAGGGGCCTGCACCAGTACTTTCCCTTGGAGGGTCACAATACTATGTGACATTCATCGACGACTCAACAAGGAAGGTATGAGTTTACTTTTTGAAAAGGAAATATGATGTGTTTAAGATTTTTCTGAAGTGAAAGGTCATGGTGGAGAATGAGTCGGGATCAAGGTGAAATGTTTGAGGTCTGACAACGGTGGAGAGTATGATAGTCAGGAGTTCATAGAATTTTGTTCTGATAATGGAATTCGGTGGGAGAAGACCATTCCAGGTGCACCGCAACAGAATGGTGTGACAAAGAGGATGAATAAGACGTTGAATGAACGTGCCGGGAGTATGAGGTTACACTCGGGGTTGCCCAAGACTTTCTGGGTTGATGCAGTGAACACAACAGCATATCTGATCAACAGAAGTCCATCTGTGCCAATGGGAGAACGTCTACCCGAGGAGCTCTGGACTGGTAAGGAGGTAAAACTCTCACTTTTACGAGTTTTTGGCAGTTTGACTTATGTACACATTGATGCTAACTCAAGGGACAAGCTTGATTCTAAGTCCAAGCCATGTTTCTTTATTGGCTATGGTGGTGACGAGTTTGGTTACCGCTTTTGGGATGATCTCAAGAAGATAGTTATCAGGAGCCAGAACGTGGTATTCAATGAAGGTGTCATGTACAAAGATCGTCATGTAGCTGAATATGAAAATGGGAACATTGAATCAGAGTGTAAAGAGCAAGTGGAGCTTGAAGGTGTATCTGAGCATGAGACATCCGAACTGGTGGAACCTACTACTCCAGTGGAGTTGTGGAGATCAGCAAGGGTGAGAAGGCCTGTGCAGAGGTATTCACCATCCTTGCATTATCTGTTATTGACTGACGGTGGAGAACCAAAATGCTTTGAAGAGACAATGCAGCTGAAGGAGTCGAGCAAGTGAGAGCTGGCTATGAAGGTGGAGATTTCCTTATTGCGTGACATCTCTTCCAATATGAAAGAAAACATTGCAGAACAAGTGAGTCTACCGGGTCAAGGAAGAACATGATGGAAAGAGGAGGTACAAGGAAAGATTGGTAGTGAAAGGTTTTCAACAGAAGGAAGGTGTGGTCTTCACTGAATTTTTTTTCACCTGTAGTGAAGCTTACCACCATTCGGGTGGTTATCAGCATTGTGGCGTTAGAAGACTTGCACCTTGAGCAGCTTGACGTCAAAACTGCTTTCCTTCATGAAGATTTGGAGGAGGATATCTTCATGCAACAGGCCGAGGGATATGTAGAGTTTGGGAAAGAAGACCTGGTGTGCAAACTCCAGAAGAGCTTGTATGGGTTGAAGCAGGAACTCAGACAGTGGAACAAAAAGTTTGATGCTTTCATGACTAAAAATGCATACAAAAGATGTGGCATAGATCAATGTTGCTACATAAAATCCTTTGTTGATGAATATATTATATTGCTTTTGTATGTGGATGACATGCTAATTGCAGGATCATGTATGCAGAGAATTAATGAGCTGAAAGGGCAGTTTGCTGAGGAGTTTGAAATGAAAGATCTTGGAGAAGCTGACAAGATTCTGGGGATGAAGATCAAGGGAGACCACACAGCTGGAATGTTGATGTTATCATAGGCTGATTACATTGGAAAGGTTTTGAGATGATTCAGTATGCTGGAAGTAAAGACAATCTCTATTCCTTTGGTGAGCCATTTCAAACTATCAAAGGAGCAATCACCGAAGACTGCATAAGAGGTTTAGTACATGGCAAAGGTTCCATACGCATCAGTTGTTGGAAGTCTGATGTATGCCGTGGTCTGCACTCGACCTGACATCGCTCATGCAGTGGGAGTTGTGAGCAGGTACATGACTAACCCTAGAAAGCAACATTGGGAAGCTGTGAAGTGGATACTGAGGTATTTGAAGGGCAACAAGGAGGTATCTCTGTGCTTTGAGAAAGAAAATTCATTGCAGGGGTATGTGGATGCTGACCTTGGAGGCGATGTTGATAGCATGAGGAGTACCACAGGTTATGTATTTACCTGTGGAGGAACTGCGGTAAGTTGGATATCACAATCGCAGAAGGTGGTGGCTTTATCCACCAGAGAGGCAAAATACATTGATGTAACAAAAGCTTGGAAAGAGATGGTTTGGCTGAAGAACTTCTTGGATGAATTGGGAAGAAAGCGAGATGAGAATGTATTGCACTGTGACAGTCAGAGTGCTATACATTTTGCAAAGAACCCAGTGTTTCATGCCCAAACGAAGCACATTCAGTTGAAGTACCATTTAATCAGAGGTTTGATACAGGATGGGTTGCTGACATTGCAGAAGATTTGTGGAACCAACATTCCTGCAAACATGTTGACAAAGCCTATGGTGATACATAAGTTGAGGCACTGCTGTGTCTCTGTTGGTCTCCACTGATGAACGGAGGATGAGAGGCAGAAAACGGAGGACTTGATGGGAGCACAAGAGGAAAACAGTTTGTATTTCATGAATCATCAGATTGAAATTGAATCTGTGAATGGAAAACACGCCATTGGCGAGGGAAGAAGAAGAAGAACTCAGATTAAGTAAGTTGTCTTTGTCGGTTGAATCGAAGTGTTGGAACCCATTTAAGTGTAAATGGGTGAGTCCCACATCGGACTTACCCGTCTTGTATATTGGTTTCCTAATCTATAAAAGAATATCCTCACCTCACATTGAGGCAAGGGGAATTCACCCACTAACATGGTATCAGAGGGATTTTTATCCCGAACCCTCCCTCCCTTGCGGATTCCCGGCGTTCTCCCGGCCCCGCCTCTCTCCCTCCTGCCCTAGCCTTTCCCGGCGGGCCTCCTCTCCTGTCCCGGCGCAGCTCCTCTCCGGCCTGCACCCTCCCGGCAGGCCCTCCTTCCCGGTGCACCTCTCCTCCCAGCGCACGGCGGCCTGCTCTCCCGGCGCGCTTCCCATCCCAGCCGCCCCCTGTGGCCTTCCCCGACGGCGCGCCTCCCTTCCCGGCGGCCTCCTGCGCGTCGCTCCTCCTGCTGTGGCTTCCCGGCTCCAGCGGCGCCCTCCTCTTGTTGGTTTCCCGCTGCCTCCTCTGAGCGAGCCGGCCCCGACATCCCGCAGCGGCGCATCCCGTCGCGCCGCCCGTCGCGACGCCTCCCGACCCTTGCGCGCCTCTTTTCCGCGACGACTCCCTGCTGCGGCTTCCCGACCTCCGCCGCCCTCCCGCGGTGCGCCCTCGTCTCGGCGGCCCCTCCATGCCGGCGCCCGGCGGACGCCTCTCCCTAGTTCTCCAGCCGCCGTCGCTTCCTCCTGCGGAGCTCTCGGCAGGCCCTACCTCCCGGCAGTCCTCACTCCTGCTGCGCCTCCTCCTCCCGGCGGGCCTCCCTTCCCGGCGGCCCTCTCCCGGCGCCCGCGGCTCCCGGCCCTCCCGTCGCACCGCCCTCCATCCTCCCGGCTGCCCTGCGCGGCTTCCCGGCGCCTCTCTGGCCCCCGCCCGACGACCTTTCTCCCCGACGACGCTCCCTCACCGCGGCTCCCCGCGGCTCCCGACGCCATCGCCTGCGCGGCTCCCTCGCCCTCGCCCGACGACCCCCTCTCTCTTCGACGCGGCCCGCGCCGGCTCCTCCCTGCGGCCTTCCTCCCCGACGGCGCTCCCTCCCCGCGGCTCCCCGCGGCTCCAGCTGCCATCGCCCCGGCGCCCCGCCCAGGCACCCCTTCTCCGGCGCTCCCCTCACGGAGGCCCCCTCATCCCGGCGGCCCTCATCCCGGCGTCCCCGGCTCGCCCCGACGTCTCGGCTCCCCGACTCCCGGCTCCTCGGCTTCGCCCCGACACCCTCGCCCCGGCGCCTCTTCCCCGGCGGCTCGCCCTCGGCGCGACGCGGCTCCCGACTCCCGCTGCTCCCGGCGCCTCCCGCTGCTCCAGCGCCTCCGTCGCCTCCCGCTGCTCCAGCGCCTCCCGGCGCCTCCCGCTTCATCCCGCGCCGACTCCTCCTCCGGCGGCCCTCCTCCTGCAACCGCCCTCCGCAGCAGCTCCCTTCCCAGCAGCGGCTCCCGCCCGGTCCGACGCTCCCCAGCCCGTCTACCCGCCGCTACCCTGCGGCCTTCCTGCGCCGTCGGCCCCGCTCCCTGCGTTAATGGCGGGCGTGTCCGCCCGCGGCCCTCCGGCATCACCTCCGGACGCCAGCATTCCGGCCGGGCCGCACCCTCACTTCCATTGTCGGCCTTCCCGGGCACCTATGCACTCAGCCGAGCGGCTCTCCCATCCTCCATCATCGGCTCTACCGCGCAACGGTCCTCCTTCATCCAGTACCCGTTACAGGACACCACTCTCGCCGGAGGAGCTTGCTTTGGTAAAATCTTATCGCGCGACTGCGCCACCATGTTCTTCTCTAGCCCCACTTGCTCAGACTGGCAACTCCACTGCCTGTGTTTCTCATCGCCAGACAGCTTGGATGTTTGACTCCGGTGCGTCAGAACATCTCACAGGGGACTCTGGTATGTTCACTACCTATCATCCGTACACCGGTGCCTCTACCATTACTGTTGCTAATGGCTCAACAATCCCTATTACCGGCTATGGCACATGTTCCTTGACCCCGTCTCTTCCCCTGGCGTCGGTCGCTCATGTTCCTCAAAGTCCCTTTAATCTTATCTCTATCAGCAAACTCACCACCGAATTGAATTGTGTTGCTATTTTTAGCTCATCTGGTGTTGTTTTTCAGGAGCGGAAGACGAATCGGGAAATTGGTCGAGGTTATCTTCGGGATGGGGTTTACCTGTTTGATACCCCATCATCCCTTGCTTGCTCATCCACCTCAGCCCGAGCCCTTGACCTCCATTACCGCCTTGGCCATCCACCGCCTTCCACCCTCCATCAACTTTGCCCCCAATTCGGTTCTCACCTCTCCTTCCATTGTGAATCCTGCAAGTTTGCCAAACATCATCGGACGACGTATGCTCCTCGCCCGGAACCACGTGCAGCGACTCCTTTCGCTCTTGTTCATTCCGATGTATGGGGTCCTTGCCGGGTTCCTAGCCAGTCAGGGTACCGTTATTATATCACCTTTATTGATGATTACTCCCGCATGACCTGACTTTATCTTCTTCGAGATCGAACGGAGGTTCTCTCAACCTTTCAGACATTTTTTCAGGAAATCCAGACACAGTTTTCTCTCCCTGTGAAATATCTCTGATCTGACAATGGGCGAGAATACTTATCCACTCATTTTCAGCAGTTTATGAGGGCCCACAGCATCATCCATCAGACCTCCTGTCCTGATACCCCTCAGCAAAATGGGGTGGCCGAGCGGAAACACCGACATATCTTGGAGACCGCTCGTGCCCTCCTCTTCCACCGCCAGGTCCCTCTTCTTTTCTGGGGGGATGCCATCCTCACTGCTACTTACCTTCTCAATCGTCTTCCCTCCTCCATCCTTCAGGGGGAGACTCCTTTTCATACCCTGTTTCCCTCTCTCCCTCCTCACTCCCTTCCACTCCGTATCTTCGGATGTCTCTGTTATGTCCGGGACACTCGCCCAAATCTTTCCAAACTATCACCCAAATCCCTTCGCTGTATTTTTCTCGGGTATTCCCGCACTCAGCGCGGGTACCGATGCTTCTCTCCAGACCTCCGCCGGTATATCACCTCTGCCGACGTTTCATTTGTCGAGAGCTCTCCTTTCACTCTCCCCTCTCCTTCTCCTGACACTACCATCGATGACTGCCTTCCGCTCATGGTTCACCCGCCTCTGGTGTCTCCTCCGACTGGTCATCTCTTTGGACAGACCTACTCTCGTCGTCCTTCCACTGTACCTCCCGTCCCGGCCGAGGAAACCATTGTTCCCGCTTCGCCTGATGTTCCTGACACAACTCCCGAGGATGTGCCGATTGCGCTCCGGAAAGGTACTCGCTCGTGTCAGAATACTCCTCTCTTTGTATCTTCTTACAGGGGCTTGTCAGCTCTGGAGACCGTATCGCTTCCTCGAACGGTCGGTGAGGCCAAATCTCACCCCGGGTGGCTATCCGCAATGAGAGATGAATTGCAGGCTCTGGATGCCAACCATACTTGGGATCTTGTTCCCCTTCCGGCAAACAAACAGGCGGTCGGCTGTAAATGGATCTTCACGATCCGTCTCAATCCCGATGGCTCTCTCTGCCGCCTCAAAGCCCGGCTTGTCGCCAAGAGATTTGCTCAGACGTATGGCGTCGACTACTTTGAGACCTTCTCTCCAGTCGCCAAGATGGCCTCGGTCCGCCTCTTCATCTCTCTGGCTGCTCATCATCACTGGCCCCTTCATCAACTCGACGTTAAGAATGCTTTTCTCCATGGCTTTCTTGACGAGGAGGTCTACCTGCAGCAGCCCCCTGGTTTCTCTGCCTCTGGTGCCGCCTCCCATGTCTGCCGTCTCCGTCGCTCCCTCTACGGCCTCAAACAGTCTCCTCGCGCCTGGTTTGGCCGCTTCAGCACTGTCGTCACCGCCTTTGGCCTCTCTCGGAGTATGAAAGATCACACCGTCTTCTTCCGTACGACGGCACACGGCTGTATCTTGCTTGTAGTTTATGTTGATGACATCATCATCACAGGGAGCGACTCCAGAGGCATCGCCAGCCTCAAGACGCATCTTCACCATCACTTTCACACCAAGGATCTTGGACCCCTCACGTACTTTCTTGGCATCGAGGTCTCCCGAACTGCGGACACTATCTCTCTCTGCCAGCGCAAGTATGCTCTTGATCTATTGCAGGATGCCGGGTTGAGCACCGCCACCACAGTTGACACTCCCCTTGAGTCAGGGGAACGCTCCCTTCATTCCGACGCGGAACTCTTTCCTCATCCTGAGAGCTATCGGCGCTTGGTCGGTAAACTCAACTACCTCACCATGACGCGTCCCGACATTGCATGTGCCGTTGACAAAGTCAGCCAGTTCATGGAGCATCCCACCTGCTCTCAGTGGGATGCTGTCCTCCGCATTGCCAAGTACATCAAGAAAGATCCTGCACGCGGCCTTCGGTACTCACATCATGCTCACATGGATGTTGAGGCTTTTTGTGATGCGGACTATGCCAGTTGTCTCGCTACCCGCAAGTCTACTTCGGGATTCGCCGTATTCTTCGCCGGTAATCTCATCTCTTGGCGCAGCAAGAAGCAGACTGTGGTCTCCCGTTCTAGTGCCGAGGCAGAGTATCGAGCCATGGCCACTGTCACTACTGAGATCCTCTGGCTTCGTCATCTTCTCCAGGAGCTCGGTTTCCCGGCATCGACTCCTGCTCATATCTGGTGTGACAATCAGGCCGCTACGAAGATTGCCTCGAATCCCGTCTTTTATGAACGGACGAAGCATATCGAGGTGGATTTTCACTTTCTCCGCCACCATCTGGAGCAGCACCATATCGGTTTCGGCCATATCCCGACGGCCGATCAGCTTGCCGATCTCTTCACTAAAGGTCTTCCCGGAGCTCGTCTTGAGTCTCTCACTTCCAGGCTGGATATTCACAGCCTCCCTGGCCCAGCTTGAGGGGGAGTTTGAGATTGTCTTGTTATTCTTTTTGTGTGGGACTCTATCCAATCTGGGCATGTCCAGCTTGAGGGGGAGTGTTGGAACCCATTTAAGTGTAAATGAGTGAGTCCCACATCGGACTTACCCGTCTTGTATATTGGTTTCCTAATCTATAAAAGAATATCCTCACCTCACATTGAGGCAAGGGGAATTCACCCACTAACACGAAGCATAGCAGTGTAGTGGACTTCCAGCCGGCAGCCACCATAACACTTTTGACTTTGGTGGTCGCCTTTTCACTGTAGCGACGTAGACTTCTTGTGCGGTTGGTGGAACAGTGATCGTCTTCCTTTCCATTTGTAGTCCATTTTAGGGCTAGGGTTTGTTACTGAAAAAAACTCTGTAATTGTGCTCCCGAATTATAGTGGATATTCTGCCTCTCCGTGGACGTAGGGATTATTCACGGACCACGTAAATCTTTGTGCTTGTTTTTTTCCCCTTTTACTCCTGTTTTTTCATTGTTTCTGTCGCTGCAACTACCGGCGTTTCCGCAACATTTATGAGTCATTTTTGGATATAACCATTCATGTTACAAGGAACAAAATTGAAGATGGGTTCTGCTTATCATCCGCAAACGAATGAACAAACCGAAGCAGTTAACCGCTGCTTAGAGACCTATCTCAGGTGTTTTGTGCGAGCAGCTAAAAGGGTGGTCATTTTGGTTTCCATGGGTTGAGTTGTGTTATAACACCACTCGTCATGCATCCATTAACACCACCCCCTTTGAGGTGGTATATGGGAGAAAACTCCCAACCATTTTAAGTTTACTACCCAACAAGGCAAGAGTGGAGGAAGTTGCAAATGCGTTAATGGAGCACGATGAGGCTCTCAAACAACTCAAGAATCATTTGTCTCATGTACAAAACTATAGGAAGCGGCATGCAGATCCGTGATGGGATGTTTCTTTTCAAGTGGGGGATCGATTTTACCTGAAACTCAGACCCCACCAACAACAGTCAATACATCTAGTTTTTCATGTGTCACAGCTTAAAAAGGCTATTGTAAATTAGATTCTGCTTTCTGGTTGACCCACGAGACTATATGGCGACTTTGCAGAATGGACCGAGCCCGAAGAAGTGCTGTCAACGAGAACCATCTTGCAAAATAATGTTGCAACACCTCAGTGGTTGAGGTTGATGAGATGAAAGGGACGCCTAGAGGAAGAAGCAACATGAGAATATGAATTCTTCATTCGCAATCAGTTTCTTTCCTTGAGTCTTGAGGGCAAGACTGATTTTAAGGAGAAGTGGGTAATAGGGCAATGGATGCCCCTGAAACCTGGAAAGTGTATTCCAGGAGGGGCAAAAGGGTCCCTACAGAAGAATCTAGAGCACTCAGTCTTACTGAGCTGTTGGTTGGGGTCCGTGCAACAGTTTTCCATGGATCCCATGTGAGGAATACGTGGTTATAAGGGGAGGGGGTGAGAGTGTAAGGCAGCTGGGGAATATTCTGTGTAACGGCCAGGGGCTTGGGCGGGCAAGAGAGAAGGGTCTCCTCCTGTATTCTCATTTTCTGGTTTTCTTTTCTCCTTTCTCCTTTCTCCTTTCTCCATACTGCATTTCCCATTCTGCTAGTTCTAATATACAAAAGGGATTCCCTGAGGACGTGTGCTTATCAGTTGGCCTGGGGTGGAACTGTTCCCTGCCTGGCGCCTCTGCGCCTCTGGAAAAGGTGCACGCCTCAGTGCCTTTGGTACACCTCGCCGAGGCTGCCTCACCTCTGCCATGGCGTGGTGCCTGGGGTGCGCCTCGCAGTGCCCGACGCCAAAGCGTGCGCCTGCCATTAACTTCTACGATTTTCACCCATTGTGAAATATTAAAAACATTATTCAAAAAATCGTAACAGGCGTAAATAAAAGGAAATTACGATGGTGCCAATTTTGTGATAACCATCAGTTGTCATTTCGCTGCATGCGGTGCTTTTGAGCATAAACCATGCTCCACTTTCTATAATTCTGCTATTGGTGTTTTTTTTCCTGTGCTTATTTAGGGGTCTGATCATAGTGAATGTGCGTAAAGCATGGTATATTACTTGAAAATCGTAAGTGGAAAATCGAAGGTACAAAAATGACTGCCCGAGAGGTGGAAAAGGTGTGGGTTTGGGTAAGTTCAAATGACGCAATCCAAAATTTTAAACACTCACTCAGTTGCACCCAATTCAACTAAGCTTTATTGTCAACTATCTAGGGCAACTGCATGAATTATTTTTCTTTGTTGTGTTTGGCAGAGTCATGCTATACATCTATGCATCTATGCCCATGGGTGATAAGTATTGTTTTGTGCCATCAATTTGATTTTCTGTCGTCTCTATGAATTTTGCCACCGGCATTTGCCATAGTCCATTTATTGCTCATGTTGTTTTTCCCCGTCCTATCTTTTATGCTTTTCTTTTTGTTATTGAAATTTTTGTTTTCCCTGTAGTCTTAATTCAATCATTCGACCATTTTTTGGTTTTTTAACTTGATTTGTATTATACTGCAGGTGTTGAAGGAATAGGTGAAGTCCGTGCAGTTAAGTTGATCACTAAATTTGGTGTGGCTTCTCTCTTATTTTCTCTTGGATTTTCTAAGAAGAGCATGAAACAGTGATGTGCTACTTGTGATGAAGTGTGGAGCATTTTATATTTACATATTAATTTAGTTGTCTTTTCATCTTTTCCAATCACATGCACTAAAATCAGTGGTTATACTATGCAAAAATACACTTATTGTTTTAGTTTTTATGGCGAGTAGGATCCGGATGGGCCCAAAAAAAAAAAAAATTATAGTGTGCAAGTGATGCTGCACCGATCTGGGGTCCCTCCAGCGTAGCAGTTAATGTTCTCATGGCAAAGTCCTTTTATTATTTTGTTTAATTTCTGCTTTGCCTTTCCGGTTAAGGATATTTTAAGACCAAATCAGTCTTTTATTTTGTTTCAGGGTTTTGGTGTATAAATAGGGTGTCAGCACTCCCTTGTAATCGGTTTTTGATCTGAGTGTTCTCTTTGTTTTGGGCGTTATCCCAGTGTTTCTCCCAAGTTCTTCATGCAAAGTCTTGTTTATCTGCTGTGCTGCATCAATTGGTATTAAAGCGAAGCCGTTGCTCGTTTGTTGCCACCGATTGCGTTGCGAAGCCGGCGTCCCTAGAATCTCCTTCTTTGTGCGACTACCAGGTGCATCACACAGGGTGTTTCTGGTCGAACAATCCACCTCCCACAGTTCCAACCCTTATGGAATCCGGCGACCAACCTTACTTCGCGTGATCTCCACCAGCGTGCGACACCGCAACATGTGCTCAGCCCCAGCGCACGCCCAACCACCAGCGTGCAAGTCGTTCCCACGCGACCCCCCCTGCTCGCGCTACTCCCCTGCTCTGCGCGACCCCCACCAGCGCGTGCGACCCCCCTTGTGCGCTCACCCTTTGGCGCGCCTCCGCGTGACACCCTCGACGCGCACCAAGCATCAGCGCGCCCGACTCCTCTGTGCCCAGCCTCCAGCGCACCCAGCCCCTCAGCACAGCCTCCAGGTTCGGACAGAAACAGAAGAAAAGAAAGAAAAGGGGGAGCAGGAAAAAAAAGTGTGAAAAAAAAAGAGGGGAAAAAAAATAACAGCCAACAGTAAAAAGGAAAGAGGGGCTTCCCCAAGCCCAAGCCGAGCGTAGCCAACTCTGAACCCAGCCCCGAGCATGCCTTCATCTACTTAAGCATGCCTTCATCTACTTAGTGGTCACGATCGACGACGATGAAGTCAAAGAATCTCTCTCGCCTGAATCAGACCATGCGGATAACTCTGGTATGACTTCGGTTGTAGCAACGTCAGAAACAATTCCTCTGACAGTTTCGACTACAATCAGAAACAATTCTGTCAACAGTTTCAGCAACAACAGGAGCAGTCTCGAATTCAACATGAGGCATTTTTATAGGCATTGCGAGAACTTCACGTCACGCCTGTGCCGCGGCCTTGGGTTCCGGCTGCCCATTCACCCCAGTTATCAAGATTTTTTGCAATGAGGGTGTTGTCCAAACTTCCTCAGTAGAGATGACAACGGACTCGGCCCCGAGCATGCAAGTTGTGGAAGTAATGAATGCAGAGATAGTGACGCAGCTGCTGCCTGAGGACTGAGGTGCCGTCCTTGATTCCCTTCGTTAAGCTGCTCCTCACATGGCAACAACTGGAGATGTTGCCCGCATCCCACTGACCGGAGACTACGCTCGCATGCCATTAGTTAAAGTCGCTGCAAGGATTTTGGTGACTTCCGAGAGCGTGTCATGATATTCCCCAGAGGTCGAGCATACTGTTTTCCATATCCCTTTTCCCGAGATTGGGGTGGACTCGAAGTCAAAGTTGGAAGTAGAGGGTCACCCGAACTACTACAATGCTGATTTGAAAAATTGACCGAACCGGGAGAATGTGAGGCGTGTGGTGTTGAAGCAATGGATATTCAAGGAAGTCGAGAGCTCGGATCTGAGCTCTGGGTACAGTGGAAGTATTTCATCCTATCAGAGCGTATGCGCCAACAATCGACATTGAGCAGGTGTTAGAGGTTCCGCGTCACCACTGCAATGCCTGGATCCACTCACGTTTCCATTCTACCCAGATGACAATCTTTATCCAATGAGACTTGAGGGCAAGTCTTTTCTAATGGGGTAGTCTGATAGAGCACTGATTCGGGGCCCTTCCAGCGTAACAACCAATCCCCTAGTCTTTTTATTACTTTGTTTAATTTCTTTTTTTCCCTCTGGCGTAGGGATATTTTAAGGGTGAATTATTCTTTTATTTTGTTTTAGGGTTTAGATCTCTAAATAGGGTGTCAATAGTCTGTTGTAATCAGTTTTTGATCAGATTAATAGAATTCCTCATCTGCTCAAGTTATTGTTGGTGAATAAAAGTTGCAAATTCTAAATGTTCAAAACGGTTTCTAGTCAATTCTTTTGATTTTTGGGGTTTGTTATAGTGGGTATGTGTCTGGCATATGGTTCATCTAGATTCATTATGTTTGACTAGGTCTATCATATCTTACTCTGGCCTATCTCAAGTCATGTATCACTTTATTTCTCTTGTTTCAACATCATTCAAGTGACGGTTTTCTCGTATTTTAATCTCAACATGGTATCAAAACCCAGAAAGAGCCCCCCCCTCCTCTCTGGTCAAACAGTGAAGCGCCCAACCCCCAGGCCACCCAGGTGCCCTGCCAATGTGTCAGCTTCCATGCCCCAGAAGGTGCACCAGGCGCCCTTCTGCTCAGGCAGGAGCACCTTCTGCTCAGGCAGTAGCACAGGCTCCCCAGGCACACCTCTGTCCAGGCGCAGGCACACCCCTGTCCTGACATCCAACATCTTTGCCCAACTTCTTTGCCCAACTTCTTTGCATATGTTGCTCCCTTTCCTGTTATCGTCACTGCTTTGTCTTACGTGTATGAGATGATCACAACATCCACATGACTCTTCGATGGGCACGAACTTCACTATGTTATAGAAGATGGTGATCGTCTCTTGGGAAGGGATGTAACATTATTTTCATTTTGATAATCCTCTATTGGGTCCCAAGGAGATCCTGTGTTCGTTGCTTTGGCGATTTGGTATAACAAGATCTCTACTCTTCTTCTCAATTCCATGGACAAGTGCTAGGAACTTAACTACTGTCAAGGAACTCTGTGATCTCCATTCTTTTCCCGTTCTCTGAGACAAATAATCCGTTTTGCGTCTCTGACCTCTTTCAACAACTATTCTCTTTTTGGCAGGGCCTGCACATTATCCCTCCGCATCACAATGAATGGAAGACGATCGTTAACATGATCCATGATCGATAGCCATCTCCTCAGACTCATTACTGTTGGGTTTCTATGGAAAGATTAACGCTTAATCTAAGCAGAGGGAAACAATAAGAAACTGAAGAGCCTAATGGATTATGTTGATTGTATTTGTTGTCAATAAGTAAGTTGTCTGTTAATATGTGTTGGGTGACGATGAAGAGTCCAATGAATGAGGGGATGTTTGAGATACAACTGAGAAGAAGTTGGCTACCATTGTACTTTCTATTGAGGAAGATCCGTTTATTTGTTGGCAATGAGGATGGAGGATGAAGATTGAGATACTTTCCTTGACTGTGGGCATGGACTGATGTTGCTTGGTAGGAAACAACCTATACATCAGATGATTGTAGAGCCGATCTTATAATAAAATAATGACAAGTGCGGATTGGATCAAGAGTGCCCTGTCAACAACATGATACTTGATGAAGAAACACAAAAGCTGGTTGGAAGAGTGAGAATCCATCTTTGGATTAGCAAACACGATTGATGCTGCAATAAATTGAGGATGACTATTGGATGATGACTGGAGAAAGCTAAGTGTGAAGCGGAGTTGATGTGATAGTGGAGATCCATTTAAGTACTCAAAGCTGAGTACTCAGATGCTGCAAGGCTTTGGAAATAAAATTGAAGAGCTTTGAAAATATTGTAATAATTTTCAAAGTCATTTAATTCTTTTTGAGATGAATTTGAGTGGTTGAAGATGCCTTGAGAATGTTTGAAAAGGTTCTGAGACCATTTGAACTTCTTATCTTCTGTGATTGAGGCTAAAAATGGCAAAGACATAGAATACGTAAGGGTATTCAGAATGATACGTAAGAGTCACTCCAAGAGTTTGAGATGTACTTAAGAGTAACTCTGAAACTTTTAAGAATATAAGGGTTGTCCTGATCATTAAGACTAGAGATCTGTCAAAGTACCCGGTGTTGTAAAAGTGGGTGCCTTAGACCCAACTTGAACAGTACTTTTCGATTATCATATCATGTATAAATTAGTTATGCATGTACACTTACCATAATAGTGTTAATATTTTTGCATCCACTATTTACATGGTAATGTCCTTTGATTACTTGGCATATGAAAATGTTATAACGGTTCTTAAACTACAATAAAAACATTGAGATTCTATGACATTAATCTGAAACAAATGTCCTTTGTTTCAAATATATCATGCTGACTGGACACAAATGATGTGTGACCATCAAGTGCCGAAAGCTCGTAAGCATTGAAACTTCTGCTCATTAAGTTCACATTTGGTAATCTTGAGTAGATGAGATCATGAAGACTGACCTGCCAATAGAAACACTACATGTTTCAGGTGTCATTGGCAGTTCCTTTCTGTGAACACATGTAATGGTCTCCTGACATGAGATTATTATCATAATATACCATTTGATTACGTACTTTGATGCAAGACAAAAAATTATGGCATTGAAGTTGTAGTGAGGTAGCTTGCGTTGGGGGCGTCATTGGTGATATGACATTGATTGAATAATAAAGAAAAAATTTGTCGCTTTCGAAAGGAAGTAATATCTCAGACCTAGTTGATCAGGATGATAGTACCTTTCTTAAATTCATAACCATGGTAGAAGAAGGGAAGTTTGTCAAGTTAGGTCAACGAACAATAAAACAAGAAAAGAAGATGACACCAAGTGTATATCCTGTTTTATGAGATATTGTACACGGTGTGTTCGTAGAAAGATTGTTGTTGCTATGACTATTTCTTATCTCCTTAGGGGTCTTGATTAGTTGTTAGTCTCCGCTCCTGATCTATAAATAATATTCATTACTATCGAGATAGAGGCCTAGTGGGTTACACACAATAGTGTATTCAAAAGTTTGCCCTATTCTGATGAATAGGTGTATAGAACTGGTGGGCCCCACCACTGGGCCCAAGAGATGTCCAAGTATTGACGATCACCAACGAATAAATAAATTTATTATTATTCGAGTATAGAATAATTGAAGTTGAATTTATTTATTAAATGTATTCACAGGGTATTAAGTGAATATAAGGAAAAATATTATTCGAACGAATATTATTTTAATATTCAAGGTTCGTTTAATATTTGTGGGAATTACGAGTCGATTTAATGACCCGTTTTTATCACGTAATACATTTATTATATATTACAGATAAGTGATAAAAATATAAATGACGTTATAACATGATTAATTGTTTATAACGTGTCATTTATAGCTTATTTAGTGTGCGTTATATATACGGGGGTCGGAGAACCCTTTTTGGCTGTTTAATTCTCCACTGTATAAGCAAAGATGAGCTCATTTTTGCGAGACTATCCAGTTCTACGAATTTGAGAGCTCCTCTCTCCTCCCCGCATCTTATAAAGAGAAAGACTCCTTTCAAGCAATCGAACTAAGAACACCTTCGCGTATCGAAGGAATGGAGCCGTGGTGTTCGTCGAGACGTCAAAGGTGTCGTCGGACCTCTGCGCTGGCACCAGGATTCTATCGAACGACGTTCCTGCAGACTCTTGAAGTGTTTGTGAACAATCTTAAAGGGATTCGACCTCAGATCCTTCGAGCAACGATCATCGACGACAAGCTGTCGTCGAATGCCCAACATTTTGAACGAGATAATCGTTCGTTTTATTTTTGTGCTTGAATAAATTCACGCGAGATCCTTATGTTGCGGAAAATGTCCGGAGCAACAAAGCGGAAAAACAGACCACAAAAGAGTAAAAGAGAAAAAAATAGAAGAACGGGAACACAAAGATTTAAGTGGTTCGGGAATTTTCTCTTTGTCCACGAAGAGGTAGAATTTTTCACTATGATATGGGAGCACAATTTACAGAAGATCTCTCAGAGTTTCTAACACATGAAACCCTAGCCCGAAATGGGCTTTAAGGAGGACGAAAAACTATTCCACCAACCGTCAGAAAGTCTGCTGTGCTATAATGAAAGACGACTGGAAGTCCGCATCGCTACAATGAAAGGTGAACATCCAAGTCAAAAGTGCTACAATGCTGCCGGTTGGAAGTCCAACGGAGCTACAGTGAATGACGGTTGGAAGTCCGCGTCTCTACAGTGTCTTGTCGGTGTCAGTTCGGTCAACTCTGCTACAGTGTTAGAGTTGCTATAGTTTCCCCAAAATTTGGGCCAGGCCTCCGGGAGTAGGGGCGTGTTGCCCCTTGCAACCCCCAACGAACTCACCGCGGAGCTCGACCCGCGAAGGCTGCAGCTTGGTGTGCGGTATGGGGCACAAACATTCAGCCCAAACATCATCCAAAAAAAGGATCGCGCTACACCAATCCAACAATCTCTCACTTGGAGCCTGATCCGCTACGCTGACCTGTTTCGATACCACTGACTTAGACAACTTACTTAATCTGAGCTCTTCCTTTTCTTTATTTATCAACGTCGTGCTTTCTATTCACAACTTCAATTTAAAGCTGATGATTCATGAAATACCAACTGTTTCCTCTTGTGCTCCCATTGTCCCTTATTCTGTCTCTCATCCTCCGTTCATCAGTGGAGACCAACAGAGGCACAATAGTGCCTCAACTTCTGTATTACCATCGGCTTCGTCAACATGTATGTCGGATTGTTGGTTCCACAAATCTTCTGCAATGTCAGCAACCCATGCTGTATCAAACCTTCGATGAAATGACACTTTAGCCGAATGTGCTTGTCCGGGCATGAAATACCGGGTTATTTGCAAGATGTATCGCACTTTGACTGTCACAGTGCAATACATTATCCTCTCGCTTTCTTCCCAACTCATCCAAAAAGTTTTCAGCCAGACCATCTCTTTCTCAGCTTCTGTTGCCGCAATGTATTCTGCCTCTATGGTGGATAGAGCTACCACCTTCTGCAATTGTAATATCCAGCTTACCGTAGTTCCTCCACAGGTAAATACATAACCCGTGGTACTCCTCTTGGTGTCGACGTCACCTCCAAGGTCCGCATCCACATATCCCTGCAATGAATTTCCTTTTCCAAAGCACAGAGATACCTCCTTACTGCCCTTCAAATACCTCCGTATCCATTTCACACCTTCCCAATGTTGTTTTCCAGGGTTAGTCATATAGCTGCTCAAAACTCCCACTGCATGAGCGATGTCAGGTCAAATGCAGACCATGACATACATCAGGCTTCCAACAGCTGATGCGTATGGAACCTTTGCAATGTATTGAACCTCTTATGCCGTCTTCGGTGATTACTCATTTGAGAGTTTGAAATAGCTTGTCAGGGGAATAGAGACTACCTTTGCTTCCAGCATATTGAATCTTCTCAGAATCTTTCCAATGTAGTCAACATGTGATAACATTAAGGTTCTAGCTGCAAAGTCTCTCTTGATCTTCATCCCCAAAATCTTGCTAGCTTCTTCAAGATCTTTCATTTCGAACTCCTCAGCCAACTGCCCTTTTAACTCATCAATCCTCTGCATACATGATCCTACAATGAGCATGTCATCCACATATAGAAGCAATATAATATATAAGCTCTCTTCTAGAGTTTGCACAGTAGGTCTTCTCAGACTCAACATATCCCTTTGGCTGCTGCATGTAGATGTTCTCCTCCAGATCTTCATGAAGGAAACTAGTTTTGACATTAAGCTAATCAAGATGCAAGTCTTCTGACGCCACAATGCTGAGAACTACCTGAATGGTGGTAAGCTTCACTACTGGTGAGAATATTTCAGTGAAATCCATTCTCTTCTTCTGTTGGAAGCCTTTTACCACCAGCCTTGCCTTGAACCTCCTCTTTCTATCATGTTTTTCCTTGACCTGGTACACCCATTTGTTCAGCAATGCCTTCCTTTTCTCTTGGCAGAGGTGTTGACTCCCTAGTGTTGTTATCATGCAATGATGAAATCTCCTCCTTCATAGCCAGCTTCCACTTGCTCGACTCTTTCAACTGCATTGCCTCTTTAAAGCTTTCTGGTTTTCCACTGTCAGTCAATAACAAATAATTTAAGGATGGTTAATACCTCTCCACAAGCCTTCTCACCCTTGTTGATCTCCCCAACTCCACTGGAGTAGTAGGTTCCATCAGTTCTAATGTCTCATGGTCAGACACACCTTCAAGCTCTACTTGCTCTTTGAAATCTGATTCTTTGTTCCAATTTTCATCTTCAACTGTATGGCGATCCTCGTACATGACACCTTCATTGAATACAACGTTCTGGCTCCTGATGACCATCTTATTGAGATCATCCCAAAAGCGGTAACCAAACTACTTAGCACCATAGCCAATAAAGAAACATGGCTTAGACTTGGCATCAAGTTTGTCCCTTGAGTTAGCATCAATATGTATATAAGCCAAACTGCCAAAGACTCGTAAATGTGGGTCTTACCTCCTTATCAGACCATAGCTCCTCAGGTAGACATTCTCCCATTGGTACAGATGAACTCCTATTGATGAGATATGCTGCCATGTTCACTGCGTCAGCCCAGAAGGTCTTGGGTAACCCCGAATGCAGCCTCATGCTACTGGCATGTCCATTCATCTTCCTATTCATTCTTTCACCTCCTTTTTTAGCCCATTTCGGGTTAGGGTTCTCAGTGAGAAACTCTGAGAAACCTCCCTATAATTTGTGCTCCCAACATATAGTGAAATTTTGCCTCTCCGTGGACGTAGGGATTATTTCCGAACCACGTAAATCTTTGTATTCTCATTCTATTTTTTTTCCTTTTTAATCTTCTGTGATATGTTTTTCTGCTTCATTGCTCTCGACGTTTTCCGTAACAGGTACCCTCCGCAGCCCACACTGAATGACTTCTAGTCTCTCCTCACTAGCCCACAGGAGAACCCTCTCACCAGCCTGTCTGCAACAGCCACAACCAGCTTCCCGAAAACCTCTCTTTCCCGTTATTATCAAGATCAATACATCTTAATTGAGACAAAGGTTCAAATTTTATGAGGGAAAATAAAAGTGAAGAATTCGACAAAAAGGGTCACACTAATTCCCCCCCTGTCAGAGTGATTGTGCGATCTACTAGGCACTTCAGAAACCATAAACCAGGATCACCATGCATGAAACCCGAAACCATGCTGAACATAAAATGAAAAAAACGGTGTGCCTTACACCTTTGTTACTGTTGCTCCATCTCAGATTTATACTCTCTCCAAGGTATGCTAGTACCTCTATATGTAAAGGAGGAATATGAAAGAGAACTTTGGGTTCCTACAACCATCGTATGACTGTATAATTTATAAGCCACACACACTACAACCATCGTATGACTGTATAATTTATAAGCCACACACACTACAACCATCGTATGACTGTATAATTTATAAGCCTAAAGGACCCCCTTGGGTTGTCTCATTTATTCATGCATTAAAACACATGAATAAATACCATGGTCGATATGAATGCATCGTATGCATTTACTCTCAAACGTTTCGTCAAATGAAATGCTATATGAAATGATAGTCATGGGATAATCAAACTGTCCAAACGATAACTATTATCGTAGGCAGTATAAATGATATTCCCCTTTATGCATATCGTTTCGCGTAAGGGTACAAAGGATACTATCTTTTCGTGAACGCTTCACGTAAGGGCGGGTTTCAATTAACCTTTACGCAACCTTCCAGCACCGCTGCGTATGGGTACTACATTGGTTACCTTTGCACTGCCACAATTCGCGTAAGGTTTAGTTCCCTATTCTCATCGTTGCGTAAAGGTTATGCAATTTTTAAAAGTGTTACGTAAAGGTGATTGGTTACTTACCCTTACGCGAATTGCGGGTGCATAAAGGTAACCAATGTAGTACCCTTACGCAGTGGTGCCAGAAGATCGTGTAATGGTAAATAGAGACCTACCCTTATGTGAAGCGTTCACATAAAGGTAGTATCCTCTGTACCCTAACGCCGAATGAGTGCATAAAGACAATCTCTGTATTACCTGTACGCAGTGCTTTAAATTTAAGCTACGTAAAGGTAAGGAGTGACTTACCTTTACACAAGGGCTCCATAATCTGATTACCATTCTGCATAATGTCTGCATAAGGATAGAGCGAGCTTACCGTTACTCAAGAATGAGTTCCTGCATAAGGGTAAACAGAAAAGATTTTAAAAATTGTTTTTAAATTCTTAAATGGTTTTAGTGATTTATAAAATGTTTATAAATCATTATAAAATATATTTTGGGATATTTTAATTTATAAAAGGTTTATAGATTAATTAATTATAAATAGTTTATAATTAATTAAATAAATGTTTATAAAACATTTATATTCCCAAATATTAAATGTTAATATTTAAAATACCGAACAAATTATGACAATTCTTATGATACAGAAATAAAAGTGTCTATTTAGAAATCATAAGAAATAATTTATAAAGAGTTATAAATTATGAAATAAGGTCAAAAATTAAAATGTTTATATTTAATTTATGAATTGTTCATAATTATTTATTTTTGATGCATCAAAAGTGTTTTGATTATTGATATGATCAATGTTTAAATAATAATTAAGTAGATGTTTAGATTATGTAAAATGTTTACATAATAGAAATTGATTTATAAATTGTTTATAATTCATATAATATCATATATTTAAAATTAAAATGTCATATAATGAATAATATGAAACTGTTCATATTGAAATGAATATAAAATGTTTATATTCAAAATTATGGAATATCCGTAATGCTGAAAATTTATAAAAGGGTTTATAATTAGCTTTTATTTTTGAATTGTTTATGAATGTTTATTGTTGGAGTCTGCATCCCACATCAGACTTGAGGTCCGGTGTGGTCTTTATTATTTGTTATAAATACACCCCAAGGGCTCCTTTGGAGACACCTTGGGGGTTCAGATCTCTCATTTTTATTCCTCTACCTGGTATCAGAGGAGGTTTGCTAACCCGACCCCTCCCTCCCATCTTTTTTTCCCTCCCTGCTCTAGGGTTTCCTTCCTTTTCCCTGTAGGGGGGGGGGGGGGGGGGGGGCGGCGGCCTCGATGGCCAGCTCTGCCGTCGCCCCCTCCCCTCCCTCCAGCGCAGCCGACTTCCCTGTCCGGTGGCCCTCTCTCCCAGCGCCGCTCCCCTTCCGGCGGATCTCTCCCGGCGCCAGGCCCCGCCTCTGCCCTGCGCGGCTCCCCGACGGCCCTCCTATGCCTCCTGCGCGGATCGCCCCTCCCGCCGTGCGCGCGCCTCCTGCGCCGTCGCCCCTCCCCTCCCTCTCGAGCAGCCGACCCCCTGTCTGGTGGCCCTCTCGCCGCGTCGCCCCCCCGGCTCCCGGCGTCTCCTCCCGGCGGCCCTCCCTTCCGGCGCGCGATCCTCCCGGCGGCTCCGTCCTACGCGCGACTCCAGCCGGATCTCGCTCTGTCCGGCGGCCGATCCTGCCTGGCGCGCCTCCAGCCCTCCGCGGTTCTTCCCGTCGGCGTCCAAGCCCCGACGGCCTCCCGCTGCTCCCGGCGCCTCCCGCTGCTCCAGCGCCTCCGGCGCCTCACGCTGCTCTAGCGCCTCCCGCTGCTCCCGCACGCTCGCGGCTCCCGGCTCCCGGCGGATCTCCCTCCAGTCCGGCGACCCCTCTCCGGCGGCATCTCCCGTCCCGCTCCCCTCCCGGCGACCTCGCCTGCTGCTCTCTGGCGGCCAGATCCGGACAGCTCAGGACGAATCCGGCCCGATCCGGTGATTTCCGGCCAGATCCAGGCTTCTCCGGCCGACTCCGGCCTGATCCAGAGATTTCCGGCCAGATCCGGCCAGATCCGGCCGGCTCCGGCCTGATCCAGGCTACTCCGGCCAGATCCGGCGATTTTCGGCCAGATCCGGCCAGATCCGGCGCGTTCCGGACTGTTCCGGCCAGATCCGTCCCCGCGCATCTCCGCTGCTCTCCCTTTTTGTCGGCCTCCTCCTGCAAGGCGGCCCTCCCTCCGCCTGGATTCATCCTCTCCCTTTCGGCACCTCCTGCGGCATCCCCGCCTCGCCGACATCTCCCGGCAACTCCCGGCAGCCGCATCTCTGTCCGCCGGCACGTCCATTCGCTGGCGCAGTAGCTCGACATCCTAGGATTTGGGCCCGTTGGCGCCGCCAGTCCCGCAACAATTCTGCAGAATCCCCGCCTCCCGTCTTCGGCCCCGCAAGTGCGGTTTTCCCAGTGCTAGTTTGGATTTCCCGGCGTTTCATCGACCGACCCCACTAGTGCGGCATTCCTGGCGCTCCGTCAACCAGCCGATCTGAGTGGTTTCTTCTGCTGCGCCCGCAACCTCATCCATCCATGATCCTGCGGAGGAGCTTTGATCGTGAGGGGGAGCAGCAGCCTTTTGCAACTTTTTTTTTTATTTCGTCTGTTTTGTAATCAAGCTGGGCATGTCCAGCTTGAGGGGGAGTGTTAGTCTCTGTTTTGTTGTTTTCTTTTCATTATGTGTCCAAGCTAGGTACACCTAGCTTGAGGGGGAGTGTTGGAGTCTGCATCCCACATCGGACTTGAGGTTCGGTGTGGTCTTTATTATTTGTTATAAATACACCCCAAGGGCTCCTTTGGAGACACTTTGGGGGTTCGGATCTCTTATTTTTATTCCTCTACATTTATCTTGGTTAGTGAACCGGGTTGGCTATCTGTCGCTTCGGGCTTACTCATGTGGATAATTCTAGGCTTTTACTTGAAGTGTTCATCTACCTTATGCATATGATGTATTCAGATATGTATGAATATACCTTCCTTCTAAGGTTTCGAACATATTGGTTTGGTGGAGGGAATAAGATTTCAAACTAAATTACTAGAAGTATGCATACATAAAAGAGAATAATATGAGATTAAATGGTGAGATTTAAATTTTCTTCAAATACTAAGTGTGAGATTTCTTTCAAAGTGACACTTGTCAAGACCTGAATCATTCAACCGGGTAGATTCTGCCATAGCAGGTGTTGGATTGGTGTAGCCCGATCCGGTTGGGCCGGATGCTTGTGCCCCGCAACTGTCGCGGGTCGACACCGACAGGTACTGTAGCAGTGCGGACTTCGGAGTCAACTGTACTGTAGCACTTTTGACAAAGCTGACCGCCTTTCATTGTAACGATGCGGACTTCCTGTGCAAACAGTGGATCTTATTCTCCATTTTATAACCTATTTTCAGGCTAGGGTTACCACTGAAAAACTCTGTAATTTGTGCTCCCGAATTAGTGAAGTTCTACCTCTCCGTGGACGTAGGGATTATTCCCGAACCACATAAATCGTTGTGTTCTTGTTGCTTTCCTTTCTTCTGCATTTTTTTCTTTCATTTCTCATTTCTGTCGTTGCGACTCCCGACGATTCCGCATCAGCAGGGTGCCCTTGGATTATCTTATGTAAGACAAGCAGGGACGAGTGACACTGGATCATCCTTGGGTAGGTCGAACGAAGTCCTCAGATAAAGAAGTGTCAGACAACAAAGATTGTTGTAAAGGAACACTAGATGGAGGAGTTCTTACGAAAAAGTAATAGACGAAGGTTCAAAGAACTTTACGAAGTTTTGTAAAATCATCAATATGGCGATGCTGAGCCGGTCGTTCAAAGATTCATTAATCACAAAGGAAAGAATCGTGATTCTAGCCAAGATTACATGAGGATTGAAGAAGATAGTTGACACCGAAATCTAAGGAGAGTTCCTATGAAGATCGTTGACTCCCATCTTTTAGGAAGTTTGAATGCGGTCAAACGAATAAAGAATCAAACGGGATTTTCAAATTTGGAAGCTAGAAATTCAAATTTGAGTTAGCGCTTCTCCCTTAATTTTTGAAGAAACTATGCCTATATAAAGGGGAGCCGGTGCTCTGTGAAAAGGTAGATCGAGTGATTAGGTTCTAGCCACTGATTGATCTTAAAGAGGAGGTATAGTCACAAAGTTAACCACGGAGGTGCCAGCCACGAAGCTTGAGAGCAAGTCTCCCGGGGGTCGAAGTATCGAACGAAGAGGCACCGGACAGAGCAGGGGGAATCAGACGGAGTGGAAACATCGGGCGAAGCAGTAAAGCTCCGGACGAAGAAGAGGAGTGCTAAGAGAAGAAGTGATTGGATGAACTGGTATAAGATGAACATTATTGGGCGAAGAGTATTAGACAAACAATGTCAGACGAAGAAGGTTCACACGAACAAGTAGCATCAGACGAACAAGCACTGAACGAAGAAGTGATTGGACAAATAGTTACAGATAAGACAAATTTCGGATGAACAGGTACCAGATAGTGTTATACCAGACGGACAAGGTTCGGATGAAGAAGAAAGAAGTTTGTGTGCATTATTTTGCATATAAGAGAAGAAGAGTTGCTTGCACGCTGCTGTGTAAGTAAGAGAAGAGGAAGAAGAACAAAGCAGCACTGCGGCATTTAACAAAGTCACATTGGTGGAAGATCGTCTACACAGACAATATAAAGAAATAGCGACGAGTTGCGGTTGCACTAAGCATTCACCAATCCTGGGATTTAGAATTTTTTTCTTATTCTCCATCCTAAAGTATAGGGAACCACACTTGGCCACATGATTGTTTTCTGGGCAAACCACTATAAACAGGTATCTCATTATAGTAGAGAATCCGTGTAGTGGTCATCACAATACACGACAAAGACTAGCTACTCTTATTGAGTAGCGAACCTTGTAAAAACATTGCGTGCTATCCTTTTCTTGCTTTCATCCACTGCATACGATAACAAAAAAAGAATAGGAGAATCAAGATCCCAGATCTAAGAGGTAAAACGATAAAAGTTTTAATTGGTTTAAAAAGTCTCAGCCATTAATTCACCCCCCTCTCCCAGTGTTGCGCATATCCCGAAGTGGTCCTCACAGACAATTATAATAAAATTCAGAAGAGTTTTCTCTCCGTTTGCGGGTGTTCTGCCCTTGTTCCTCCTGAGTTGCATGTGTAAGGACTCGTCCCTACCCACTATGCTAAACCACTGTTTCTAGGTGTATTCTTTCTACCACTTGCATTGAAAAAGGCATGATATGACAAGGGACATGATTGCTAAGGAAGTAATAGTGTGCTTAGTAACCATTGCCATGTCATCATGAAGCTGAAGAGTTGACAATTGCTAGCAACAAATGCATTATTTATTATTTTATTGTTTTCTATTAAATTATCAACTACACTAGTTTAATTTATTATTTTCTAATAAATTGCATAGATTCTTTAGTGAAAAATTGGCTGCTATTTTGTTAATTGCACAACTGTTATGCTGTTCACTATTCATTTTTGGTGGATTTTGGCCTCCCCTCGCTGTCCACTATTAGCTGTTGGTAGCATTGAGAGGAGGTTATAGCAGGTCGCTCTATACATGACTAGTGGTTTAGAAAAATTGTTATTGTTGATCCTTTAAAATTTCTTGTTTTATTTTCAAATTATTATAGTTCATTGTGCATTTTGAATGGAATATGATAAATTTCCTTCGATGATTTTTTTATCCTAAACAATTGATTTTATCTGTGATTGTAATATGACTTTGTTTCCATGCTTTGCCTGTAAGTTTGAACCCGTATTCTTTTCCTTCCAATCACTATCTTTTGTATATTAGTTGACCTTATCTTGAAGGCCACAACCCCCCCGACATACACACACATTTTTTCTCCCTTTCTAACTCATTTTTATACAGGTAGTCTAGAAAACTTGTTAGAAAATGTTGATCAAGTTGGAGAGGAACGCATTAGAAAGGTAACATTACTTAAGCCTAGAAAGTGTTCCATATTCATATTTTTTCCCACTTGGCTAGTATTAGGGATGAAATTGAGTTTTTGAACTTTATTGTGTTCAGTTTTATTTGGCATGTGGAAATGGGGCCATTAGGGATGACAATGGGGAGGAGAATAAATATAAGAAATATACTTAACCCACGAAGCCCCACAATAACAAAAATATTTTTTTATCATTATATTTAAAAGTGCTATACATATTAAATATATGTATGTTTTTGTAATTTATTGTAAAGAAATATTTTATATTATGTTTTTAATTTTAATTTAACATAAGAAATATACTTGCCATTTTTCTTTCTAAATCTCTCCAATCCCGAACCATATGTTTTGCATCTCACTTTTAACATTACACCTATACTTTTCATATGAAGTGTTTGGATTTTATGTTTATGTTGTTATTTATTATCGTCTTTTAAGACTTTTATTCTCTTTTTTTGTCAATTTAATGCTTTATTATAGTAATTAACTCTATGAATCATTTAAATTTTACTCTTGTATAATTATTTGCCGATGAGTTATTAATTTGTTAATCGTTTTATTATAATAATAATTATCTCACACCCCGTGTGTAGTTTTTCCAAACCGTACAACTTAATCATGACATGGCACTGGAAATGGCGCCATTTGTTATACCTCTTTTGACAACCGATTTTCATAATTAATCCCCAAAACTCATTCGGAAAACTCACATTTTATTACAATAGTTCGGGAGGGGGATACAACGAAACAAAGAAAATCTACGACACCTACAAATACTCGTGGAGACTCGAACTCGTGACATCCCGCGAGACCCCTCAAAGACGTAACCACTAGGCTACACCCCTTGGGTAGAAAACTAATGAAACATAAGAGATTCCACCCCTGAAACGAATCTAAGCTCCTGCCTTGAAGCTCCGCCCCACATCTCAACTATAACTCTTCTTACCAACGTTTCATTGCAATCCGAGGCTGACACGCTCACATTCCAAACTCCACATTAACACACTCTAACCTCCCAATGGATTCTAGACACCCGATGCTCTTAAGAAAACTGACTTCCAAGCAAAATAGAGAATTCACATTTAAAATAACCCGTTCTTATCTTCTCCTAAAAAACGAAATTTGAATAAAAAACTCATTTCAAGCCATGGTAAAAACCCTTGATCTTGTAAATCAACCATTTTTTATCTCATCCAGGAAATCATTTGTAAATCAAAGTCATAAAATCATTTCTAATTCCAATTCAATTAGAAAACCAACTCACCTGACAATTTATGAAATCAATTTATAAACCAATCATAAAACAAAGCATCAATTCCAATATCAAGCCATTGTGAGTTCCAAAACCGAACAACTCGAATTCTGCTTTTAAACCATTTTTGAAACACACTTCCAAATCATTTATAAAACGACTAGTTACTCATCAAGTAAGAATGATAATAATACGACTCATAAGAATAATCACACTAGCCCCCATCATGGTTTGATAATACTTAACCAGTTAACTCGCTATCTGAATGAACCATTTAACTCACGTTACATAGTTTTTTCATGACTTTAAATTGGGCCGAGACCCTTTCTCTTTATAGGACCTTGCCATACTCCCTCAGACGATAAGGATATTGTAGAAATTTGGTATCAAAATCCATGCCTCTCAAGTGAGGCTGGCCATATTATTTATAGAGCGGTAAATGCAACAATAAAAAACGAGCTTTAAACCCAATTAAATGAGGTTGACTACATGGATCAAACGTTGTCAATTAGCTTTATTGAAGACCATATTTTCATTGAAACCATTTAGAACAAGAAAATCTTGAATGATTTGTTTAAGAGTCTTTTTTAAGTCTATCTCTACCTCTTTTAAATAAGTGAATTTGTCAATAAGCTTACCTTATTCACAGGTACATCTTTATGTCTTCTTCTAACATGTTCAAACCATTTTAATCTAGTCTCAATAATCTTCTCGTTAATTTTTAGTCACTCCAATTTTCTCTTGAACACATTTATTTTTAATCTTATTCATATTAATATGTCCACATGTTCATTTAACATTTTCATTTTTGCTATCTTAATTTTTTTGTTTAAGACGTGCCATCAAAAGCTGATACTCACTATCCTATAGAATAGTTAGTCTAATAACAGTTTTATAAAATATACCTTTCAATTTCAAAGGAATTTTACTATCACAAAGCACCCCATAAGTTTTTTGTCTTTTCATCCATCCAGTTTGAATCTTATGAGAGACATTTGCATTAATATTTCTATCACATTGCAGAAATGACTCTAAATAAAAAACGATCAACTTTTGAAATACCCCGGTCTCTCAATCTCACATTCATAACATTGTTAGACAATCCTATGAGAGACATCTGCATTAATATTTCTATCACATTGCAGAAATGACTGTAAATAAAAAACGATCAACTTTTCAAATACCCCGGTCTCTCAATCTCACATTCATAACATTGTTAGACAATTCTTTGCTGAAATGACACTTCATATATTCCGTCTTATCCTAAATGAGCGATACATACAAAATACAAAATACAAAATTCAAAGTAACCTGGAATAGGATAAGCTTATTCGAACATAAATATCTCCAACACTCAAGCTGGAATATATATATTTACCATGCCGCGCATGGTACATAAAAACTGGAAACGTTCTCTAGGAACCCCCTTTGTTAAGTTTTCTACAAGTTGATTTGTATTGCGAACATGACCGAGGGTGATCATTTTTTTCTTATAATTCTCCTGGGTGAAATGACAATAAATTTCAATGTTTTTAGTCTGCTCATGAAATACTGGATTGGTAGCAATTTTGATTGCAGCTTGATTATCACACTATATGTGTGCAGGCATCCTTATTGGATAATGTAGAGGTGAATTCTTCTTACGACACCCCCTGCGCGCGATGACCTCCCTTCCCGTCGCCCTCCCGCAAGCACCTCCTGCAGCAGCACCTCCTGGTCGGCGACTCCTGTGCGTACGACGGACCTGGCGGCCTCCCCTCTCCCAGATCTGGCCCGATCCGGCCGGATCCCGTCGTCGGCTTCTCCTCCTTGCGACGACTCCTTTGCCTCTCATCTCTGTCAGACGACCTCCATCGCAAGCGCCTGCTGCGCGTCGCCCTCCGTCCCTCCAGTCCAATGACCTCTGCTCACCACGCCGTCCGCTGATCCCTCCCGTTCGGCCAAATCCAGTCGGTCGCGACTGGATCTCCCCTGTCTGCTCCTCCCTCCACACCGGCCTTCTCCTTTAGCAGCCCTCGCCTCCATGTCGGCCTCCTGCAGTTTCCCGACGCTCCAACGACCGGCCTGCCAGTGCGGATTTCCCGACGCTCCGACGACTGGTCCGCCCTTGCGGCTTCCCCGACGCCCCGACGTCAGGCCCTGCCAGTGCGGCTTCCCCGACGCCTCATCGATCGGCCCTGTTAGTGCGGATTTCCCCGCGCCTCATCAATCGACCTGCCAGCGCGGCTTTCCCGACGATCCATCGACCGGCCCCGCCTGCGCGGTTCCTCTACTGTGCCTCGACAACTTGTTGCGTCACTGAGGGGGAGGTGATCATCCATCATTTTCATCTCGAGGGGGAGCACCGACTGCGAATAATTTATCTTCTTTTTGTTTCGTCTTGTTTTGTTATCAAGCTAGGTATGTCTAGCATGTGGGGGGAGTGTCTGCAGTGTTTGTTGATTGCTTTGTTTTCTTTGCTTTGGTTTATTTCTTTATGTGTCCACCTAGCTTGGGGGGGTGTGTTGGAGTTTGCGTCCCACATCGGACTTGTGGTATGATGTGGTCTTTAGTATTCATTATAAAATAACCTCAAGCCCTCCCTTAGAGTGAACCTTGGGGGTTAGGTCTCCACTTTTTTACTTTGTTGGAGTCTGCATCCCACATCGGACTTGAGGTCCGGTGTGGTTTTTAATATTCATTATAAATACACCCCAAGGGCTCCTTTAGAGAACACCTTGGGGGTTCAGGTCTCCTATTTTATTATTCTACATGGTATCAGAGGGATTTACTCCCGACCCTCCCTCCTGATTTTTTCCCCTTTAGGGTTTCCCCGTCTGGGGGGCGGCGGCTCCAATCCAAATAGCCGCCGCCCTCCCCCCCTCCCTCCGTTGCTCCTGCCGGTCCTCCCTCCCGGCGGCTCTCCTGCCTGGCGCGGCTCCCCGGCGGCCCTCCTGCCTGGCGCGGCTCCCCGGCGGCCCTCCTGCCTGGCGCGGCTCCCCGGCGGCCCTCCGCCTCTGCCATGCGCGGCTCCCTGGCGGTCCTCCCTTTCCAGGCGGCTATCCCCTCCGCCGTGCGCACTCCTCCACTTTTAATAATGATACTGTTGGAGTCTGCATCCCACATCGGACTTGAGGTCCGGTGTGGTCTTTATTATTTGTTATAAATACACCCCAAGGGCTCCTTTGGAAACACACCTTGGGGGGTTCCTCTCATTTTCCCCATTCTACATGGTATCAGAGGGTTTTCTAACCCGATCCCTCCCTCCCGTCTAGGTTTTTTTTTTTTTTTTTTCCGACTAGGCAATCCCTCGTGGGGGGGCGGCGGCCTCAAAGCCACGTAGGGTTACCGCCGCCGCCCCTCCGCCTCTGCCCCACGCTGCTCCTGCAGGCCCTCCCTCCCGGCGGCCCTCCCTCCCGGCGGCCCTCCCTCCCGGCGGCCCTCCCTCCCGGCGGCCCTCTCTCCCGGCGGCTCTCCCTCCCGGCGCGGCTCCCCTCGCTCCGCGGTGCCCTCGCCAGCGCCTCGCCCAGGCGCTCTAGCCCTCGCCCAGCGGCGCCGCGCCCTCGGCCTCGCCCCGGCGCCCCGCCCTCGACCTCGCCCTGGCGCCTGCGCCCTAGCCCCGGCGGCTCCCGGCTCCCCGACGGCCCTCCTTCCTGGCGCGACGCCCTCCCGCGGCTCCCCGGCGTCCCGGTTCCCCGTCGTCCCGCGCCTCCTACGCCTCCCGGCCACCCTCGCCTGGCGCGCTCCCGGCATCCCCCGCCGGCTTCACTTCGCGCCTCCCTTCAACCCGCGCGCCTCCCGGCCGGCCCTCCGCGTGCCCTCCCGGCCCTTCCCGGATTTTTTGGCCAGATCCGGCGATTTCCGGCCAGATCCGGACAGCTTCGGCCAGATTCGGTGATTTCCGGCCAGATCCGGACAGCTCCGGCCGGCTCCGGCCTGATCCAGGCTACTCCGGCCAGCTCCGACGATTTTCGGCCAGATCCGGCCCGATTCGGCGATATCCGGACTGTTCCGGACTGTTCCGGCCAGGTCTGTCCCCGCGCATCTCCGCTGCAATCCCGCTGCAATGTCGCCTCTCCAATCTGCTGCTCATCTGCTTCCGCGGCTTCCCGGCCTCCTTCTCCGGCCTCCATTCCTGCGGCATCCCCGCCTCGCCGGCCTCTCCCGACTACTCCAGGCAGCCGCCTCTCTGTCAGCAGACACACCTTCACGCTTCATCCACCGTGGCGCAGCACCTTGACCGTCTTGGATTCGAGCCCGTTGGCGCCGCCAGTCCCGCAACAATTCTGCGGAATCCCCGCCTCCCGTCGCCGGCCCCGCAAGTGCGGTTTTCCCGGTGCTAGTTTGGATTTCCCGGCGTTTCATCGCCGGCCCCACTAGTGCGACATTCCTGACGCTCCGTCCATCGGCCCGGTCTCTGTGTGGTTCATCTGCTGCGTCCGCGACATCATCCATCCATCATTCTGCGGAGGAGCTTTGGTCGTGAGGGGGAGCAGCAACCTTTTGCAGTTTTTTTTTTATTTCGTATGTTTTGTCATCAAGCTGGGTATGTCCAGCTTGAGGGGGAGTGTTAGCATCTGTTTTATTGTTTTCTTTTCATTATGTGTCCAAGCTAGGTTCACCTAGCTTGAGGGGGAGTGTTGGAGTCTGCATCCCACATCGGACTTGAGGTCCGGTGTGGTCTTTATTATTTGTTATAAATACACTCCAAGGGCTCCTTTGGAGACCCACCTTGGGGGGGTTCCTCTTATTTTCCCCATTCTACAGATACAGTTTGCCTGCACGGTTTGTTTAACCGTACACCTTAATTATGCACAACGTTTTCCTAGATATGACCACTTCAGGGGAGGGGGAATTGAAGTTTAAAACAAACTTATAATTTTTCCCACTCAAGGTAATTGTTGGACCTAGTTTATTGTAAAGGATATTTCCGAGTCCCACATTGGATTACTCCACCTTGTAATCCCATTTATCTGTCTATAAAAGATTGTCTTTACCTCACATTGAGGTAAGTGGAATTCGAGATTTACATGGTATCAGAGCGAAAGTGACTCGTGATGTTTGCGGAATGCTGCCGGTTGGACCTTGGTGGTGGGAGAGAAGTCCCGGGGTGTTATGACGAAGGTGACACGACATAGATGGTCGCGCTCGTGAGATCAAGACTGTGGTTCATGTGGTTTGTCCCTATCGAAGGGATGAGAGTCGTCCCGACAATGTAGAGGATGTTGTGTGTCAATCCTGACACCACCCTGGTTTGGAGTTGGGGCCACTCTCCTAATAAGTCCATGGCAGGACGAAACCAATGAACCTCATATCATATGAAGTATGTCTTGGATATCTTGCAGGATACTGGTCTGACACAGGCAACTGCCGTTGACACCCCTCTTGAGCATAAGGAACAGTCTCTCTATGACACCTTAGAACCGTATTTTCACCTAGAGCGGTACCGTCGTCTGGTGGGAAAACTCAATTATCTCACAATGACTCGTCCAGACATTGATTGCGTTGTCGGCAAAGTTAGTCAATTCATGGAGCATCCGACCAAATCTTAGTGGGATGTTGTCCTCCGCATTGCCTAATACATCAAGCAAGACCCTACCCGTGGTCTTCGGTATTCACATCATGATCATCTGAATATTTAAGTCTTCTGTAATGCTGACTATGTTGGTTGTCTTGCTACCCGAAAGCCTACTTCTGGGTTTGCTGTTTTTCTGGCAGACAACCTCATCTCATGACGCAACAAGAAACAAACTGTCGTATCCAAATCCAGTGCTGAGTCTGAGTACCGTGCGATGATCACGGTCACTACTGAGATCTAGTGGCTTCGTCATCTCCTACATGAGATTGGTTTCCCGCTGCAGACGTCTGCTCATATCTGGTGTGATAATCAGGCAGACGCGAAGGTTGCTTCTAATCCCGTCTTCCATGAACGCACAAATCAAATCGAGGTGGACTGCCACTTTCTTCACCACCACCTCGAGCAGCACCATATCAATTTTAACCACATCCCGACGGCAGATCAGCTTGTCGACATCTTCACCAAAGGCCTCCTAGGAGCTCGAGTGGCCTCGCTCAGTACCAAGCTGGGGATCCACCACATCAACGACCCAGCTTGAGGGGGAGTATGTTTGGTGTCTTCTTTCTTTTTGTGGGACTCTTGGTCCAAGCTATCATGTACTTGCTTGAGGGGGAGTGTTGAACCCGGTTTATTGTAAAGGGTATTTCCGAGTCTCACATCGGATTACTCCCCCTTGTAATCCCATTTATCTATCTATAAAAGAAAGTCTCTACCTCACATTGAGGTAAGGGGAATTCGCTAACTACAGTAATAAACAATCCTGAAATTACAATTTACGACAAACAATAAAAGTGTAGAATGAGGAAGCGATTGATGAGGTAGGTAGCAGTGAGAATGACATCTCCTCAAAAGAGCAGAGGCACCTGTCGGTGGAAGATGAGGGCACGGGCAGTCTCCAGAATATGTCTGTGTTTCCGCTCGGCCACGCCGTTCTGCTGGGGTGTATCAGGACAGAAGGTCTGATGAAGGATGCCATTCGTCCGGAGAAACTGCCGAAAGGAAGTGGAGAGATACTCGCGCCCATTATCTGAGCGGAGACATTTGACCGAGATAGAAAAACGGTTCTTAATTTCATTAAAAAAGGTTTGGAAGGTGGAAAACACTTCGAAGCGTTCTCGAAGAAGGTAAAGCCACGTCATTCGCTAATAGTCATCAATGAAGGATATATAGTATTTATATCCCAAGTGACTCGGAATGGGACACGGGCCCCAAACATCGGAATGAACCAGATCAAAGGGGTGGGAGGCCCGTGTATCCGTGCGAGGAATGTAGGAAGAGCGGTGATGTTTCGCAAAAAAACATGACTCACAATGAAAAGTAGGAGTCCGACTAAAGTCTGGGAACATCTGATGAATGGTGGATGCAGGCGGGTGTCCTAATCGGGAATGAAGATCAAGTGCCCGAGAAGAGGTAGACGTGCAAGCAATGGGTGCTGGCCCCTCGAACATGTAGACCCCGTCTCGAAGCCGGCCTCGACCAAGTTCCCGGTTCGTAGTCTGCTCCTGAAACACAACACCAGAAGAGGTAAATATGGCCGCACAGTTATAATCCTTAGTCAGTTTACTGATGGAAAGTAGATTAAAGGGACTGTGGGGCACATGTGCCACAGATGGTAGGTGTATCGATGAAGTCAGGGAGCATGCGCTGAAGCCCGCTATGAGGATAGTGGACCCATCAGCGACGGTGATGGCTGAAGAACCGGCATATGGGCAGTAAGACGTCAGCATACCAGCATCACCGGTGAGGTGGTCGGAGGCACCTGAGTCCAGCAGCCATGCAGATGAGTAATGGCTGATAAGGGCAGTGGGGTGAACAGTACGGGCCAGAGAAGCCGAGGAGGGACTGGGTCGGACAGAGGCCGGAAGAGCGTGAGGCCGCCTGAGCTCGGCCATAGAAAGGGCCAGAGACGGGGAAAGAGAGGCGACAGTCGAGGACACGGCCTGGACCGCGGGCTGTCCCTACCGCGGGTGCTGAGATGGCCGTCCATGCAGGACCCAACATCGGGCGATCAGGTGGCCAAACTTGCCACAATGTTGACAGAAGGGACGTGGACGACTTGAAGCACGACCACGTCCCGAGGATTCTGCCATGGAAGCGACGGGTAGCTGATGCAGCGGGCTGGTGGGATGATCTGGCGCAGGACGTGCGCGTGCAGGAAGGGCCGCCGGAACAAGGGCGCGCTGCCGGGACGAGGGCGCGCGGCCGGGAGAGGCTGCCGGGGCGAAACTGGGGGCGCCAGGACTAGGGTGCCGGGACGAGGGCGCGCTGGGAGAGGGGAGCTGCGGGGATAGAGCAGCTGGAGCGCGCGGGAGGCGCGGGAGTAGCGGGAGGCGCCGGGCGAAGTTGGCCGGGAGGCGCCGGAGGTGCGGGAGCAGCGGGAGGCGGGGCGCGAGGAGCATGCGGGAGGGCGACGCGGGGAGCCGGGACGCCGGGGAGCCGGGAGCCACGCCAGGGAGGAGGGCCGCCGAAGAGCCGGGAGCCGTGCCAGGCAGAAGGGCCTCCGGGGAGCCGCGCCAAGCAGGAGGGCGACGCGGGAGCCGGGAGCCGGGAGAGACGCCAGGCAGGAGGGCCGCCGGGGAGAGTCGCCAGGTAGGAGGCGTGCGCACGGCGGAGGGGCGATCCGCGCAGGAGGCGTGCGCACGTCGGGGCTGGCCGGGAGGGGCGCCGCTGGGTCGAGGGCGAGTGCGCCGGGGCGAGGCCGAGGGCGATCCACCGCTGGGCGAGGGGAGCCGCGCCGGTGGGGAGAGCCGCCGGGAGGGAGAGCCGCCTGGAAAGGGAGGACCGCCGGGAGGGAGCGCCGCCGGGAGGGAGGCGTCGGGGCGAGGGCGCTGCGGCGCGAAGGGAGGGCCACTGTGAGGGAGTGCCGCCAGGAGCCGGGGCGAGGCGCGCCAAGGGCAAGGCGTCGGGGCGAGGGCAGTGCAGCGCGAAGGGAGGGCCGCCGTGAGGGAGTGCCGCCGGGAGGGAGGTCTGCCGGGAGGGAGCGCGGCCGAGATGGAGGGCTGCCGGGAGAGTAGGGCAGAGCCAGAGAGAGGGGGAGAGAGGCGGGGCCGGTCAGAACCGGGAATCCGCTGGGAGGGAGGGTCGGGATGAAGATCCCTCTGATACCATGTAGAATGAGGAAACCCCCTTACTCTCAAGGTTAGGTGGTGGCCTAATTTTATAGAATGATACGACGAAAGATACAGAGTATTCCGATGTGGGACTCGGAAATACCCAAAATAATACAAAAGAGGGTTTAACAAAAAACATTGGAAAGTAAAATGCTCTGAAGTAATGAATCATCTGAGGTAAATAACCAATCAGAATAAAAAATATAGAATGAAAACAGTGCAATGGAATTTTAGATGACAATTCGTAAACTCCTTTAAAAATGTTGAACCCTGTTTATTATAGAGGGTATTTCTGAATCCCACATCGGAATACTCCACCACGTAATCTATATTACCTATCTATAAAAGAATGTTTCTGCCTCCCCTTGAGGTAAAGAGAATTCGCCTTCAACATGGTATCAAAGGGAAATTCCAAATAATTTCCTCCCTCTCCTCCATCGGCGTTTTTCGGTCCCGCTTCCCTGCAGCTCTCCCAACACCGCTCCCCCTTCCTTGGCCGTCACCCCCGCTGCGCACAACCCACCTCCTTCCCTGCGGCTTCCCGGCTTAGCCCGACCTCACCTCCCTCCTTGTCCTTCGCGGCTCCCGGTTCCCCGTCTCAGTCGCAGCTCCCTTCTCGGCAGTTCCTCCCGTTGCGACTTTCCCGCTCGAGATCCCCGACCGTGGACGACGACCGCCTTCGCGCGGCTTCCTGGTGACCATTGGCCACCACCTCCGACGTGGTTGCCCACCCTCCTTTCTCCGTCCGGCTTCCCAGCGTCGTCCGGCCCCAGCCTCACTTCGGCCTACCAATCGACGCGGCCTCCCGGTCGACGCGTCTCCCCGCCTTCTGCCTCCGACGCAGCACCTCACGACCTGCCTTCTTCACGACACTTAGCCCATGGTTCTCTTGCGGCCTCTCGACTTTGCGCCCGACTCCTGCCCTCCTTGCGGCCTTTCGGCGCCTCCCGGTCCCGACACGGCCTTCCGTTCTTCCCGACGGACATCTCCCACCTGACAAACCCATCCCGCCCGTGACGATCTCCCTTCCCGACAACGCTCGACCCCGACTCCCTCTCGCGGCACGTCTCGGCCCGCCTCTGACGAGGACGATCGACCCCGCCTCTCTTCAGCGGGTCTCCAGGCCCGTATCCTTGGTCACCCGACCCTCCCGCCCTCCTCGGCGCTTCCGGCCACCGCCTCCGACGCGTTCGGCCGCCCTCCAACGGCCTCCCGGCTTCGTTCGACCCTACCCCTCTTTGGCAGGTCCGACAACACCTCTGACACGGTCTCCCTGACCCGCTCTCCTCGGCGAGTCCCGACCTCGCCTCCTCGCGGCCCTTTCCGGCCCGCCCTACTTGCGTCTTCCCAGTGATCTCCTGGTCTCCGCCCTCCTCGCATTACATGGCTTTACCTTCTTCGTGATCGTTCTGAAGTTTTTTTCTACTTTTCAGACCTTTTATAATGAAATTCATACTCAATTCTCCATCTCCCTTAAATGTCTTCGCTCCGATAATGGACGAGAATATTTATCCACCTCCTTTCAGCACTTTCTTAAGGATAAATGCATCATTCATCAGACATCTTGTCCCGACACATCTCAGCAGAATGGAGTGGCCGAGCGGAAACATCGTCATATTCTGGAGATTGCTTGTGCCCTCCTATTCCACATGAAGGTCTCTCCGTTTTTGGTCTGATGTCATCCTGACTGCTACCTACCTCCTAAACCGACTCCCTTCTTCTATCCTTCAGGAGGAGATTCCTTTTCGGACTCTGTTCTCCTCTCTCCCTCCTCACTTACTTTCATTCCGTGTGTTTGAGTGTCTGTGTTATGTTCGGGACACTCGTCCCGACCTTTCCAAACTTTCTCCTAAATTCCTCCGTTGCATTTTCTTCGGATATTCCCACACTCAGCGCGGATACCAGTACTTCTCTCCCGACTTACGGCGATATATCATCTCTGTTGATGTGTCGTTTGTTGAGAGCTCTCCTTTCACTGCTCCCTCTCCCCATCCAAACACCACCATCGATGATTGTCTTCCTCTTATCATTCACCCACCTCCGGTGCTCCAATCTGTTGGTCATCGGTTTGGCACTGTCTACTCCCGGCGCCCGTCGACTGTATGCCCCATCCAGGACGAGGACACCATCGTCCCAGATTCATCCGATGCTCCTGCTTCGGTTCCAGACGACTTGCCCATTGCTCTATGAAAAGTTACTTGTTCTTGCCACGATATCTATTCCCCGCACGGTTGGCGACGCCAAAGCTCACCCTCGATTGCTTCAAGCAATACGGGATGAATTGTAGGCTCTGGACGACAATCACACTTGGGATCTGGTCCCCCTTTCGGCAGGCAAACATGCAGCCGACAGTAAATGGATCTATACGGTCCACCTCAATGCAGATGACACCCTTCATCACCTCAAGGCCAGACTTTTGGCGAAGAATTTTGCTCAGACGTATGATATCGACTATTTTGATACCTTCTCTCCGGTTGCAAAGATGACATCTGTCCGATTGTTCATCTCTCGGACCGTTCATCATCATTGGTCTCTTCATCAACTTGATGTCAAGAATGCTTTCTCCATTACTTTTTGAAGAAGAGGTATATGTGTCAGCCTCCAAGATTTCGTGCATCCGGAGCTGACTCCCATGTCTGCCGACTTCGTCGCTCTCTATATGGCCTCATGTAGTCTCCTCGGGCTTGGTTTGGCCAATTTAGCACCGTCGTCACTTCTTTCGGGCGCTCTCAGAGTATGAAGGACCACACCGTCTTATACCATACGACGTCCTCCGGCTGCATCCTATTGGTGTATGTTGATGATATTATCATCACTTGGATCGCCCAACTAAAGGGGTATCTTCACCACCACTTTCACACAAAAGATTTCGGTCCACTGACATACTTCCTTGGCATTGGAGTCTCCCATTATGCGGACACCATCTTTCTTTGCCAACGAAAATATGCCTTGAATATCTTGCATGATGCTGGATTGATTCTGGCCACTCCCGTTGACACTCCTCTTGAGCTTGAGGAACGATCTCTCTATGACAACACACAACTCTTTTCTCACCCAGAGAGCTACCGTCGTCTTGTGGGAAAACTCAATTATCACACTATGACCCAGCTTGAGGAGTGTGTGGAGTCTTGTTTTTTCGTGTTTTCTTTTTTGTGGGACTCTTCTTCCAATCTATACATGTTCTAGCTTGAGGGGGAGTGTTAGACCCGGTTAATTGTAGTTCCGGGTTAAATGCCTTTCCGAGTCCCACATCGGATTTATCCGACTTGTAATTTGCTTCTTCTATCTATAAAAGAATGTCTCCATTTCTCCTTGAGGTAGGAAATTCGTACCATTCTACATCTTTCATTTAGTCCATGTGAACCACACAGAACCTTAGGTCCTAATGAAGTAGTTCACTCCATCCTAAAAGGAACTCACAAACATAAACAAGATAATAGAAATTTAGCGAAAGGAACAAAGCAACACAAGATCTTTTCGATTGTAGCCTCTGATAAAGAAAAATCTGCCAAAATAAATGTGCATGAAAAAAATCAGTAAATTAAACTACTTTCACATAGAAAAGGCAGATCATTCATTTTCTTTAAAAAGAAAACAAATCTTAAACAATGAAAACCATTTTCTACTATTAATACCATTACAGTGCACTCATGTGAACTTTATACCGTTATAAAAAGAGTGAAAAAGAAAACCCTAAAACTTTGATTAGTGAAAATTCTATAAAAAATTTAAACAATGAAATCTTATGAGTGGTATAAAATGCATGAACTCATGCAGCAGGGTCATTTTAACAGGTGCATGCAGCAGGGTCATAATTAGCTTATTAAAATATCATGAAAGTTCCTATCAAACAACTTAGAATAAAAACTCAGAGTGCATATGTGTGTGCACCATGTCCACGTGCTCTTCCCCTAGCATTATCAATCTAAAACCATGAACTAAGAAGTATAACATAGTATGCAAACACAATAATAGTCCAGGTGAAGTATAATTTGGCAGCAGGTGGCCTTGGGGAAAATGACCACCATATTTACCTTAACTGATCTCATGAATGTGAAGTGACTCTATTTATGACTTTACTTACATTCTATTAAATCATTCAGGCAACTCTAATATTGGTTTCACTTCATATCAAGATAGTGTTTATAACTTTGGGAACAAAAATGGATGAATTACATCAACTTATTTTGTATAACATATCAACAAGTGAGCTGTTATACATCCAATATATTTGATTAATCAAATAATCATAGAGATTAATCAACACCATATGTGGCTGATTTTTCCTTCCTCAGAGTGATAACATACTACAAGAAATTATAAAGAAGCGACTATGATGATACACTTCATTTAAGGACAGTTTCCATTTAGATCATGTAATGTAATGCACATAAGTGTGAAACCAGTGGGTTGTCAAGTGTTTGAATGTTCAGTTTGAATCTAATGACACATGTTGGATCAAATCATGATGAACAAAGATGTCAAGCACTCAAATTTTCACCCGCCACTTAGAAGCGGAAGCTGTGTGGGTATAAAATATAAGAGAGGATTGGTGTTAAACTTCTAAAGTAAAAATCATGGTTATAGGTACTAGGTTCTCAGGTTGCATGAGATAACCAAACAAGTATACCTTTAATAATGTAGAAAAGTTTCAGTTGATCCAATTTCTCAAATAATGATCCATAAAATATATATAAATAGTAAAATAAAAGGGAATTTTTTTTCAGGGATACATGAACATGAGCACTATATTATTTGACAAAGTGGGGGTCATACTTTGAAAATCTGAGGTGAGTAGATATTACGGTAGATGGTAGCTGAATGAGTTATCTTAATGGGACAGTGAAGGTGTATCACACTAGAATACCATCAATCATAGTGTTATGAAAAGAATTTGTTAAAAAATCAGAAATTTATACCTTAATGAAGAGTGCTCTATCATCCTTCTTCTATTTCAGATAATGAAACTTTGATCATGAATTGTGGATGATGACATATCTTAAAAACACAACAGATGAAAGAACAAGTTAGTATTTTTCTTTTTCAAACAAAAGGTTTATAATTGATAAATGTCAAATGATAAAAAATCATAATATTTTTAATGGTACCTGATTCAATCAATTTTACTTCTTCTAGTTGTTTTCGAATGTCAATTGGTTTAGTCTCTCTAAACCAATTTTGGGAGCAAATTAATGCCTCAACGATGTTGGGATTCAAACAACTACGAAAGGGGTCAAGGACTCGTCCTCCTGTACTAAATGTGGACTCTGAAGATACTGTAGTTAAAGGAATTGCTAGAATATCTCTGACGATGCATGAGAGAACATGATACTTGCTTGTCTTTCCTTTCTACCAACTTAAAATATCAAATCCATCGAAATCATCCTCACAATCATCAATCTCTAGATATCTTTCCAGTTCATTTTTTTGTTGTGTCAATTGTCTTTTCTTTTTCTTTGATCTATATGCATCTTTGCATTTCTCATTGTTGGAACCCATTTAAGTGTAAATGGGTGAGTCCCACATCGTACTTACCCGTCTTGTATATTGGTGTCCCAATCTATAAAAGAAATCCTCACCTCACATTGAGGTAAGGGGAATTCCCCCTGTAACATGGTATCAGAGGGATTTTTATCCCGAACCCTCCCTCCCTTGCGGATTCCCGGTGTTCTCCCGGCCCCGCCTCTCTCCCTCCTGCCCTAGCCTTTCCCGGCAGGCCCTCTCCTCCCGACCCTCCTCTCTTCTCCGGCCTGCACCCTCCCGGCGGTCCTCTCCTCTCCGGCCTCCATCCTCCCGGCTGCCCAGCGCGCTCCCCTCCGGCGGCATCACCCGCGCGCCCCGCGGCTCCCCGACGGCGCTCCCTCCCCGCGGTTTCCCGCGGCTCCCGACGCCCTCACCCGCGCGCCCCGCCGGCGGCCTCCCGCTGCTTCCGACGGCCTCCCGCTGCTCCCGACGCCATCACGGCTCGCCCCGCCGTCCCAGCGGACCTCCCTCCCGACGCCCGCGGCTCCCGGCCCTCCCGTCGCCCCGCCCTCCACCATCCCCGCGGCTCCCCGCGGCTCCAGTCGCCATCGCCCCGGCGCCCCGCCCAGGCGCCCCTTCTCCGGCGCTCCCCTCACGGCGGCCCTCATCCCGGCGTCCCCGGCTCGCCCCGACGTCCCGGCTCCCCGACTCCCGGCTCCTCGGCTTCGCCCCTACACCCTCGCCCCGGCGCCTCTTCCCCGGCGGCTCACCCTCGGCGCGACGCGGCTCCCGACTCCCGCTGCTCCCGGCGCCTCCCGCTGCTCCCGCGCCTGCTTCGCCGCTGCGCGCGGCGCGTCTCTCCTCCCGGCGGGCCTCCCTCCAGGCGCGGCCCGCCGCCCCCCCCTCCGGGCTCCTTTCCCTCGGCGGCCCTCCATGCCGGCGCCCGGCGGGCGCCTCTCCCTGGTTCTCCAGCCGTCGGCGCCTCCTCCTGCGGAGCGCTCCCTCCCCGCGGCTCTCCCACCCTGTGCGTCGGCCCGCCTTCCGCAGCGGCTCCCTTCCACGCCGGCTCCCTGCGCGACGACCCTGCCTCCTGCTGCGGTATCCCGACGCCGGCAACCGCCTCTCCCTCCCGGTGCGGTTCCACCTCCCGGCGGGCCTCCCTCAGGCGCGACACCCCGCCCAGCGCCCTTCCCCGGTGGCGCGGCTCCCGGCCCCGGCGTCCGCCGTCCTCCCGCGGTGCGCCCTCGTCCCAGCGGGCCTTCGCCCGGCGCCCGCGCCTCTCCGTCGCGCTCACCCCTTTCTCGCGCTCGCCCGCTGCTCTCCCGGCACCTCCCGCTTCATCCCGCGCCGACTCCTCCTCCGGCGGCCCTCCTCCTGCAACCGCCCTCCGCAGCAGCTCCCTTCCCAGCAGCGGCTCCCGCCCGGTCCGGCGCTTCCCAGCCCGTCTACCAGCAGCTACCCTGCGGCCTTCCTGCGCCGTCGGCCCAGCTCCCTGCGTTAATTTATATCGGTGATCAAGAATTACCACAAGAGATAATTAAAATTGGAACCTGTAGAATGATAAAAAGAGGTAGACCCGAATCCCCATGGTTCTCTCTAAAGGAGGCCTTGAGGTTCTTTTATAATGAATAATTAAGACCAAATCAGACTGGTCCGATGTGGGATACAGACTCCAACACTCACCCTCAAGCTTGGTGTACCTAGCTTGGGCACATAAAGCAACGACAATACCAAGCAAACAAGAAATGCTGCAAACACCCCCTCAAGCTGGACATACCCAGCTTGATTACCAAACAAGACAAAACAGAATAAAACAAAGATAAATCATCATGGTTGTTGCTCCCTCTCACGAAGATGGATTATGATGCTGAAAAAGATTCGGCAAGCTGCTCAAGCAGTGCAGGTCGACGGAGCACGGGGAAAGCCGCATTGGCGGTGCCGGCCAAACCAGTGTCGTGAAATCCGTACAAGCGGGCCGATCATCAGAGTCGCCGGGAATACCGCACGGGTGGGCTGGTCGTCAGAGTCGTTCGGAAAATCGCACTGGAGGAGGCCGACATAGAGGCGAGGGCTGCCGCAGGAGGAGGTTGGCATGGAGAGAGCAGCGTGGCTGAGGAGCAGATCTGGAGGTGGGGATCCAGTCGCCGGAGGAAGGGCCGCCGGGAGTCACAGAGGAGCCGCAAATGATGCAGCAGGGAGGTCCTTCCGTGAGAGATCCGTTGAAAGGGAGCCGTCACCTGGAGTCCGTGGCGTGCACGATGAGTGGTGCGCCAGAAAAGCCGAGGGGTGGTGTGGGTGGGCGACGACCATGGAGGAGGCTGGCGGTGGGCAGGATCTGGCCAGATCTGGCCGGATCTGAGAGAGTGAAGCGGAGCACCGACGGGAGGTGCAGGGCCGAACAACGCCTTAGGGAGAACTTCCGCAGGAGGAGCTGGCCGTCGCGTGCGGGATGGAGGGAGCCGTTATAGCATCCCGACTTTTTATAACATAAACTTTCATTACATTACACAAAACTGAGGATCTTTAAGGTTTAGTGTTTTGGAAACCAGAAAAATAATACATGAAAACAACATAAAACATTCTTCTTAAACACTTGAAAGACTTCTCCTTAAGTTCATCCTATGTTCATTACTGCGTCTCATAACTTGGGGACATACATCAAAAGAAATGGTGAGCAGAATGCCCAGTAAGGGAAACAAGAGAAACATTTTACATGTGGACTTGAGATACTTCAATAAGGTCATGAAAAGAACTTTAAGGCATGAGAAAGAAATCATGAGATATATCATAATAACATTTTTCATAACTTGAAGATGTGACTGCAACATTTAATATTGACAATCATTTCGTTTCACCAAGGTCCATCCCCAAGGTGTCATTAAAAATTACCAAGGTTATTCACCAAGGTATCAGTCTAAAAAGTCATCTCTAGAGATTAAGTCTTTACCCAATGCATTGGAGCGCTATCTGGGCGCACCCTTGACATGTCTTTATTATCATTTGAGCCACATATATCATCATTAATCATTTCATAAACAACCCATATAGCATAAAAGAAATGAGTTTCATTTCATAATCATAACGTTTTAAAAACTGCATTAAAGACATGATCTTTATGTCACTTTAAACCCACGGAAATGGAAAGCGGGTTTCATGTATGTAAATCCCAGAATTTAAAATAGAACATTTTGATATATATGTGAGTACCCCTGTATAAATAAGAGCTTTGAGTATTCACTTAATAACATAAAATAATTTTGAGAAAAAGAGAGGCATTTTGAGACAAAAATTCTGCAGCACAACGACTACGTTACAGGGTTTTAGAAAATGCTGAAAAGAGAGGGGACATCGGTCAAACATTCATAAATGACCCATAAAACAATAGAGGGACAGAATATAAGGGATTTAATAACATGGTAATGAAATTTGAAAATATACCATATGAAATGAAGAACATGAAAGGAAGACAAAAATAAGATTTCTCTTATGAAAACTCGGCAGCCTAACAGCGTCACATAAACTTCAACCAAAAATGAATTGATGAGATCAAATAGGGTCTCTCATCATATGAACATAAAAGATCAGTATGATAGATATAGAGATCATACCCCAACATAATAAAAAGGGACTTTCAAGACTTGACATGGAATTAGAACTTTGAAAAAAGAGAAAGGTGAAAGAACCACTTAAAAATTCGGCAGCCTAACGGCGCCACTTAAAACTTCAAAATACTGAATTGAAGAGATCCAATGGAGTCTCTCATCATATGATCATAAAAGATCAGTATGATAGATATAGATATCATACCCCAACATAATAAAAAGGAACTTGAAAGACTTGACATGAAAGTAGAAATTGAAAATGAGAAGGGTGAAAGAACCACTTCAAATTTCGGCAGCCTAACGGCGCCACTTAAAACATCAAAATACTGAATTGAAGAGATCAAATGGGGTCTTTCATCATATGATCATAAAAGATCCATATGATAGATATAGAGATCATACCCCAACATAATAAAAAGGAATTTGAAAGTCTTTACATGAAAATAGATCTTGAAAAATGAGAAGGGAGAAAAAATCCGTTACAAAAATTTCGGCAGCCTAACGGCGCCACTTAAACATTCATAAAACGAAATAATGAGAGTAAGAGGGGATCTCTTATTATATGAACATGAAAAGGGCAGTAAGAGGAATATAAAAGAACATCCTTTAACATAAGAACATGGATCATAAAAGAAATGACATAAAAGAGATTACTTGAAAAGAAAGAGAGAGGTCGGATCCCTTACCTTAAATGTAACTCTTAAAACTCAAAGGTTGGGACCTTGAGAGGCTTGAGGGCACCTTGGGAGGACTCCTTGGGAGGTAATGAGACCAGAGCTTCGTTGGGGGAGAGTTGGGAGTGAAAACTAAAGGAGGAAAGAGTGAGTATTTATAGGGAAAGTGAGGGGACAAGGCATTAATGGCCAAGGGACACCTCACAAGTGGTTTTCTCAAAACCATGTGCTCTTCCATGATATTTCCCATGGAGTTAGGCCACATGGGGCTCCAATACAATAATTCATCACCTTTGGTCGGCCAACCCTTAAAATATCTCATGACATCATCATGACACAGTTATGATGTCATTAAACATACAGAAACCGTAAAACTGTTTTTTTACTATTCACTGAAAATTCATCTTTCTCAGAAAAATCCCAAAATTTCACCTTCACCAAATATCGATGCTCTTATTACAAATATGAACTCCATTTTATAAAAATAATTTTCTAAATATTTTTAATTTACTTTTTAAATAAAAACACTATTCATCGAGAATTCATTTTTCTCAGAAAAATCCCCAAAAATCACCATAACATAATATCGATGCTCTGAGTTCAAAAATGAAATCCATTTTATAAAAATAATTTTCTAAATATTTTTAATTTAATTTTTAATTAAAAAACACTATTCACCCGAAAAAACTAATACTTGAATAATAATTTATGAAACCGTTATTTAACCATTTTATTAAATCACATTACTTAATCAAGGTGCCTAGATTATATTAATATTTTCTTTAAGTGAGATTACTAATCCATTTGGTCACATTACTAATCCTAAGCATAAAATCACTATTCATAATTTACTATTCATCAAAAATCAAGTTGATCTTATTAGACTCTAAATTTCGTACTGGACATAATTGTAGAAGACCATTTTTTGAATATCATTACACGTTTTTAATTATTTAAGGTTTACATAAACATTTTTAAAATATCCTTTTTCTAAAATTTATCAAAAATATGCATACTCTATTTATCCGGTCATTTGAAAATTCATAAACTTCATCATAAGAAGAAATCCCAATTTTTTATTTAAAACAAAGGATTACACAGGACAGTTACGGTCTCCTTACATAGCCCCTTATCACACCAGCATAGGACCTAAGTGTAAGGTGTGCTAAGGTGAGAGAATCCGAGGGAGGCTCGACCAACATCGCACGAGTAGTAATTTCTATCAATTTGAACTTCTCGCGAATGCGATTCTGTTCTAGCTTCACACGATGAAGTTCGGCTTGTGTTTGGTCCAGAGCAAAGCCCAGTGTACCTCCTTCCCAAGTTCTGTTAGATGGGCTTCGATCGGTCCAAGACTACTGGGTGAGGTCATCGAATCTTCTTTCAATATTAATTAACCAAGATTACTTGTATTTAGAGATGTTGGAGTCTGCATCCCACATCGGACTTGAGGTCCGGTGTGGTCTTTACTATTTGTTATAAAAGCACCCCAAGGGCTCCCTTAGAGGAAGCACCTTAGGGGTTCGGGTCTCTTATTTTCTCAACCTACATGGTATCAGAGGAGGTTTGATCCCTCCCTCACATATTTTTTTTTAATTTAGGGTTCTACTATTTTTTCTCGTGTGGGGGGGCGGCGGCTCCCATCCAAATAGTCGCCCCCCCCCACCTCCGCTGCTCCTGCCGGTCATCCCTCCCAAGCGGCAGCCTCCCGCTCCGGCTCTGTCTGGCGGCTTCCCCCTCGGTGCGCCTTCCCTTCCGGCGCCCGCTCCTTCTGCGTGCAGGCCCTCTCCGCCTCGGCTCCCCCAGCCCGCGACCCTCCTTCCCGGCGCCCTCCCCGTCGCGCATCCCGTCGCCCCCATCGGCCCCGGTGCGCCTCTGCGTCGCTCCTCGTCCCGGCGACCCTCCCAGGGCATGCTCGTCCTGCGCGCGATCCTCCCGGCGGCTCCGTCCAGATCCGTCCCGGCTGCTCCGTCCAGATCGTCCCGGCGGCTCCGTTCTGCGCGCGACTTCCGTCGCTCCGCTGCGTCCTCTCCCGACGCAGCCCTCCCCGTCCCTCCCGGCGCGCGATCTCCCCGACACAGCCCTCCTCTTCGGCGGCGTCCTCCTGAACCCGACAGCCCGTAGCGCCTCCTCCAGACGTGCCTCCCTCCCCGATGAGGCTCCTCCGGCGCACGGCTCCTGACGCGGCCATCCTCTCCGGACAGGGCCCTCCCCGTCGCGCCTCCTCCCTGGTGCGCGATCTCCTCGGCGCACCTCCACCCAGTCGCCGCTCCTCCCGTCGCAGCTCCCTCCTCCCGGCGGCCCTCCTCTCTCGCCCTCTCTCCCGGCGGCCCACTCTCCCGGCGCAGCTCCTCAGTCGCGGCCCTTTTTTTTTCTGGTGTTTCTTCCGCACGGGACTCTCCAACGGCACACACTCCATTCCTGCCGGCTCCTCCCAGCAGCCGGCCTCAAGCCTCGTTGGCCCATCTCTGCGCGACAGCCGGCCTCCATTCCCGGCCGGCTTCCAGCGCCGCCTCCCGCTGTCCTGCTCCCTCGCCGGCCTCCTCCTGCGCCCCTCTTCCGGCAGCCAGCGGCTGCCCTGCTTTAAGTTTCGGCTCTCCGGCACCTCCTGCGGCATCCCCGCCTCGCCGGCATCTCCTGACGACTCCCGGCAGCCGCATCTCTATCCGCCGGCACGCCCATTCACCGGCGCAGCAGCTCGACCACCTAGGATTTGGGCCTGTTGGCGCCGCCAGATCCCGCAACAATTCTGCGGAATACCCACCTCCCGTCACCGGCCCCGCAAGTGCGGTTTTCCCGGCGTTTCATCGACCGGCCCCACTAGTGCGGCATTCCTGGCGTTCCGTCAACCGACCCGGTCTCTGTGTGGTTCATCTGCTGTATCCGCGACATCATCCATCCATCATCCTGCGCAGGAGCTTCGATCGTGAGGGGGAGCAACAGCCTTTGCAGCTTTCTTTTTATTTCGTCTGGTTTTGTAATCAAGCTGGGTCTGTCCAGCTTGAGGGGGAGTGTTTGCAGTCTGTTGATTGTTTTGTCTTCATTTGTTTGACTTGTTTTTTTTTTCTTTATGTGTCCAAGCTAGGTACACCTAGCTTGAGGCGGAGTGTTGGAGTCTGCATCCCACATCGGACTTGAGGTCCGGTGTGGTCTTTACTATTTGTTATAAAAGCACCCCAAGGGCTCCCTTAGAGGAAGCACATTGGGGGTTCGGGTCTCTTATTTTCTCAACCTACAAGAGACAATAATCGAAACGTTTAGTTTACAGCGGTCATATTGACCAATGGTCATATAACCGTCAAAACCCAACGGTCTCATTTTAATTATACTCATGTTATCAAATGAAACATTTTTGTTGAGTATAAAAATAAAATAAAATAACACACAAAATTAGGAAACAAGATTTATTCAAAATTTCGGGTCGTTACAGCCGTCGCTGCCGCGCGCAGAGGAGGAAGCGGGGAGGGGCAGGCCGTCGCGATGGAGGAATGGCGCGAGAGGGCTGCAGGAGCTGCGTTGGGCGGGAGTTGGGAGTCGTGCGGGAGGACGAGGCCGTCGCGCACAGCGGGGAGGGGACGCCGAGGAAGGAGGCGCCGACAGGAGGGAGAGTCGCCGAACAGAACCTGGAGGGAGCCACGCTAAAGGAGTCACGCGCAGAAAAAAGGGAGGGGCGACGGCAGACCTTGCTGGCCATGGAGGCCGCCGTCGCCTCTCACGGGGGAATTAGTGGGAACCCTAAACGGGATAAAAAAAATAGATGGAAGAGAGGGCTTGGGTTTAGAAAACCTCATTTGATACCATATAGACTGATAAAAAGAGGTAGACCCGAATCTCCAAGGTTCTCTCTAAAGGATGCCTTGAGGTTCTTTTATAATGAATAATTAAGACAACATCGGAACATAAGTCCGATGTGGGATACAGACTCCAACAAAACCAATACCCCAATACTTGTCTAACTTAATCTTCATTGCAATAGCAATTGCACTCACAATAATATCATTACTCTTCATTCATTTCTTAATTTTTCTACATATGTCACAGAGTATGAAAGAAAGTGTGACATGTCACATACATAGAACCGAAAAACTCTAGTGTTATCATAAAATATCTTTAAAAACTTGACAAATTCACGAGTACTCCCCCAATCGTATGTTGTAGGAGCCCCACCTTCACAGACAAGTGCACTCCTAAAACATGAATACTTCTTAAGGTGAATAAATATCTTCTCATACTTCTCTGCAACATCCAACATAAAGTAACAAGGATTCCACCTGATAGGCACATCAAGAATTATGGTATGTTTACTAGGAATTTTTAACTAATCGACAATGCTCTTGAAAGAGGCAATTTAGAAGGTGAACTTCTCACAAATTTGCAGGAAACTCTGATTCTAGCAATTGATGTTGATATTTCATTTAGCCCATCACTAACAATAAGGTTTAAAATATGTGCACAACATTTAATACTCGGCCAATTGTTTCTCCTTTATGATCTACAATTAGATAAAACCTGATTATTTTTTTATTTAAGGTCCAATTAATCAATAAAATGTGCAGTCACACACATATTTCAGTTTCTGAATTGAAGTCAATGTGTCGGTGGTAAGACATACCATATGAGAGAACATATCAAACATAGACTTCAATGTTTCTTTCTCAGTCAAATATAACTGCAAGCAATCTCTAGCAACTGTTTGTCTAGATGAAGCTTGAAATTGAGATTGAACAACTTAAATAAATTCTATAAATCCCTGATTCTCAACATATTTAAATGATAACTCATCATTGATTATCATTTTAGCAAAAACTATTATTCATTCTTCTTGGTTAAAATGAACTATTAAAATTTGAATTGGCCTATCATCCTCAACTTCACACTTCTTTAACTGGTTTGCTACTACCCCCCTCTTATTTTTGTAATTGAATGTGTAGTTGGAGTAGACCACATTTGACTTTGAGTTCCTGTGGCAATTGGAGGATTCAAACCACTTGTTCCACCTTCCATGAATGGCTAGCCGCTATCTACAAAATACTCCCACCACCTGTGACCCACTGGCAAGACTTTTGCGGCACACCCCCGGCAGAAGAAGAAATAGGTTTTGAGTGATGGTGGTGTTATCATCAGCACCACAACATCAATGAATGAGGAAGATAATAAGAAATAACATGATAAAAAAAAAAACGACGTACCACCAGGCCGCACGCGCCACACTAGGAGGAGGTGGCGAATCAGGCTAGTAGGCTTTCTCCCGATCGCTCGCGAGGGAAGGTCGGGGGAGGGGGCGAGTGAGGAGGGTTTTTCTGGCTAGGTGGGTGATTTATTGGAGGTGCGAAAGGAGGCAGAAGAGTAGTATTGAAGGAGGAGTAGGGTTTTCTCGCGAGGGAAGGAGGAGACAGAAGGCGAGTGGTTTTCTCATTAGGGAAGCTCGGGGAAGGAGGAGAATAGGAGGGAGTAGGGTTTCGCCAGTCTCTCCCTCGGGGGGGGGGGGGTGAGCGCGAGGGAGGGAATGAATGAAGAGGGAAGGCGGCCGGAAGGCCAAAGGTTGTTTTTTTCCTTCACCTGTCGGGTCATCGGGTCGGGTCGAACTCGTCGGGTCGGGTCGGGTCTAGACACCCTTAGTAATCCAGATGACTTCACAAAGTTCCGGATGACTTCACAAAGTTCTGGAAATTACATGTATCGGAATCAGATCGTCGGAAATTGTGAATCGAAAGTTAAAATCTACAGGCCTTGCACGAGCTTACTCTTTTAAAAACATAAATTGGTTATTCAACTCTTCCTACCTACTGATAAATCTTAAATGGTGTCCATTTTCCCTTTGTAGGCATTGGTAACAAAAGCTGACCAGGCTTTGCTGAGCAAGAATCTGGTAATTTTGTCCCTTTTGCATTGTGATTTAACTTGTACAATTATTTTGCTGAACTTGCATCTTATCCTCTGGCTGATTCAATGGTTCACATAAATCATATTATTGAGAATGAAAATGATAAATAATGGAGGATAGAACTCCCTTCACAAAGAACTAAAGTCTTTAGTTGATTAATATTGTTGCACATTTATATGCAATGAAGCAACCTTGAAAATTCAAGACTAATGAGATTTGGAATGGAAGCGGAAAAATCATTACACATTTAATTCATCTTGTGTTGAACATGTATTGATTTGGTTAGTCCTTGTTTTATGTTAGGCATTGTTGCGTTGTGATCTTCCATTCTACATGGTGCCATTCAGCACAGAGGATCTAATGCTGAAGAAACCAGAGGTTGGTTTAATTACATACCTTGCGTATATATAATTTAAAATTATTTTAAATGATGTAAAGATGAAGTTTTGCTGTTGATAGGATGAGGGGGAAAAATTCAGGAGGCTAGTGAGTGCGATGAGTGCTTATGCAGAAGGATTTTCAGCGGATCCAATTGTGAGAAGGGCGTGTTGTTTATGGAAGAGTTTCCCCGCCCCATAGGTTATATGCACTTATTTTTGGCGACAGGTTTTTTTTAAATGTCTTGTATATTTTTTGTATGGAATTAATTTGGCATCCCGTGTTTCAATTTACTGGACAGTGCACACGATCTACATAATGAATGGTGCAGGAGTAATGTGTGTAGGTCATGATCATGTTTCTCAATCTACTAGAGACAATGTACACTCACTCACAACCTGACTCTGGGATGAAATATTTGAAACCAAAATGCATAAATCTATCTGGATGATGTAACTCAACTGCTTGGAAGTCACTGGTCCTGGGGGAGTGGTGCAATGATTGTTTCAATGTAAGACATTGAATCCCGTGTTTCAATTTACTGGACAGTGCACACGATCTACATAATGAATTGTGCAGGAGTAATGTGTGTAGGTCATGATCATGTTTCTCAATCTACTAGAGACAATGTACACTCACTCACAACCTGACTGGGATGAAATATTTGAAACCAAAATGCATATATCTATCTGGATGATGCAACTCAACTGCTTGGAAGTCACTGGTCCTGGGGGAGAGTGGTGCAATGATTGTTTCAATGTAAGACATTGAATCTATCAAATAAGCAATCTTAAAGCTATATGTCGTCTTCTCTATTTTCAATTTATGTATGTATTATATGAATGCAATAAGAACATAAAATGGATCGGTAAACATATTGAAATATGAAAACCAAAATAGACGACTTACCTATAAGCATGTGGATTCACAAGGAATTATAGGCGGAGCCATCAAGGAATGCTCAAAAGACATGTCATTGTAGGTGATCTAAATTTGGATATCATCTAAATTGGCAAGCAATGTCATGCATTAGATGAACAAATGTCTTAGAATGGTTTGAGTGGTTTTCTCATCGCCAGAGAGCCAAGTGAGTCAAATAACTAACCAACTCATATATGCTCAACCTTCACCAAGGATCGGATGATCATTTAATACTAATGTATGTATGAGTTTTATTAGCCCATAAAAATGTCATTGTCAGCACTGAAAAAACAATGACATTAGCGTCTTTGTCACCACTAAAATAGTACTTATAAAGAACAACATTTGTTAGTCTTTTTAGCGACAACGAATGATGCTTTTATTAACATTATTTATAGCACTGATAAAACATTTTTATATCAATCCTATTTTTTTGTGCTAATAAAAAGTAATTTTATTAGCGTTAATAATAACAATGATAAAAGTCAAGGGTTGTAGCAATGTCTTTACATTTACAACAACCTGTAGCGATTCATTCAAAATAAAATTACAATTTAATTTCAAATAAACAATAAATTAAAATTATAAACAAATCTACATTATAAACATTTCAGTACACTGCAATCATATTGGTTTGTACAATTTATTACAATCATTATTTTTTTCATTAAATTAAAATAAGCACTTTTAGTCATATCGGTCACACCGTGTGTTAGATTGATGTGTGATTGATTCATATACATCACAAATGATTTATGTATTGTCGGCCTAAATTATCATGACAATCAGATTGTGTTCAGTTTTCAGTCAGTGACATGCGTTTTGAATTAAAATGTTGCTTTTAAATTGAAAACACACACTTTGTGTTATGTCAGACACACTGTCAAAAGTATAGACAATTCAAATGTATTTTCTCAATTTTGATTATGTGAAGTGTGTATTGTTCTAAAATGATGGTTTTAAATAAAAACACGTATTTTCAGTCATATTGGTCACACCGTGTGTTAGATTGATGTGCGTCTGATTCCTATATGTCAAAAATAACTTATGGATCATTGTCCTAAATTATGGATTGTTTTCATAAAGAATCAAAACAATCTGAGTGCGTTTTCTCAATTTTGATTACGTGAAGTCTGTTTTGAACCAATATGTCAAATTTAAATAAAAACACGCACTTTTATTTATACTTTTAATTGTACTGGACACACCGTGTATCAGATTGATGCACAATTAATTCTTACACATCAAAAATGCCTTATGAATTTTTTCCTAAAGTATCAAGACAATCCTAGGGCGTTTGGGTGGTTTTCAATGAGTGACATGTGTTTTGGACTAAAATGCCAATTTTAAACTGAAAATACGCACTTCGAGTCATATTGGGCACACCATGTATCATATTGACGCGTGATTGATTCCTACATATCACAAATGACTTATGGATCCTTTTTCTTAAAAAAAATTACCGATAAATTATTAAAAGGATTGGATTTAAAAGAGAATTCATTGCATCACTACTGAACACAAACAATTCAAATAAAGAACTAACAAGACTATGGAGAAAACATTAAACATGTACCTCAGTGCATCATCCTTATTGAAGCCTTTATTAAGAATTTATTTTTTTGTAACCATTTTGTGCCTATAAAGAGCACAAAATGTCCCCATACAAAGTTTATAGTCCTTGAAAGTTAAAATACCATTTTAGCCTTCAACAAGGACCATGAACTCTGTATGGAGGCCTTTTGTGCTCTTTATATACACAAAATGCTTGTAGAAATATAAATTCTCAATCACCTCTTTATGATCTCGATGAAAATTTACTATATAAGTAGTAGATAAAAATGATAAGAGAATTAACTAAATAATTTGATAAAATGATAAGAACAATTATTAAATAAGCAGTAGATAAATCAACTCTCCATGATATCAGTGAAATAAAAAAATTACAAACATGATAGGAAGTCACCTCTTCACGATGTTTGCGAACATTCTAATACAATGTATTTTTACCACTCATTTCCAAACAAATTTATCTCCCCTTTTGAATGCGTGGATTGTCAACCGTTTCGGTAATATCAGAAAATATAAATAAACACACGATTAATAAATATTTTAAATAAATTTGTAATTATCACCGGAAATACCTCTTTGAGGATGATAGTTTGTTGATGTAATATGATATCTTTCATAAATTTATAAATATAATAACCACAAACTTTTCCATTAGTTTGTTACAGACACTGCAAAATTATTAAGAAAAATATGTAAATTGTTTTGATATATGTTTTGGCAGTGAAATCTTATTATATATACCCAAATACTTATCTAGTTGTAGGAATCAATAGGCTTCATGTGCTCATGGGCTGTCCTCATACCACGATTTTGACGATATTTAAACACCGCCCTATCATAACAAATTTTTTATTAAAACATAATATAAAACATGTAACTTGAGATTTATTTGTAAAATGTATAATGTAGTGTATTACAAATTGATAAACATCATCATGTATGGTCAGTTTTTTGGATGCATTAAATCCAATAAATAAATCTTTAGAGTATCCAAATTGATCGCAATGAGTAACCAATGCTCCCTAAAAAACAAAAAAGGAATAAGTAATGAAAGAAATGAAAATATATTTGATATGATTAGATTGTAGAGTTTTACCCTACATCATGGGTATTAAGAAGAGCTTGTCATTTGCAAGTTTCTTTTCAAACATTGTGGCCAGTTGGTCCACTATTTTTAAATATTCATCTTCTTCCAATGATGTTTTTTTTTTGTGTAGAAGTGATGTGAGGACTAATGAGTCTATTTTTTTAGGGTTTTCCTTTCACATAGTACTGATATATAGGCCTGTAAAAAATATGAATAGTGTTTAACTGTAATTAACATAGTAGATCAACTACTGGACAAAAAGATAAGGAAAAAGCACCTCATGTATTCTTTTACAACTAAGACACCTTGCCATCCATGCCTGAGGATTTCATCTACTTTCTCAAGACCAATATAGTCTATAAGGGCATCTCTATACATTTGTTCTTCAAAATCAATGAAAACCGTATTACTCTCTTTAAACATTGTATCCGCATGAACTTGTAATATTAGTAAATATAGCAGTTGAACCAGTGGGGTAAAGGTACTATTTGATGGCCTTTTAGATTGATTGACCGATCCTTTAGATTCTTTTGATTCGAATTTTTGTTTCCTCTTCCTTTTTTCCATATATAATAACATTCCTCAATTTAGGACTTTTTAATTAATTGTTAAAGGATTTTCATAAAAAAGAAAATTGGAAAGGACGTACCTCACTATCAACATGTTTTTTACGAGATCAAATGACCATGCTATGAATGTTCTAATATCTAGTTCAGTCGTGTGAACATCAAGATCATCAATGGGAATAGGTATCTCAACACTCAGTGCCTGAGCTATATGAATCCATACTATCACCTGATATTTTAGAAGTTTTTTTGTATAGAACATCTCCATGGATATTGTACTCTATACCCCTCACAATAAGGAAATGGATGAGTACTGATAGATATAAATAAAAATCAATTTCACCTCGTAGAATATTAGTACAAGGAAGGTATCAATGTCTTTTTGATTTACATTTCATAGAAATAGTTATGAAAAAATCAATTACATCTGGTAAGGAAGATCTTTGAGAGGAATGGATAGATTCAAATTTGGAGGGGATGGATCTTCATGTAGTGGTTGCTGTCGTGTTGTTTCTTCTCTTTGATTCCTTCCAAAAACATTCTCTAACAACTAAGTCTGCCAGTTAAGTTTCTCTTCTAGAACATTTATTCACGCCTCTATCTCATCCATTTTATTATCTTTATCCTATTGTGCATTTCTTTTCTCAAAATATATTTAAGGTGACACACCAAAACTCACACCTCTAACATGACCATATTGTTTTGTCCACTTTAAGGACATTGAAAGTAGTTATTCATCGGGTACCATCAGTGATGATTCTTGTGCCTAAACCAGATAAAAAAATATAGGAAAATAAGTAGTCATTATTATATAATACTTATTTAAAGTAGAATAAATTTTTATTATGTCATACTTACACATGATTCCTATACTCTTTGTGTGTTTTCGTCTACTAGTATTTCATCTTTATTTACAAAAGTGTCCTTCCATAGCACATGACATGGGATGGAA